>CM020183.1:3414035-3511677 GCA_009805545.1 Oryza longistaminata
TATCTCACAAAAATTTAAGTTTAATTTGACCCTACCTATGAAAAGAATCAGAGACTCTTCTTCTGATAGGACAAATAATTAAACCACACATAGGGGGATGGTGCTTGCAATTGTATAATTAAGCTGCACATAATATTGGCCATAGGGAAAGAGAGACCGATCAATATTATGTGTACAGATTACAATATTTAAAATGTCGTGCAAATCATATGTGAAAAAACTGGTACATAATTTGTATTGAGACAATCCAAATTATTCCAAATTAAACAGTAAAAAGGTACGGCTGAGAGTAGGGCGTCGGCGATCCCCTTTCTGCTTGATCTCTGGCAGAATCTCTGCAACCTGCATGTTGCCCCCGGCCCCTATATATGTATGCATGTGTACATATAAATATAAGTATGCATACACATGTTGTGCTCTCTATTGATGCATTATTTATGCAGAAATATACCCAAAAGCCAATTAACTTATAGCAATGTCCTCACCGGCGCAACATCTAATCCAAAAGCTGCAACGCCGGCAGGCGAAACCCCAAATCGATCGAGCTATAGATCTCGATCTAGTGATCTGTGCACGCGCATGCTCATTTGTGTGTACATCGATCCATCATAATCGATCACACGCATACCAGTATATATATACTCTTATAATAGCAGGCAGGCAAGCTCATGTGGACTGATGTAGCTATAAGCTGTCGTCGGATCGATGGATGGATGGATCTCGGATCAGCAGCTAGGTCGCCGGTGAGACGGCGGGGGCGGCGGCGTCGCGGACCTCGAAGACGTTGCGGGTCTTGACGACGATGTCGTACATGTGGACGAGCTTGAACTTGGAGAAGTCGCGGGGGACAGAGATGAGGTGCACGGTGGAGCGCTGGTGGAACTGCAGGAGGCACGGGTCGGTGAGGTACCTCTCCCACCCGAGCTCCCGCAGCCGCCGCTCCAGCACCTCGTACGACGCCACCACCTCCCCGCTCGGCACGTGCACCAGCACCTTCCGCCGCCCGCCTCCACCGCCGTCCCCCGCCGACGACGATTCCTCGCTGCCGGGGTTCTCCACGCGCCGCACGATGCCGTCCTTGAACACCCACACGCCCGCCATGTACGTATGTATGTCAGCTAGCTGCTTAATTCAATTCCCACCGGCGACCGGCCGGCCGGAGACGATCGATCGACCGTGGAATGGCCGGGATCGATCGGTGACGATGATGAGGCCCGCAAGATGAGGGGGTCCGACCGGCCGGTATATGTAGCAGGGGAGCTAGGAGTCCTTCACAGTTGAGTGGCAGCAGCTATACAGCCGCTGTGTGAAGAGTTACTGTGCGTACGACCAAAAAAGGAAACACTGTTCGCCTCTCTGATTAGCTAAGGTGGGGCCCTTGCGGTGTCCACTCGTAGAGAAGCAGTGGTGCAGGGTGGGGCCTCCCAATCAACAGGAGTACAAGGAACCAATCAAGGTCGTCCTCTGCGAATTTTATCAACTTTCAACTTTTTTTATTTAATGTTAATGATAAATGTAACCAAAACAAAAATAGTCATCGGGTACTCAATTACGTGTCAATGCAATAGCTACCTTATACAATGATGAATAGCAGGTGGCCCGCGACGGGCTATCATACAAAATTATCTTTTTTTTACGCATGATTTCCTTCATAATTATTTTCTTTCAAATTTGTTAAATAGTCGATTCATTGTCTTAGGATTTTAAAAAAATCGAACCAAATTTTAAATTTTATAGTTTGTACAAGTCAAGTGAGCCATAACTTAACCCTTTATAGCTTGCCTCCTCTTCTTTCCGGCTCAATGTGACTTTTATTCATCATCGATCCCCGTGACCTCTAAAAATTAAATCTTTCCCTTTTGTAGTTTTAGAAGTGCCGTTAAATGCTAACCTACTTCCTTACGGCCCACACTGTGCTCCTTCTCTTTATTGGCATTGGAATTTCAAACAACAAACATGATCATCGTTACGGGTTTGTTTTTAGTTTCTAGTAGTCCCGTCAATCATTGTCACCCTATACACCTTTATGCACTACAAGAAAAATCATTTCTTCAGACGGGCAAAAATCATTTTTCCAAACAGGGGAACGGTCCGCCTGTTACAAACGCCTCGCAGGCGGCCTAGTCACCCGCTTGCGAAAATCCACTAGACGAACAGAAAAAAAATTGCCGCCACCCCCATGCTCCTACCCACCTCTAGCCGATCTAGGGTTAGGTGTTGGGAGGGAGAGGGAGAGGGAGAGGAAGGGAGGTGAGGTCGATGAAGAGGTCAATGCCGTCCACCGCCGTGTCGCTGAAGGGGCGGGGCACGCCGGCGTGGCCGCTGCTAAGGAACGTGTCCCAGAGGTTGTCGGCGACATCGGCGGCCGAGGCATTGGTGGGGAGGGAGTAGTCGGCCGCTGCAGGCCGCCACCGACGCTGGTGGTGGGGGGCGCCGCCGCCGCCGCCCTCTCCCTCCTTCCGGACGGATCTTGGAGGGAGGGAACCGCCGCCGCCCTCCCCGGTCTCCCTCCGGCGGATCTGGGAGGGGAGGGGTGCCACGCCGGGTGCCGCCGCCCCGCGCGCGTCGTCGTTGCCGCCCCACGCCGTGGCCGTCCTCGTGCCTCGCCGCCGCTGCCCTCCCCCAGCCTCCCTCCGACCGGATCTGGGAGGGGAAGAAGAGCCATTGCTGCTCGCCGTCGCCTCCGGCCGGCGGCCGGGGAGAGGAGGAGAGGAGAGGTGTGGAGGAGATGGGGAAGGGGAGAGACGCGGGAGAGGAGTGAGGGGTCGAGAATGAGGACTTAGAAAAAATCAGCCCCAGATCGGCTCTATTTATATTCCAAGTCTATTTTCGCAGGCAGATCACATAAGAGGTCCGCCTGCAAAGATAGCGAGCTTCACCCCGGTTTCCATTTTTGTAGGTGGCTATTTGGCTCCGAGTGTCATGTCCGCCTGCGAAAATAAATACCCAACGTCGGCGAAAATGCTTTTTGTAGTAGTGATGGCGGTATATCTTGAGATTGACGAAGTCACCACGGGAGCCTCGCTGGCGACGGGTACATCGCCTACCACTAAAATAATAACTACCTGTAAATGTGAGAACCCATGTCAAATCTAGAATTTGAACGGGTGTGGGTGTTAGTATATGTTACGGTCACAGATAAATCCGCAAGCGCATGGATGCTGATGTAGGACTTCACCTCAGAGTATTCAAAGGGTATCAAATCACAGGGAACGTGTTTGTATAATCTAAGTTTAGGATTCATCCAAGGACAACAATTAAATGGGAGGGCTTAGGATAGAGAGGACTTTGCTGGGTTAGCTATCTTAATTAAGTTATTGTACAACTCTATCAGTTGCTTCGGGCACCGGCTCTTCCCTGGTTTGCCAAGCCGAGTCCAGCTTGTAGTTCTATGATGTACCTAAACATGGAGGAATATGAAGAACGGATAGAGCTATTATCGCCTGCCGCCTACCTCACTTTTTGTGAAGCACACAACAAACGAAGGTAACCTTTAACATAAACACCACGTCTACGTTATCGATTACTACTCTAGCCTTAGCCCAATAATTTCTTCTTTATCCAGAATTTTAGTACTAGAGCACCCAATATAAATACTAAGCGAAAACCCCACAATTGTGAAAATCTATCTTACTTAAATTTAAAAATAAATACCAAAGGAGATCACGAATACTTACTTATATAAGAGAAGCATCCATCAAGGTACAAGATTGGAGATTGTGCCGACAACTCTAGGACTCCAATGGAGAGGGTGCCTACATCTCCGGCACTCCTCCGAAACTCCCCCGAAGAGAACTTAGGGCACTCCTTTGTCCTTTTGGGGCCTCCCCTCACTCTCTTCCTATATTCTATCTCTAATAGAGAGTACCCTGAATATGAAAGTGAGATGTAGTCTGTTGACGGTCGTTATAGACCAATTTCGACCATCAATATACTTAAAATAAAGGAGAACTAGCTATGCTTGCAATGCATATTTATTTTAGAATAATATATTTCCACTTGTACTTGGAGTATTATTTGTTTGTAGAGATTAGCACAAAAATGGAGAAGAAATAAAGGAAAAACTCACTCCTAAGCAAGCTGAAGGATAGAGGGGTCCAAACCGTCCTAGAAACCGCCATAGCTATCACAACCGTCATGAGGACCCATCTGCCAGCCCCTGTACAAAGTTTGGAGGCCTGCTGAGCCAGCCTAGGTTCGGTCGAGCCAGGGGTTCTTGCCGAACCCTGGCAGCGTCGGTTTAGCCTGGCCTTACACGTGGATGTCCCGAATTGCTTGATGATGTAGGTTGCGGGGCATTTCCGACATTTTGCATACTCTACAACCATCATACATGCCTATTTAAGGAGGAGCTCATTCACAGTCCAATACACGCTCAAGCAAGAAGCTTTGATCTCGCTCTCTCAAGTTTAGTAAGTGCTCTAGTGCTAAGTGGAATAGAATATAATTCTCTGAGTCCTCGAGTCTTCGGAAGATTTTGGTATGGCTCTAATAGCTTTTCTATCTTCTTTTGTAAGACTCTCGGAATTAATAGAATATTCTTCTTTATATACCTCCGGTACTTGTCTGAGTACTGGTTTTACTTTATATTTGTGCCGATATAGTTGTATGACTAGCCAACCAGAGAGGTATAGTGGTGTGGGTTTAATGTTCATATGAATGATTACTCTATGTTATTCTAGAGGATATAGAGTAATATTTGATAATGTAAGCATGATACTTAGATTATTAAATATCATTAATTGGGCATATATGCTGCGGGAAAATAGATGTGAGCCGCTGATGGTGACAGCTCAGTACGGGTATTCCTGCACGTTAGTATATATTCTTAAGACAAATTCCCTGGGAGGGTACTCCTCCGTATTTAGCCCCAGTTAGATGGCCATGATAGGTTGTCGTAAGAAACTCGGCAACCTGGGGTGGTCTCTCGAAGCACCAGGAGGGCACCGTTAGGGGGTATTGGTCAGTACAACTGTATACTAGCAAATGTAAACTAAGGGTGAGTGTATATTTGAAGTATAGGAATGGTTGCTTTTCTATTTCTTCTTCCACATTAGTCTAGAATTATTTAAGTGAGAGCATGTAAGTCTTTCTGCTCCGTGTCACTCTACACATATGATTAAAGTAACCCTTGCATAGACTTTGATATATATAAGTAATGTATATAAGTTATTAGCAGAGTTCTCTCTTTTATAAATCTTCCCTTGGGATTAAATAAATACAATACCTTGGAATACTTCCGAGTGAAATACTGCAATGGTATATCCATGCGCTTGTGGATACTTCTATAACAATAAATGTATTAGAGCTATTTCTGTGCCATTGTTCGGAATTCATATTTTTAGTAATGTCATTAAGAAATACCAACATACTCCACTTGAGTTGTGTGTTCTGAAATGGCTTGAGCTCCTCCTTTTATAGAGCCATATGACGGTTGGAAAGATGGTTTGTGAAGGTCGGTGCACCTATAACCGTCATTGAGGAGTCATCTAGGGTGTCCACGTAGAGAGTGGCAATGAGAAGTAGTAAGGTTGGTTTGGCCGACCTATGGGTCCCATCTTCCAGCTACTCTTTTGACTGTGAGGCTGACTGGTGGGCCTAGGGGTGAAAACGGAGCGGATTCGGATGGATAATGGTCATACCATATCCTATACCATTTTTTTTAAAGCGGATGCGGAGGGGGTGCGAATGACATGCGGATGCGGATACGGAGCGGATTATTTTGGACGTCGGATTTGGTGCGGAGTCGGTTCGGAAATGGAATAGCATTGTTGAATGTTAAGTTTGTGTTCAATCCATACAACAAGAGGGCAGCAATACAATGAGCAGCAATATGATGGCAAAACAACATCTAAACATGATGTCAACTCTATAGGAAAATACGGCGAAAACACATCCATAATATAAACAACCAAAACATAATATAAGTCCTCGCTTCACTGCATTGCTTAAAGTTATAAGTCAAATGCCATAACATCACCATCAGGAGTAAAGACCCAACAAATTAACATGTTCAATAGTCCAAAATCAAGATGACAGTACGTTAAATCTCATCTCTAAATTAATCAAAATAGACATTGCTACTGACTTAAATTACCTAAAGCAAAGCTCATCTCTAAATTTCTAAATCCCAAATCTCATCTCTAAATTTCTAAATCCCAAAATTGAAAATTCAAATTAGAGAAAGAAGTCAAAGAACACAATACTTGATATGGAGCCTGCGGGAGGTGACAGTGGCTGGCGACGGGGAATCCAGGAGGTAGAGGCGCTGGCCGCTGGAGAGTGGCGACGGTGGATGGCACACGGCATGTGGGAGGATGGGGACGACGGGGACTGGATTTGGAGGAGAGGTGGCGTCGCAGGAGGCGCTGGCCGCTGGCGAGGGGCACTGGTCGCTGGATGCGCTGGCGCTGGCCATTGGAGAGACGGTGTCGCAGGAGGCGCTGGCCACTGGAGGAGAGGCGGCGTCGCAGGATGGCACACGGCAGGCAGGAGGCGCTGGGACGGGCAGTCGACGGGGTAGTTGTGGCGCTGTGGCGGTGGCGTCGCGCGTGTGCAGCGCCGGGATGGGGACTGGCCTGTGCGGCACGCGTGTGCATCGGGACTGTGGCGCAGTGGTGGCGCCGACGCGCGTGAGAGTGGGAGGAGAGCCGGCGTCCGGCAGTGGGGGATTAGGATTAGGTCAACACTCAACATAAATGGGCTAGATGGGCTGGCCTATTAAAATGGGCTCAATTGTGTATTTTTTTTGCCTAAAACATGCGGATTATCCGCCAACTCGTCATTCGGATAATCCTATTAAAAAATCGGATAATCCGCATCCGCCGGATATTGATGATACCATATCCGCATCCGCATTCACGTGATAAAATCTGCATCCGCATCTGACGGATATCTGAAAACTCTTACCATATCCTCGCTCCGGTCGGATTCGGAGCAGATCGGATCGGATAATATCCGCTCTGTTTTCACCCCTAGGTGGGCCCCTATGTCGGTGCATGTAGATAGGCTCATTTCAAATCGGATTTGACTGTGTCATGCGGTCCCTTTAATTCTTGTGCTCGCGTATGATCTGTCAAGAGTATATATTGTCGCATGGCGGATATAAATTCATGCAAAATCACTTGCATATAAATATTTATTAAGACTCGTAGAAATGGTTAGTAATAAACTCTTACCATTAAGTTTGATAGTATATTTTGTATTCTTTTATGCGAGAGTTGACGACTAAAGTTGGTGCTTAACAACCGTCAACAGTAGATTGGTTTTGAAAACAAAAACCTAATCAATTGAGTACACTAACTTCGCTTGTCACTATATATGTCTATATCCGACTCTGCGTCAAATTCATGCTACGCCATGGTTTTAACTAGTGCACATATACATAGTGCTTCCTGACGTAGCCAAAAGATTCGATCCGAAAATGATTTTCAATGATTCATTTCAAAATTATATTTTTCTTAATTTTGCATTACAGGTTTAGTATTTTGTTCATTTTGTTAAAAATGTTATCGCTGCATGCCTACATCTACCCGCATATCAAATTCATGCTACGTTATGGTTTTTAGTTGATGCGCAATTGCGCATGGTAACATTGTGCTGGCTGATGTAGCCAGAAGGTTCAATCCAAAATGAATTTGGAGGATTCTTTTCAAAATTATTACTTTTTACTTCGGCGTTTCAATTTTAGGATTTTTAATCATTTATTACTATTTGGATTAACTAGTGGTGTACATGATGCGTGTGTCAATTTCCCGCGGAGAAAAACTTTACTCTCTTGTCTTTTAACTGGTGGTCATCAATGAGTCGATCGTCTAGTTTTTGTTTCAACCATGGGGTCGGTTTCCAACGTGGCCATCAGTATGTGACAACTGACACACATATCCCTGCTGTCACGTGCTAGAGAGCAACCACCACTCTGATTTAGTTACGGAAAATTGCAAAAATCACCTCAAATATCATCTTAAGTTTAAGATTCTCCCAATAAAATAATTTATTGCAAATACCCTTCCTAATTTACTTTAATTTGGTATTCCTCCCCAATTGGTAGTCCCAACTCCCAATCAGCAATTACTGTTGCTCATGTATTTTTTGTTGCCTCTTTTTGCATGTGTTATATGACTAAGCCCGTCTCTTGATGGTTTTCTTTCTCAAAGACACAACGTCATATCGAGCTAATCTTCCTCCTCAAACCTGCCAAAGAAACAAGCCACTGTAGAACCTCTAAGTCAAGCATTTTTATAAAGAGTTTTAAATCATAGATATTGACAACTCAACTTAGGTGAAAACTCGTGTAACTCTTGACAAAAAAAAAAGTCATCTAAAACCAAAGAAAATATCACACATGTAAATAAGAGGATATTATAAAACTATGTAAAATATAGAGAAAATCCCCTACGTACCTCTGAAATTTTACCAATCCCTTTTATGTCCCTTGAGTTACGCTCATTCCATTATATACCCCCGAATTTTAGTTTGAACCCTTTCATATTCTTTTTGTCAGTTGACCGTTAAATTCCTCAAAAAGTCCATTTTACTCTTGGACATGAAGAAACATACATATTTATGGAGATTGTTCGAGGGTAGAAATTTGTTGTTTGAGACTATTAAAGTTACGAGTTTTTCATGCAAGATATTATTTACAAAATTTATTTGTAGATATTACATAAAAATAATATTTATTAATTAGTTATTAAAAAAAATTATGTAGCATATAAATAGATTTGTCTTAAAAATTAAATATGTTGTACTACAATCAACAAAAAAATACTACTCATGCAGTGTTTAATAACTAAAAAATAAATATTATTCTTTTAGTTTATATCAAAAACTATTTTTTTCCTTAAACAATATCTTGCGTTGCAAATGCATAAATATAAAATTCATACAAAAATTTCTATGCTCAAATAATATACTCATAAATTTATAAGTTTCTTCATATCGGGAAAATGGACTTATTATTAAGAATTTACCAGTCAACTAATGGAAGGGGGTATCGAAGGGATTCAAACTAAATTTTATAGGTATGCAAGGAATTTTCTCTAAAATATATTGTGCAAATCCGACTTTGTGAGTGTCGATGAGTGATACTCGCGGACCGAATGATTAGAGTATTGGGCTACGTTGGAACGAGGGTCTACGTAGTACGACATCAAGCAGACAAAAGACAAAGATTATACTAGTTCAGGCCCCTTATCAGGTAATAGCCCTAGTCCAGTTTATATGGGATTTACGATGATGAAGACAGATTACAAAGAGAGTAGTCGAGACAGATGATACCGACGAGATTGTAGTTGAGGGATTCTACGAGATCCCCCGGCGACTTGGCTCCGCGTACTCCGGCTTCGTAAACTATGGTGGGTGTGTTGGCGATAGAATTAGATGTCCTTCACCCCTCCCACAGGGTCCCTTTTATACCGTGGATCATCTTGACCTCCAAGAAAGATTTGAGCATATCGGATCTGGTACGGTACAACAAAAACTCTATCCCTTCCGACCAAGACTTTGGAAATCACCTGACTCGTAGAGATAGTTTGGATAATTTGAGCTGGATTCCATACGATATTTATGGGGATGACCCGTGTACGTGAAGGTATACCTTATCAAAATATTCCATAAATCGTAGGATAGAAGGTATGCCTTATCCGTAACCCTAACAATAGCCCCCGACTTCAACTCAAATGAATTCATGTTGTCATCTATGGCCTCTCTCGCTAGTGTCTTGTCATGCTTACTTGATCATTCTCGGTGTGGAGCTGAGAAGATGAGAAGCTATTTACAACACTAAGGGAAGTCCAACGGCTCAAATATGAATTTGAATTGAAGTCTGAACCACTGCCCTCAACGGGCCTCAGGATTTTTCGACGGCACTCTCTCTCCTTCCTTGGAATACGAACCGCCAGGTAGTGTGCTTATTTAAAGGGGTTTTGGGATCCATTTTGAGTCCGTTTGCCGAAAACATTCCCCAATCCTTCTAGCGGTCTCGGACCCTTCGTCTCCCCAAAATTCCGTAGGTTCTTTCGCCTCACTCCAGCGATCTTGCTCCGATGGCGGACCTCGGCCGATCAACCTCCGACCTGGCGATGCTCGTGAAGCTCTCCACCGATGGGCTCTTCCTTCGGAGCAGACCATGGCCAGAGAAGGAGGTACTGCCCCCTCCCCGCCCTAGTTCGCATGGTAGTGGTAGAAGATTTCGTTCGCAGTGGTTTCCTGCCACCGCCGTCGGAATTCCTTTTATTGATCTTGAACTTCTACGGCCTCTCTCTTCTGCATCTCAACCCCAACTCCGTTGCTTTCTTGAGCATATTCACCCATCTTTGCGAGGCCTACGTTGGGGTAGTGCCCTTCCTAGACCTTTTTCATTTCTTCTGCGAACTCCGGTGGATGGAAGCCAGTAGGGTGTCGGGATGCTGTGGGTTTCGCCTGCGTGACGGCATGAAGGCGAGATATATATCTCTCTAGTGCCACACGTCCCGGTCTAAGTGGCGGTCGAGGTAGTTCTATCCGGTTCTTGTCGTGCCCGAGGACCACCCTGTTCGACGAGACTGCTGGAATTCCAAACCTCCTCTGACTCCTTCCCTTGAAGCCTTCGTGAACGCTATTGGAGAGTTACGAGAGCGGGGGCTAACCGGGTATGAAGTCGTTCAGGACTTCGTCACCTGACGTATCCAACCGCTGCAAGCCCGCGGTCATCCTGCGTTTGATTATGAGGGAGCTCTTGACATAACGCGGATCTCATCGCGGGGTACTCGTTCTCGCGTTGCTGTCTCTTTGTCACTTTTTGACAACACTCTTGAACTCAGGATCTGATTTGTCTTCGTCTTTTCCCTTGCGTTTTAGTTCTCCCCGCGGATGTCGTGACGCAACAGGTCAAGGACGTCCTGATCAGTCCTGCCTCCACGACCGATAGGCCGCCGACGCCCCTCTGCGACAAGCCGGCGGCTGACAAAGCGGCCGCCATCAACGTGAGTGAGAACGACTTTCCGCATTTATGCTTAGAAGTGAACCAAAGTGACCTTAACCCATGTAGGTTCTTCCGCTGACAGATGTCATCGGCCCCCTTGTCGATCACCAGGCCTCAGCCTCCCTCGAGGAGAAGGTTGTGGAGGAGGTTGCCGCTGTCTCCTCAATCCCCGTTGTCGCAGGGGGAAGTGGGACCAAAAGGAAACCTTGGGCCCGGGCGAGCGCTCTTGTGGGATCTCGGTAGAGGTCCAGCGGGTCTGAGGTGAGGCCCATCGTTCTTCCTCCGTTGGCCTTTTCTTTTTCGTGGGATGATGAGGTGTAGTCATAACTTGCTATCTTACTCAGGACACGAGCGGCCTCCCTCCTCCTCCGAAGAGGAGATTAGTGAAGTTGGCTGCCGACAAGTAAGTGAACTCCTTGACCTCCTCCATTGTCATTTCTGTGGGTTCATTGGGGGTGTTTCTTGATATCGGCAGGAAAGCCTCGGCGATCTCCGCCCAGAGCAGCGACGAGGTGGCGACTGGTGGGACTCCCGCTGTCGCCTCTCCTTGTGCGGATGCCGCACCAGCCGTTGCCAAGTCTTTTGGGCCCACCGCTGTGCCCGTGACCGTGCCGGCGTCGTCGGGACCACAGAACTGGTCCGATTTGATGGCCAAATGCCGCCGCCTTCTTGAGAACACTTCTCGGGAAGTAGTGGCCCAGATGGACCGCGTGGCCGCCCGCGCGACTGCGTTGGATGGGAGGGTGGCGTAGCTAGAGAGCAAACTTGATGTTGCCCGCGACGACCTTCAAAAAATGAAGAAGGTCGTGGCTGGCAACGAGATGCAGCGCCAGGGCCTGGAGAAGAGGATGAGCGACATGCAGGATCATCTCTTCTCCATCGGCGACCAGCTCTGGAAGAGCTTCACCAGGTTGCACCAGCTAGCGCTGGCGTGTGGCGTGGAGTCTTCCGTCTCGACGCACCCCGACGCGACCTTCTTGACGTCGGCCCTGGCCGAGCTGGCGACGAAGATGGAGGTCATCCCGCCCAACCATGCTGCCTCGGTGTTGGAGGAGATCTCCAACGGGATCCACACGGGGGCTTGTCACGTCCTTGCTTGTGTGAAGCTCGCTGTCCCGGATGCTGATCTGAAAGGGATCTTGTCTAAGGGGGCTGCCGATGCCTCGTGCAAGGATGTGATGTTCGATGTGGCGGATCTCGGAGAGACTGCCCTCCCTATTTTCGAGGAGTAATTTTTCCTTGCTTTGGGCTTCTTTTGTACATATACTTTTGTCCTGTCCCTGGTGGAACAGTTCCCTCCTCTACATGCCTTTAACTTGTTAATCCGTAGCGTATCTTGCTTTTTTGTAGATGTGTTGATCCCGAGGACGTCCAGCAAGGCGAACGTCCTGATGTCGTGATGGCTGACCGGTCCTTGTCAGCTGAGATGCCCGCTGGCGACGTCGTCATGGACATGGTCGTGCCTAAGGGCATCGACACAGCTCGCGACTCGTTGAGTCTTGGTGTAGTCGGGCTCCTTCAAGAGAACTCAGGTGTGATGTCTTAAGACATTTATTTGCTCTCAAGTTTTTTATTTCACTTTAAGAGGCAAATTCCACTGAATCCTCGACCTTTGTAGATCTCAAAGATGCCAACACCGAGCGAGATCGACAGGTCGTCTGTTGGAGGACGAAGTTCGAGGTTGCAGAGCTTGAACGATCCGTCGTAATCGTGAAGAAGGACCAGGCCGTCGAGACGCTTCGAGGTCGCGAGGTCTGGCTGAACTCGTACTTGAAGAGCTGCTCCAGCGCTATGATGGAAATCTGCCACCAACTCAAGATCGAGCGTGCAGAGCCTGAGGAGACGACTGTGGGCTACTTATCTTGAATGAGGGGTGCGTGTGCCCAACTAGAGGGTGTTGGGCAACGAATCGACAACTGCCTAAAGGAGGAGTATCGTCGTGCCAGCCGCTACGCTGGGGGTCACGTTCTCGCCTGCATCCGAGATCATCATCTGCAAATGAACCTCGGATTCCTGCATGAGGGGTTCCGTTGTTCGCGGTTATCGGCAAGCGAAGTCGATCAGTTGGCGCGTTCCTTCGCTCCCCTGGCTGAGAAGGTCTTCTCATCCATGAATTGGAAATGGCCGTCATGGTAGACTTTGTTCCCTGTAGAAAAAATGTGTAGAGAAAGGTCTATAATATAAATGTTAAGCTTTTGTAAATAGAATGGAAATCTATTTTCTAAGTGTTTGAACGGGGTATGCTACGTGCGAGTACTACTCTTTTTGCAAGCTGTTTTTGCCTGTTGTCGAGTTGGGTACTCTCCCTAGCCCCTAGCCTTGTCCTCGGAGGAGTCTGTTCTCGGTGGGGAAGGCTCGACGACCCGAAACTCGCCTAGTTGAAAATGCGATTTGCCTAGCCCCCAGCAGTAAAGTTGGAAAAATCAATTTCCGATTATACGGCTCGGTTAAAACGCCACCATTGAGCACTCTTACTTGACCAGGTTTTACATGGTCGTTTGGCTCTTAGAATCCGACAAGGCCTTATGTGCTCTGGGCGTCCCCGAACGAGATTCCCGTAGGTCTCTCGGAGGCTTGTCGGAATGGCGTAAAGGGACAATAGGCTCGATTTCAATAGTAGGTGTTATTGTGGTAAGGGATCTCTGGGTAGAACACTATTTCATGAAGAACTCAAAATACCTTTGGGTAGCTTTATTGATGTAACTGAGATACATTGATTCTATATGTTTGATGAGAAAAAAAACAATGAACACACAGAAAAATAGGGAAACCCTGTATTTTATTAATCATGATTCATTAACATGAATGTTTACAAATACATAAGGGCTCCAGTAGGAGTTCGCCTTTTGTCTTCGCGAGGAATGCTTAATGGAAAGATATCTTGACTGGAGATTGCGTGCAGTCCGCTGATTCCCGGTGCCTAGCAATGAGGCTACCGGTTAATTACATCCATAGGATGAGTCTATGCAACACCTCCGATTAAGCTGCGCTTTGTGATCGTCGTCTTCAAAATTAATTGCTTGCCGAAGGTTGAGGTTGGTGCAGATTTAATGTTGTGAATATAGTGAATGTGGAACGGGTGGCTTTGTTTCGCCAAAACCCGGTCACAGTACACTACCATCACGTCAGTGTGCAGAGGGAAATTTGGTGAAGTGGGTGACCTTTGCCTCGTCGGTGCCCAGTCATGTATCCCGGCCTTCATCAAATCTGGATTTTGTGTGGTTGCTTTTGCCTCGTCGGTGCCCAGCAACGGTGTATCCGGTTCCCATCCATTTTAGAAGTGTTAATAGTATAGTGACCTGGCCTTGTCGGCTCTCGGCCATGGTTTCGTCTAGCCTCGTCGGATAAATAGACGGATGGAATGAGTGAATGGCTGCAACCTTATTAGCTTCTAGCCAATATGTTGTCTGGCCTAGTCGGTCTCAGACATAGCATATATATTGATAAATCGGCAATTTCATCTCGTTGACATTCGGCCACGATGTCAACGTGTGCTTTAAATCTGCATGTCTCGCACCCACGACTAGCGTTGTTTTATTTAGCGAACAATTCTTGTCTTCAGGAATTGTGAGAATTGCTCCTGTCCATCCGCTAGAATTTGGAGAGAGACGGAATTGCTCTCGTACATGACATGCACGAGGTAATATATAGTCGTTATGGCATAAATAAAAATATGTATAAATCATGGTTGGTCTGATGCCAATAAGACTCAAACTCATCTCAAGTTTATACAAATAAATATCCAGCTCCAATATTTGATATTGATAATTTAGACGGACCAACCCCCACGAGGGTTAGGCTCGTGTTAATCGCTTTATTTGCAGCCCATGTTAATCGCTTGACAAAGATGGCGTGTGCGTGTGTATGCGCCGCTGGGGATACTTATATATCCATGGCTACAAGTTCACAACGCATCCACGACATATTCATCAGTGCTCCACTAACTGTTTTACCGTCTGGGTTGCGCAACAGCACAACGCTACGGTGTATACACTGGTGGAGAAACCATCTTTGGTCGGTCGACCAAATTTCACAATAGTCCCGGTTGCAATAAAAACCGGGACTAAAGAATTCTCTTTAGTCCCGGTTGAAAAGGTTAGAGCTGGACTAAAGATCTTTAGTCCTGGTTAAAAAACGGTAGGTGATGTCAGACCCTCTAATATCTTTAGTCCCGGTTGGTAACACCAACCGGGAAGAAAGATCGGCATGCGCGGAGAGATCGAGGCGTGCGGGATCGAGATACATATCTCGTCCTCCCCTCCTCCCTCCCGGTTCTATCTCTTCTTCTCCTCCCCTTCTCCTCTCCTCCGATCCCCTTCTCCTCGCTATCTTACACGTGGAGGATCCTCTCCTCCTCCCACTCTTTTCCTTCTCCTCCCCCTCCCCCCTCCTCCCCGATCTGCAGGCGCGACGCCGCCCTCGCGAGGCGGACGGGCGGCTGGCGACCGGCGCGCGTCGCTGGCCGGCGGAAGGCGAAGGCGGTGGCTGGGCGGCCGACGGAAGATGGCGGCTTGTTTTGTTTTTTTTGAGAATATGTGATCCGGATATGAGATGTATTTGATTTGTGTGTGATGTGAATATGTGATGTATTTGTGATGAATTTTGTAGAAGTTGTGATGTAATTTTTTTTAAAGATTTTGTGATGTATTTTGGAGATAATCGATTTGAGGATTTGGAGGTGATAATTGATTTGGGATTTTGGGGATGAGGATGGAGTGAAATCAATAATATTAAAAACAATGAAGAAAAGAATAGAATAAAGGAGCAGCCGGGATCAGCCTGGCTCTATCTTTAGTCCCGATTGTAACACCAACTGGGACTAAAGATCGTTATCTTTACTTCCGGGTGAAAGATAGATTTTTACTCCCGGTTATTTCACTCGGGGTTAAAGATAGCGATCTTTAGTCCCGGATTCGTAGTCCCGGTTGGAAAACCGGGACTAAAGGGGGTTACGAACCAGGAGTAAAAACTACTTCTCCACCAGTGATATTTGCTCCCTCTAGGAGACAATGCCGGGCTATGCATAATATCTGCACAACACTATGGCGTTGTTGTGTTATATATATAGGATAAACAGCTTGACGGAGATAGCTGTGTTATATATATAGGATAAACAGCTTGACGGAGAACAAGATCATCTTGCTGTTTAGGACTCACCGATACAGATGCCATCAGCGCCTGCTGCTACAGGTACAGATCGCCCATCTGCGGGATACACATCATCTGATCATGCATCATCTTCATTTTTTATCTCCTTCGATCTCACTTCGTCTTTCTCTGTGTGAATATGTGGGTGCATCTGTATGCGTCGCTAGGGCATATTGCTGCCAAGTGCGCAGCGCATACACCGTGTGTGCTCTTCCTTCCGCGACGAGGGGGGTCGACTGCTTATATAGGCAGCGGCGGCGGCAACGATCTGCCTGATCTGTTCTGAATTTCCAGCATAAGCCCACAAGATCACACGTTAATTCTCCTGATAAGCCGACGCACAGATGAACCAATCCATCGACGAGATAAAACCAAACAGACGTACTGGAGTCTGGAGATAATCATGCGATTAACATGGCTGATGACGGTGGGCCCCATGTCTTTAATCGCCACTGCCAATTTCCAAATTAGAGATAATGACCATGCATGCTCACGTAGCAAAGCAAGTAACGATCGCACTTGCTTATTTCTTTTCTAATAATAGCTCCAATCTTTTGAATCGTACATCGGATTAAAAATCCATTTGAACCATTACTTTCTATTCAAATTATACAACAAAACGAGTCCAATATCGAATATATTGGACATCGTGATATTTGAAATTTTTAGGCCCACATGTCATAGAGACACGCTTTGTGTATATTGGTCTGCAAATAATATTTTCATACAAAATTAAATGCCCAATAATTTATTATATCTTCTATGAATTTTTTTGTACAAGAATTCATCAAACACTATATATAGAATTTACGCAATTGATCAATGTTCCAGGAGTTGGATAATTCGCGGCCATCGCCATCTGCGATCTTGAACGCACCTGGTCGTAAGACTTGCACCACCGTGTATGGTCCTTCCCACTTAGGCGAGAGTTTATTCCGCCCTGTCTGATTTTGAACTCGTCGGAGGACGTAATTGCCGATGGCAAGTGTGCGAGCTCTGATGCGCTTCTCGTGGTATCAGCGTAGGGCCTGTTGATATGCGGTTACTTTAATGGCAACTCGTTCACAATGTTCTTCGAGTAGATTCACATCGTCGCTTCACCTTTCATCCTGTTACTCATCGGAATATTTCTGTACTTGTGTGCTTTTATGTCGTAACTCTGTGGGGAGCATGGCTTCTGATCCATACACGAGAAAAAAAGGTGTTTCCTTGTTGGACGTTGTCGGCGTGGTTCATACGGTCCATAGGACCGACGGGAGTTCCTCAGCCCATTTTGTGTCGTAGGCCATGAGCCTGTCATACACGCGGGTTTTGATCACTTGGAGTACAATTCCGTTGGCACGCTCGACTTGTCCGTTACTCTAAGGATGGGATACGGAAGCGAAACAGATCTTGATTCCTAGTTCAGTGCAGTAATCTTGGAAGTCACCTCTAGTGAATTGGGAGCCGTTGTCTGTGAGGATGCGGTGAGGCAATCCATATCTGCAGAATATTCCCTTGATAAATTTTATGGCTTTGTCGGCTTTGATTTCTCGTGTTGGCTTTGCTTCAATCCACTTAGTGAATTTGTCAATTGCCACAAATAGGAATCTGTAGCCCCCTTGTCCTCGTGGGAATGGCCCGAGTATATCGAGCCCCCAACATGAGAATGGCCATGTCAAAGGGATAGCCTGGAGCGCTTGTGCTAGCAACTTGGTGTGTTTGCTAAAGAATTGGCAAGCTTCACATCGTTGCACAATGTTACAGGCGTCTTTTAAGGTTGTTGGCCAGAAAAAGCCTTGTCTAAAAGCTTTGCCGAACAAGGTGCGTCCGCTGGGGTGTGATCCGCAGATGCCTTCGTGGATGTTGAGAAGGAGAGCTTTTCCATCATCGGATGAGACGCACTTGAGGAGGATGTCATTTGGGGCCTTTTTGTATAGATCTCTGCCAATCATGTAGTATATATTGTCCTGACAGGATAGCTCGTCTGACTCTTGGAATTTGATTAGCGGAATAAGCCAGTCGTCCGTTGTTTCAATGTTTGCAACGACGTATGCGACTTCTGCAGCCCCCGGCCTGATGTCGGTGTTGGCTGTAGTACTTTCATCGTGTGTGTCCTTGACATAGGGTTTTGTCAGGATATCCAAGAAAGTTCCGGGCTCAAGCGGTTCTCGTCTAGAAGCGCGGTGTGCGAGGTCGTCCGGTTCGACATTGTCCTTTCGATAGACATGTCGAACTTCGATCCCGTCGAATCTGCGTTCCAGCTTTCTAACTTCGGCGAGGTACTTGGCTAACTTAGGTTAGAGCATTTGTTGTCTTTGTGTACTTGGTTCGCGACTTGTTTGGAATCTTCTTTCATGATTAGGCGCTTGGCACCGATTGCAGCTGCTGCTCTTATCCCTGCGAGTAGTCCTTCGTATTCGGCCGTGTTGTTTGTTGCCCGGAAATTGAGGTGGATTGCATGCTTGAACTGGTCTCCTGAGGGAGATGTCAAGATGAAACCGGCTCCTGCTCCTTGACTGTTGAGCGCGCTGTCGAACGCCATGGTCCAAGTTTCATTATCCGCCTGACCGGCTGGTCTTTCCTCTGGAATAGTCCAGTCGTCTACGAAATCGGCCAAGACTTGGGACTTGATGGCTGTTCTTGGTACGAAGTGGACATCAAACTGGCTTAGCTCGACTACCCATTTAGCGATCCGGCCGACGACGTCTTTGTTTCTGACAACTTCCCCCCAAAGGGAAAGAAGAAACGACCGTGACTTTTGTGGGCTTGGAAGTAGTGGCCTAGCTTCCTTGATGTCATGACCACGTCGTAGAGCAGTTTCTGTATCTGTGGATATCTAGTTTTCGCGTCGTGGAGGGCCTCGCTAACATAGTACACCGGGTGTTGTACTTTTTTCCTCTCTACGATGATAACCGTACTCACAGAATAAGGCGTAGCAGCGATATATAGGAATAATTCTTCATTAATTTGAGGAGCAACAAATACAGGGGGGTTTGACTAGTAGCGTTTGAGCGCAATGAACGCATTCTCGGCCTCTTGTGTCCACTCGAATTTGTCCTGCTTCTTGAGCAGGGCAAAGAAAGTTTGTCCTCGTTCTCCCATCCTTGCGACAAAACGGCTTAGCGAAGCCATGCATCCTGTCAACCGTTGGACCTCCTTGAGCCTTGTGGGCGACTTCATGTTCTCGATTGCCTTGATCTTTTTGGGGTTGGCCTCGATTCCTCGCCCTGAGACTAGGAAACCGAGTAGTTTCCCCGATGGTACTCCAAACGTGCACTTCTCCGGGTTGAGTTTCATTTGATATCTACGGAGGTTGTCGAACGTTTCCCTTAGGTCGTCGATTAGTGAATCGCTTGTCTTGGTTTTCACGACAATGTCGTCTACGTAAGCTTCGACATTTTGTCCTAGCTAATTGCCAAGTGCCCCTTGGATTCCGCGCTGATATGTGTTTCCTGCGCTTATCAATCCGAATGGCATCTTGGTATAGCAAAATACACCGAAGGGCGTGATAAATGCTGTTTTCTCCTCTTCCTCTTTTGCCATGCTGATCTGGTGGTAGCCGGAGTAAGCGTTAAGAAAACTTAACAACTCACATCTAGCCATTGAGTCCACCATTTGGTCTATTCGAGGGAGAGAGAAATGGTCCTTGGGGCACGCCTTGTTGAGGTCGGTGAAGTCGACGCACATCCTCCACTTCGCACTGGCTTTGCACACCATTACTTGGTTAGCGAGCCACTCTGGGTGGAGGACTTCTCTGATAAAGCCAGCTTTGAGAAGTTTGTCGAGTTCTTCACGTATCGGGTGCGAATCTCTGCAGTTTTTGCTTAACCGGCTTGGCGTCGGGTCGCACCATCAATTTGTGCTCAATCACCTCCCTGGAAACTCCCGGCATGTCTAACGGCTGCCAAGCGAACACGTGTGCATAGTGTAGCCCCTATCCTGACCGTCTTGTCGGGGTTTGTCGGGGTTGGAGCTAGACAACAGGATAATCTTGATGGCGCCGTCTGGTTTTGGCTTCTTGTTGGGCTTGCTCACTTTCTTGGGATGCTCAGTTGTGATGGGTGGGTTGGGAGTATGCTCGACCATGTCGAGGCTCCGCTTGTCACATTGTACAACCAACTTAGCATTTCCTTCGCGAGTGAAGTTCTCCTAATGATGGCATTGTATGCGGTGTCAAACTCCGCAACATCAAAGGTGATTTGCTCTGTTTGGAAGTTGTTGGCCTGTCCAAAAGTAACGGACAACGTGATTTTGCCCAATGGTTTAGATGACGATTCTGGAGTGATTCCATGGAAGGGCTGATCTGTGGGCGTCAGCTTGCTTCATGGTATCCCCATCGCATCCAAGGTGCTGGCAAAGAGTAGGTTGATTGAGCTCCCGCCATCAACGAGGACTCTTGCCACCTTGATGTTCCGAATCGTGGGTTCGACCACGATCGGATACATGCCAGGTGTGGTCGCGATCTTGGGGTAGTCTGCCTCCGAGAACTCGATTTTGTGTTGAGACCACTTCATCTTGGCGGTAGTCTGTAACATCCTGAAAATTAACAATTTTCTAATCCTGCATCATGCTGATTCTTATGTTCTTATTAACCTTTTTAAACCTAGGAAAATATAATTAGAGAGACCTCCAAAAATTAACTTGCGTAGAATCTCTCTTTGCTATTTAAAATCTTTCGTGGTTTTTATTCTAAAATTGATCTTATTAAACCAAGGTATTTACTTTGATTTGATTTTGCACCTTAAACCTTCTTTTGCAAAAATCCCTTTATCTCAATTTAATTAAAAACACTTTTATGAATTATGGTCCAAGAAACCTTCCATATTGCCCTTGAACCTAAACCGTCGTAATTCCGATTTCATTGGGATTAATTGTTAACCCATCCTTTGATCTTAAACCTATCCTTTGATTCTCGATCCAAATATCCAAATTCCTCCTTTTGATCTAGCCGCCGATTTATTTCCTATGGCTTGATTTCCTTCTCGGCACAAGAATAATATTATTACAAACATTGTGAATAATTGCTCTTGTGCTAAGAAAATAGATTATATCCTTGTCATCTAAATTTCCTTCTAGCCTCAAACAATTCCTTGAAACCCATGCCATACATCTTGGGAGCTAAAAATCCTATTTATCTTCCACCATTTATTTCCCCTCCTCATTTGAGTGCATCAAATAAATTCCATTCTATCTCTCAAAATATTGCACTCAAACTAGAAAATATCCTTTTTGGGAATTATCTTTAAATATATTTTCCTTCCGAAATTTCCTATTCAAATTCCCTCCAAATTCAAATCCCATCCTTTAAATCCCTACAAAATTATAAAACTCTCCTATTCGCATTGGGCCGAAAACTCCTCTTTTCCTTTCGGCCCAGACCAGCCCAAGCCGGCCCAGCTAAGCAAGCCGAGCCCCACCTTCTTTCTGTGGGCGCGCGTGGCATACGCGCGCATGCACAGCCGCCGCCACCGTCGCCCGCAACTTTGCGCCGCCGTAGTCATCTTGCCGTCGACGCGAAGGAACCGCCGCTCTACGTCAGCTACACCTCATCCCGCCGACGTCAGCAATAGGTACGAACCGCCATCACCGGCCAATCATCGAACAGAGAAGGCGCCGTGTTCCTCTTCTACACGCTGCCGTCACCATGCCCTCCTTCTTCTCCTCCTCTTCGAACCGACATCCGCTGCCTATAAATAGCTGGCGAGATCGTCCTCTCCTCCCCACATCAGAGCTTTAAGCTCTTCTTCTTCTCTCTCCTCCCATGTCCGGCCATCGCCGCCAACGGTCGATCTCCAACCTCGTAGCTTATCTATCCTTTTCCTTGCGCCACTATGATGGCCTCCCTCCGGCGAACCTATTGTTGGCAACTTTTTTGACAAGTCGACAAGCACGATCGCAACACCTAAACACCTATTTCACCCATTTCCCCTTTCTCTCCCACCCTCAATTAAGCCACCACCGCCATCTCCCATACCGGCCGAAAGCGAGCCCTTGTCACCGCCGTTCCGGCCTCCTTCCCCATCTCCTTCGCTGGCCGACCACTTCCCCGGGTGCGCGTCGCTCGGGAACTCTACCGGCCGCCGGCGTCGCCACCTCCCCACCACCGGAGCCCCAGCGCCCCCACTCCTCCTCCTCTCTGTTCGACCGAAGAGAAGGAGGAGGAAGAGACGGGAGGAAGAAGAAGAAGAAGGAGAAAAGAAAAAGAAAGATTGACAGGTGGGCCCCAGCACAGTAACTTTTTATAATTTCTCCATTTAATTCAAAATCCAATCTTTAGAAGCCCATATCTCCTAAACCGTAGATCCGATTCCAGTGAAACTTGGACCTAAATTCATCTAAATTCAAAATCTACATTTTGATACCCAATTTTCTATTTTATTTGAATTATTCAAATTCCATATTTGATCTTATATTTGGATTTCCAATTTAAACTTATATACACATTCCAAATATTTCCTTTTACTCCCAAATACCCTTTAGCCACTAAAAAGCCACCGGTTAGAACTTTACGCCTTCCATGGTGACGTTTGTGGTTTATTATCCCCGACGTCGAACCATTGGTTGTAAAGTCCGGCAAAAACCAAACCTAAGGTCGAAGTGCTGCTCCGGGCACCCTACGTCTCGGCACGTACAACGGTCGGAGCTTTACTATTCCCTCGACCTCCACAGCACACCACACAGTTCGCTCTTGAACCTTGTGTGATCCTAGCCGCTCCGCCGCCACTCACGATTGTCGAAGTAACACTTCCTACACAAACTTCCTATTCCTCTAACCCTCATGCTGTCTGTTGACACCGGTTAGAGAAGACACCAAATCTAGTCGTTATGTTGTTCAACACTAGCATCGACTAGCGCACACCCAAACCCTAGCCGATATTTATCCTACCTCGATATCGGCTTAAACAAATGAAACCTTAGCCAGCCTACTATCCAGACTCCACACCAGTTATAATATTACCTATATGCCACTTTCCTCAACCCCATCATATATTCTCCATCCACCTAGAACCCGCACATAAAATATAGAGTTAGCCGATATGTTACCCTACTCCACATTCAACTTCCATATAACCAAACCTTAGGTATTATACTACCTAAACCTACCACTAGCCATATACCAGCTGAACCAGTTCAATTATCCAATATACATCCTATCCCCTCACCAGTCAAAGCCTTCACATAAATTATGAGCAACCTTAGTTGCTTGATCCCCTCTCCACCTTAACCTTCAACCCTTTAGAACCCATACACGAAATACTAGCCCAATAATCCCAATGCCCTATAAAGGAGATAGACTACATCTTAAACCCTAGCCCTCCTAACCTTTTATCTCTTTCTTGCTATTTTATGGCATTTATTGAATTTGGTTCTTCCTCTCCTTCAGTAGAGTCTATTATATTTGGATGGCAACCTGTGGTATTTCGAGCATCGGATAATCAGGTTGCCTATCTAGGATTTATTTGCATTGGAGCAAGGCAAGTTATTATTCCTCCCCTTGAGCATAATTATCCTATATTCTATATTTCTATTCTATGCATTAGCCATTCATGATTTTGAATGCATAACCTGAACATATAGCAAACCAGATATATGCTAGCTTTGCTTAGCCCTGCCTAGTTAGACTGCATAAAATATAACGAACTTAGATTGGAACAGTACCGTAGATATGGTTGATTTCCGGGTGGCTTGTATTGTTCCAACCGATATAAGACTGCCCAAATACTTGTGAAGAACAAACGAGTACGGCCACAGTTCTAGAATGCAAACAGTCCTAGTTATTATGTTATTTAACAATGTGGTACCTATGTACAGTGGTTCTTGTTTAAGTCCTCGCGCAGGAGGCAAACTTATGCCGAGCAGGGCAATATTGTGATATTTACCGAGGCGCGGGTAAATATTGGTTTGAGATAAATTATGATGTCATATATGACTTGTTTGTAAAGCCTGATTGCGATGACATGGTGTCATACAATCAGTTCTCTCTAAATACCCCGAGAACGCCAGAACTCCTCACGCTGCTGATAACGTACGTTCAGAGCGTATGAGGACTAGAGTTCAAGGAACAGGTGCCACTATTGTTAGTAACCTAATGCTGGGCCATGACTGAAGCTGATGATTATCGGCAAGTCGTGGGCTGTGGGTAAAGCGTACATTTACTGCAGTAAAGTGAAAGTGAATCTATTCGAATAGCCGTGCTCACGGATTTGAGCATTGAGACTCATATGGTATTTGGTTAGAAACCTACTTCAAGATTTTACTAAATACTGCTGCATTAATACCATCACAGGCTTTCTTCCTCTACATTCTCCGCTTTCTGCAAGTAAATCTAGCCCTACTCAAATACTGCTATCTCATACATTCATATTGAATATAATAGCTTGCTGAGTACGTTGTACTCACCCTTGCTTTACCCCACCTTTTTCAGAGTCATTTTGGAGTTCTTATCGAAGCCGGGAGTTCAATCACATAAGTTAGTTCCCTTTAAACCTAATCCTCAAGTCTAGTATAGTTTGATGGTTTAATTCTATAGCTAAACGGCAGAGTTGGGTCATCGTATAGCTTCTGTTGTAATAGTTAGCCACAAACTTGTAAATGTCCTTTTTTTTATATAAAGAAATCTCCTTTGGAGCCTTGTCAAAATGTATGCAATGAAGATCCAGATTGTTGAACCTGTATCAATCTACTGATCCAGGGCTTGATATAGTCTAAACATGTCGATTACCGAATCATTAGTTTTGGGACCCGACATAGTCGCCTGTGATGTAGAGTAGACTTCACGTTCCGCTTTTTTGTACTCCTTGTTTGAGGTGTACGATGTAGAGCCGCCGAAAATGTGAGAGACGTGGAGGTCGTACTCCGGGAAAGCAGAGTCGGAGTCATTGGTGGCGACTTCTTCAGTTGTTTCGACAACACGAACTCGCTTCCCTCTCTCGATCGCCAGTTGTTTTGCAAGCTCCTTTTTGAAGACGAAACAATCTTCCGTGGCGTGATTGTTGGTCTTGTGTATTGGACACCATTGCTTGCGTGAGTCGTCGCTCTGGGGTTGGGGCGCCTAGGTGGGTCCGTTTGCTCAGCGGCGAGGACCTCTCCCGAGGATTTCAGCTTCCCGCTTTTACGACTTCTCTTTTTGGTCGACTCTGGTGCGTCGTTGTTGGTCGATTTCTTCTCCTCACCCGCCTTGCTATTTCCCTCCTTGCGCCTTAGGGCGTCATCTGCATGAGCGCACATGTCGATGATCTCGAACAGCTTTCGGGCAGATGTGATTCGTCGTGTCGCCAGTTCCTGGGTGGTGTATCGATCTCGAACGCCTGATTTAAATGCACGAATGACAGAAGCATCAGTGATCTTGCGGATCGTATTTCTGCACTAATTGAAGCGCCGAATATAGTCCCTCAATGATTCACCTGGGTTCAGAGTTAAAGCATGCAGGTCATCTTCGATCGCGTGGCGCTTGTAGTTTCCCTGGAAGTTGGTGACGAACTATTGCCACAAGTCTTCCCATGAGGATATTGAGCGGGATGGAAGATGGACCAGCCATGAGCAATCAGATCCCTTCAACGCAGCCGATAGTTAATTCACCAGCGTGTTATCATCTGCGCCAGCGACATAGAGGATCGTGGAGTAGACTTGCAGAAATTCTTCTGGGTTTATGCTTCCATCGTACTTCTCTATTGCTCCTGGTCGGAACTTCTCGGGCCATCGCACATCTCGGAGCTCGGGTGTGAATGCCCTGCACGCACCCCCTGGGGCGAAAGTTGGCCCACGATAATGACGACATCGGGAGGTTGATCTGATGAAGAGGATGACGAGGACGAGGATGAGGGATCGCTTGGCTCAGAAGCTCGGCTTCTTGGTTGATGATCTCGTCCTCGATCTCGACCAGGAGCGAGAGATTGGGAATTTTGGTCTCTTCGGTTGTCGCCGTTCCGCTCCTGATCTCGGCGATTAGCCCCCTGATCTCGCTAGTTGTCATTGTTGACGTCGTTGAGGCGGCCACTATGGGCCCGCCGATCTCGATCTTCATTAGGGGTCCCCCCCCACCGCCGTTCTGTCTCTGTCGCGAAGGAGAGCATTGACGATGTCGTCGGTGGGTAGTGTTCTCCCCACAGAGAGAAGAAGAACGGTGTCAACGTCAATGATGATCGTTGTTGTCACGATCTCTTTTGTCTATCCGCCGGTCGTCCAAGTATTCACGAAGATCGCGGTTCTCGCGACGTGGCAGAGTAGGATCTCGTACCTCCCGAGGTGATTGGTCACCAGAGAAACGTGCTCCATTGGGATTTTCTCCGTCTACGCCTTCGGCAGTCGGCCCTCCGTTCCCACATTGTTCCGGGTCGACTGCTGCCTCAGCAAATGCGGAGTTGAGGTTGGTCATGGCCTCCCGCGGTCGCGCCGCCCATTGGTCGACGTCTAGGTTTGTCACCGGATCAAAAGGGCTCTCGTTCAATATCGCATCCAGGGTTCGCAACTGCTGAGCGGGTGTTCTCGCTGCTACGGACGTACTTGTCTTAGTGTTGCCGACAACGTTCACATCTCGTGGAGACTCTGAAGAGGATTCGTAGTCTTCCAAGAGGTGTAGCACAGATGGCTCATTTGGATTAGTTCCGACATATCCAACGAACCGATCTGATGTTGTCGCTGCATCTTGTTCCTTGGCAACACACGGAGTTTGAACCCGCTGTTGTTGGACGCGATGATGCGGTGGCTTAAGAGTCCTAAGAAAGGTCCTGCAGCTTGTGAGATCGTGAGATTTGGACCTGTGGATTGGGCAGTAGGTGGCTCCTGTCAGTAAAGTACACTGAATCCCACGTTCCCAACAGGCGTAGAGTTCAGCTTTCACATGGAGTATCACCGGGCAGCCCTCGAGAGTATGCTTGGATGTCTTATGTACGGGACACCAAGATCTCGGCCTTAGGGTGGTTGTCCTTGTCGGCTCCGATTTTTTGTATAAAGGACAAAATTCGGCCGCTTGAGGATTCCTCTCAGGTGTTGGGGTCGTCGATGTTCCGTTCTTTGCTTGAGTGGGAGGAATCGTCGGCGGGGTGTCGTTTCTCAGAGTCGCAACCATGCCTTTCTCATTCCCGATAGTGATTGGGCCAGTCGAGATTGGCGTGACGGTGTAGATCGGAAAGACAATGGATCCGACTTGAGTCCACACCAGCGATGTCGAGGTAGAGGCTCCTCGGTCGACGCCGGTGTTGGTTCTACTACCAAGAAGTCCTGAAGTCATACTGGTAGATCCTTGAGCACCAAGTCCCCCTACCTGGCGTGCCACTGTTGACAAGTGATACTCGCGGACCGGATGAGTAGAGTATTGGGGTACGTTGGAACGAGGGTCTATGTAGTACGACATCAAGCAGACAAAAGACAGAGATTATACTGGTTCAGGCCCCTTATCAGGTAATAGCCCTAGTCCAGTTTATATGGGATTTACGATGATGAAGACAGATTACAAAGAGAGTAGTCGAGACAGATGATACCGACGAGATCGTAGTCGAGGGATTCGACAAGATCCCCCGATGACTTGGCTCAGCATACTCTGGCTTCGTAAACTATGGTGGGTGTGTTGGCGATAGAATTAGATGTCCTTCACCCCTCCCTCGGGGTCCCTTTTATACCATGGATCATCTTGACCTCCAAGAAAGATTTGAGGATATTGGATCTGGTACGGTACAACAGAAACTCTATCCCTTCCGAGCAGGACTTTGGAAATCACTTGACTTGTAGAGATAGTTTTCATAATTTGAGGCGGATTCCGTACGATATTTATGGGGATGATCCATGTACGTGAAGGTATACTTTATCAAAATATTCCATAAATCATAGGATAGAAGGTATGCCTTATCCGTAACCCTGACAATGAGATATTTATATCTCATAGACGAAGTCAGCTTTGGACCAGATTTTTTACATAGTTGTATAACATCGTATCTGTCACACCCTGAAGTTCTTTCGCCAAGCCTAAATTGAATTTATAAATCACCTTGAGAAAATACCGGAGTCAAAGCAAGAGAAACCCTAATAAATTAATGCAAATAATAATCGGAATTGGCATGTGGGATTTTTCTTGAGTGCTACATGTCGAAATACGCTAACAAGATTTTTAGTGGAATTTTCAGAGCTCTAGAAATAATTTTAACCAATTAAAATTGAGCACAAGCAATATTTAATTCCCCGGAAATTATTTTGCTCCTTTTTCTTTCTTTTTCCTCCTTTTTCTTTTTGGGATGGGCCGCCGGCCCATTCTCTCTTTTTTCCCCCTTCCTTCCCGCTGGGCCGGCCGGCAGGCCGAGGCCCAGCTGAGCCGGCCACCTCCCTCCTCTCTCCCGGGGTCGCCGACTGGTGGGGCCCACCTGTCGGGTCCTCCCCCAACTCCCAGCCGCCGCCACCGCGCCCGCAACTGCCGCCGCGTCCACGCCTCGCCTCCTCCGGGCCACGTCGGCCACGCCTACCGCATGCGCCCGCTCCTCCCGCACCCACTCCCCCTCTCCCTCGCCCGCGCCGCGCTCGAGACGGCCGAGATTCGATTTTGAATCCCGCCTCTCTCTCCTCCCATCTCTCCCCACTCCGCCAGCGAAATAGCGGCCACCCCGGCCACGATCGGCCCTTGTGAGCCTATATAGAGCACCCCCGTTCCCTCCTCTCTCTTTTTCACTGCATTTGCGCGCTCCCGTGCTCTCCACCGCCTCCGCCGTTGCTCCGGCCGCCGTTAGCAGCCGCTAGCCGCCGCGCCGAGCCGCGCCGTAGACGCCATCGCATTCGCGAGCCCGAGGCCCGCGCCGTCCGCCTCTCCGCCGCCGATTTCCGCCGCCGAAACCCACTCTGCACCGTGCGCCGGTGAGTTCGGCCATGGCCGCCGCCTTCGGCTGGCACCCTAGCCATCCGTGGTTTCTCTCCCCCCTCTCTAACTCCTCCTTTTGATTACTTAGGTGACCCCGGAGCTCGTCCCACTAACGTCGCCGCCCTCCGTCGCTCACCGTCGTCGGTCACCGTCGGTGAGGCCCTCCTCCCCTTCTCTCTCTCCTCCCCGCCGCTAGCCGCCGCGCCGTCGCTTAGCCGCTCAGCCGCCGCTTCGCTGCCGCGTCGCCGCGACGCCGTGCCCCTCCGCCGCCGGCCGTCGCCGCCTCGCGTCGCCGCCGCCGCGCGCGCATGGCCGCCAGGCCGCCTTGAGCCGTGCCCGCGCGCGCCGGCCGCGAGCTGCACCCGTCGTCCGATCTACCGGATGGTAGATCGGGGCCGTCCGTTCGGCCCCCACGTGGCTGCCGCGTGGCCACCGCGTCGCGCCACATCATCGCCACGTGTGCGCCGTCCCTTCCCCGGTCCGTGGATTCGGTCCACCGCGGACCGCCACCCGTGTCACTGCCATGTGGGGCCCGCTTGTCGGCGCGCCTCTCCTCTCTCCCGGGATTATTTATTGCGCAAATATTCAATTAAGGATTTTTCTTTATAGTAAAATCATAGTGAACCTTCTAAAATTCATAACTAATTCATCCGAGCTCCGTTTAAGTCATTCAAGTCTCAGTAAATCAAGAAAAATGTGCAGAATCCACTAAAAATGGTTTTGCAGAATCCACTAAAAATGGTTTTGTTCTCTGTTTCAGTAGTTCTATAGCCTGTTTGTATTGTTTGCTTTGTATGTCGCCTAGATTCTTGCTCTTCCGACGCTCCGGTGTACTTTGAAATAGTCGCCGAGGTTCTCCAGTAGCAGAGAAAGGCAAGTCATGCTTGTCACTTGAACATGTTGATCCTATATTGCAAATGTTCTATTGCTTTCCCTCAAATACTGCATTGTTTATAATAATTCTATGGGATTTTACCTACTGTTATAGCCATGCTATTTTTGTACCTTCCTCCTTTGCTAGCTTGGGATAAACATGATTAGAGATGGGGACTAGGGATTGCTTAGCCATGCTTAGTTAAACTAGCACACAATGGGGGAAAACATACTAATGTATAAACTGTAGGTTCTAATGTTAATGTTGGACTAGTGCCACCGCTTCGGTGTTGGTTAATTAAAATCAATCACATGGTGGGCTGTGGGTGCATGGTTTTGATGGTCGCGCCCATGGCAATTAAGGACTGGTTCGCGGGATGCCCTGGAAGAACTTATCGTACTTACCACAAGCCAGCGTGTGCAACGGTTGGGCTTGTAGTGTAGCTTTCCTCTAGCTGACACATCCAGGCAAGGGTAGGGCGTGATGGAGTTTGGATGGGCCCTGCGACGGCCTATGCGGCTTCCGTATTCACCTAGGCACGAGAGGGGACTACCCGCTGCCTGCGAGGAGTGGGGGGTGAAACCTGAGGTGTGGTGTGCTTGGTTAGAGGGGGTTATGCGAAGGGTCCTGTCACGGCCTCTTTCTGGTTGTCGTGGTGGCATGTCGGCACACGGAAACGTGTCGTGGGCTGTGTCTTGTGGTAAAGTTGTACACCTCTGATCAGAGTAAAACTATTCGAATAGCCGTGCCCGCGGTTATGGGCGGTCAACCAGATTCACCGTAATTAGATTCACCCTAGACTAGTCTCATGGAATTGAATAGTATAGGTGGATGGTTGGGCATGTTGCAACGTGGTGTAGCGTTGGACAGTGGATGGTTAATAACGATTAATTATTACAAACGGTTTACTTCTTTCAACTTCTGTTTAAATGCTTGCTTTATGCAAATGAAGCATTATAGCTATCCCTTGATAATTCCCTGCATCATACCTCCGTCTCGGTATGACTTGCTGAGTATAGTGGGTAGTACTCAGTCTTGCTCTATTTTCCCCAACCCCAGAGTTTGAGTATGCGTCAGATGGAGGTTTCGTCCGAGGAGTAGGCTTCGTCCGTGCCGTCGAGGATGCCTGTGGAGTGGTGTTCCCGCTGCAGATCAAGTCAAGGCTTAGCTCCAGTTATCTTTTGTTTTTCCGCTGCATTTATGTAAGACTTTTATAATGTTTGTAAGACGTGGATCTGTATGTCAACTTTGTCGTTTGTGTACCCCGGCCGGTCCTGGACGGGGATTTTAATGCACATTCTGCTTGGAATTCTATTCGGGAATTTCTGGGCATGACAGTATCTATGTGTGTAATTCTTTTGGTGAATTAGACTACCTTCTGGTCGGGATTTACATGAGTTTTCACCTAAGTATTTACCCCTTGAATATGGGGAGAAGGAATAACTCGGACAAATAGCGGTAAATATATGATGGAAACTCGTTTTACATGATCTCTAATAAAATAGTAGTAAGATCCGTGGATCCTGAAGGTCTAGCGCTTGTAAGGAGGAATAAGTGTATTTGTCTCCCTCATCTATTGCCCTCAATAGTCCCTCAACTGTAAAGAATCTTATCCCTCAACCGTAAAAACGGGTATAACACCTCCCCCAATTTCAAAAACCTGTGCAAATCTACTCCTAACACAGTATTGAGTCCGGTTTTAGCTTATGTGGTGTATTGGCTAGGTCCTCGTCCCACGTGGCATCTGTGTGACATTCACAGTAAAAAATAAAGGTGGGACCCACATGGGGCCCACTCGTCAGGGATTACATCTTCTTTCTCTAGCCTCCTCCTTCTCCATCTCTCCACCTCTTCCTCCTCTTCCTCATGCTCTCTAGGTCAGCGACTGACAGGGAAAGGCACAACAGCCGGCGGGAGAGGAGCAGCGACTACGGTGGCTCCTGCTTACCAAGCAGCGTCGGCAACGACACCTCGTTGTGCGGCGGTGGATGGATTTGGAGCCAGTCCCGGCCACTCCTAACCTCACTCCCCCGTGAGCTCGCTGAGGTCTCCCATCGTCCTCCTCCCTGCGACCTCGAGCTCTAGATCCACAGCCGCAGCCGCATCATCGAGCTTCCTGATGCCACTGCTGCCCATGCCGCTTGGGAGCTTGGTTATATCGCCCACGCTGCTCCCTTCCATCTCCATCGTGGGAGCCCAAGATTTAGTACAAACTTTAATTGTCAACTCCTGCAAAAAAAATATTTCAAAATATAATATAAACTTAGTGGTAGGGGTTTATTACTAAATGTTTCCACGAGTTCTGGTAAAAATATGTATGCAGGCGATTTCTGGGAGAAAACACATTTGCCATGCGACAAAACGAACCACCGACCAATCATACGCAAGTACAAAGGATTGGAGGGCCCACATGTGAGTTGAAACCGACTTAAAGTGGGGGCTAAACCATCCTCAACCGACATAGGGGTCCACCTGTCATGCATTGGAGATGATTGGTGGCCAGGTGAGGTTGGCCTGGTTTGGCCGAACTAGGGATTCTTCCGAACCAAACTTGTCGCCCCTGGCACCTCCTTTGCATGTGGCAGTCTCCTATTGTATGGTGATGATGGTTATGGGTGAACCGACCTCCATACCTGCCATTCCAACCATCATTGGCACACTATAAAAGGAGGAGTTTGTTTCACTTCTCAACACACAACTCAACAAGTGGAGTACAACTCACCTATATTTTAGGCACAAGTTTAGTATGTGGAATTAGGTAGAGAGTGAGGGGAAGCTCCGGAAGGAGTGTCCTAAATATCGGAGTTCTCTCTAGGAAGTTCGGGATGGGTGTCGCAGTTGTCGGCATTCTTCCACTAGAGTTCTGGAGAAGCGTCGGAGTTGTCGGCCTTCTTCTTGCACGTACCTCGGCGGATGCTTCTTCTAATCAAGTAAGTATTCAAGATTTCCTTATGTTATTAATTTAGTTTACTTAAGTGAGATATATACTCATCGATGCGGGTTTGTCGCTAAGTTTATAAATAAGTGCTCTAGTACTAGGACTCTGGATAAAGAAGGAAGTTCCTACGCGATGCTAGAGTAGTAATCAATAGCTTAGGCGTGGTGTCGAAGTTGGCGGTTACCTTCGTTTGTTGTGTGCTCCACGAAAAGTGAGGTAGGCAACAGGTGGTGATAGCTATGTCCGTCCTTTGTATCGACCCTCAACGTTTGGGTACATCTTAAAGCTCAAGGCCAGACTCCAGGCTAATAGACTAGGGCAGGGCCGATGCCCGAAGCATTCAATAGAGTTATACCTTTAACTTAAGTTACCTAGTTGAATCCCTAGGAATCCTCTCTGGCCTAAGCCTACCATTTGTTGTTGTTCTTGGTTGAATCTTGTTCCTTGATATATAAATGTGTCCCTTGTGATTCAATACCCTTGGAATACTGTAAGGTCAAGTGCTGCCGTTGTATCCATGTGCTTGTGGATCTATCTCTGACCATAACAATTACCAACAAAGCACCAACTACGCCATCGAGAGCTTGGCGGCTACTAGGCTACTGCGTCCACTGCTCGGGAGAGAGAGGAGTAGTTGCCGTCGAAGAGATCCGTGGCAGGTGGTGATGAAGACAGTGTTGCGACTTGTCACGAAGACCGCCCACCCATCCACTACCGTCCCTAGTGAGCATCCCGTAATAGCGCCATCATCGTCGCGGAAGGGTTGTTAGGTGCAGCCACCACCGAATTGGGCCTGTGACATGTTCGGCAGTGGCCCAGATCTAAGGAGGGGGTAGTGGGGGAGAGGGGGAGGCGATGTAGCAAGAGTGTGGCACTGGGGGACCTACGGCTGTGGGAGGCATCAACGATGTGTGCTTTGTTGTCGGTGGGCGAGCGGGTGTGGCGGTCCAGCAACACGGCGGGGTGTGTGGGGGAGAAACTCGCCGGCTGACTACAAGCGGGAGGAGTTTGTCGACCAGTCGCGACACACACGGGGAGGATATCGCCGGCTGGTGACAACAGCGTGGTAAAGGCATCACTCCTCACTCCTCCATGGTGGCAGCGGTGTTGGGTGAAACTCTAGCATAGGCTTCACGTCACAGGTCGTGGACAGCAGACGGCGGTGCAGATGAGGGGACAACGAGGGAAGTTGTGTAGTTGTGGTCACCGTCGGCGGGATTTGTGCAGTTGGCCTCGGTAGGTATATGGTAGTGGCCATCATCATTGCAGTGTTCCGTGCCCTCACAATCAGCCCATCATCGTCCGCTTCCGCTCGCCAACCACTCTCCCTCCTCCGGCGACGGCGACGCCAGGGCGACACACCGAGATTGAAAGAGGAGCAAGGGGCTGATAAGTGAGCCCTACCGTTTTTTACTTTGTCACTTACATGTGAGACCCACTTCTATCTTCAATTCTTTTCATGACTGGGTTGGCACGTGAGTACTGGTTGGAAAGCTTAGGCAGTCTATTTTCAGATGGTTTTAGTCCCACATCAAAATTCCAACCGAGCTGCCGGGAATATGCAAAACAAGCCACGTATCTCATCTAGTCCGAATCTGATTTGGGTTTTGGGCCTTGTAATTGTCTCATCCAGTCCGAATCTGATTTGGGTTTTGGGCCTTGTAATTGTATTGTGGGCTTAGCCCATGGGGGTGTGCGCCCTAGGGCAACCCTAGGACGTCCCTATCATATTTAGTCAGTAGCCGTCATCGTTTAGAGTGGGGTTTTGCTTAGATTATTTTGTCAAGAACAGTTTCGCTGCTAGATCGGTTTGTGGAACCCCAAATTCGAGAGCTTAATCATTCATATGCAATTGTGTTGCAATCTATCTTGTTCTTGCTTGTGTTCTTCGATTCGCATGCAGGGATTAGCCTTCTCGGTGAGGTCAACTGGATTTCGGCATGGTTGATAACTAGAGGAGACGTGGTGCTGCGATTGCGGGGCTTAGTAGCGTGTTTGTTCAGAAGCCGGATCGAGTTGTGTCGCGACTCCGCCCAAATCGACTGTTTATCAATACCTATCGGAAGATCGGGACCTAACTTTCCTCATCAGTTGGTATCAGAGTGCAGCTGCCCATTAGGTAATTTATCTTCCCATGACCAGAAAATTGAGTTGGTATCAGAGCGCGGTTGCTCGTTAGGTAATTTATCTTCCCATAACCAGAAAATTGCCACACAAAAATATTTATTAGTTACCTAGACAATTTGAGCCTTTGCATTGTTCTATAAGATTTTGCATTGTTGAATTCTAGGTTGCATCGTCGTGTCTAGTGCTGGTTTAGTTTTAGATTTAATTTTTAGTTTTGAGTATTGCATCTATTCATCACTTAGGTCTAGGGTTCATCACTCAAGTCTGTGAGTTGTACGTCAGTTTTAGGTCCAGTTTTTCATCTCGTCGGTTGTTACCGGGACCTTGAAAAATTGAATCGTCTCATCGTCGGGTTTTCGTATTTGTATTTTGGAGAAATTTTTATCCAACAGTTTTGGAGTTACTCGATTTCTAGAGCTTATGTGTTGTCGTATGTCATGGTTATGGATACCATATACCTAATAGTAGTTGACTAAATCTCGGCAGGACCCACCACATACCATGTCCTATACGAAAACAACCTTCGGATATAGGAGGAGTTCCGATAAGGAAAGACAACCAGAGTTCTACATGGAAACGACAAGAACTACTCGGATTGTATCCATATTGGTTTCCCTAGTTCTACTTGAACAAGGGGACACCTATGGGTATAAATACAAGACCCCCTAGGAGGGGAAGACAGCCGACACCCACCAGGGAGAACCAACACAATCAACATACACTCACCAGAAGCCACAACATACAAGCCATCATACGCCAAGACAAGCCGCCGGATATCGACATCAAAGATACGCCTGGATCGACCCTATCCGGTACCTTCAGAGGCCGGCTGTAGGGATCTAGCACTATTTCTGATTTCGTCTGGCGCGAGCTCGAGGAGGAAGGCTACCCTGTTGTCGACTACGAGTCAGACCTTCAGAACGCCATGTCGACAACAGTTAGATAGGCTACCCCACATATTGTACTGTTGTGATTATCGTGAATAAAAGCAACATCGGCTCCGGCCAATAGGATGTAGGGCTATTACCTGATAGCTCAGGGGCCCGAACCTGTATAAAAATCCTCGTCCCCATCTCTTTTACCTCAGTCTCGCGTATATCCTAGCACCGACGATCCCCATACTATGCAAATACCAGAATTGCGACATCAAACGTCGACATCGTACTACTGTGCGCGTGAGGGTGTACCATGCGCGCGCGTGAGGGGACATCTATCGGTGACTGTCCGTATTTTTCTCTGTCTAGAATTGTTAAGTAGTGGATTTGAGATATTTTTATAAAAATGGGTCATACATGATATGAGCAATCCATTTTTGAGGTGATCCAATTTTAGTTTTGCACTTTGTGTTTGAGTCCCTGTAATATTCATATTTACATTCGAATAATATTCATATTTACATTCGAGTCCCTGTTCAAGGTCGGTGGTCAGTTCTTGTTTAAAATATAGTAAAAAAAATAAAGAAAGAAATAAAAGGCAGACAGGTGCAAAGAAAAAAGAAAGAAAAAACCGCACCTAAAAAAGAAAAAAAAAGGCACAAAGGTGCTTAAAAAAAGCCGCACCAAAAAAGAAAAAAAACCACTCATCCTTTGAGTATGTTTTCATAGTGCGGAGTTGTGCATTGATTTATATATAGTCCTTAGTGTTGTCGGGTGCTCGCTTGAGTTAGAGTTGAGTCTAGGCTAGGCCAGCACATTGACTAATACTTTGAACTATTATTCTACTTTGCATTTTCTGATTAGCACAATTGTGTTCCTTGCTACTATATATTGTGCCTCCGAATCTCCACATATATACTTCTGGTCAGCACCGCTTTGATCCTTGTAATCGCATCATCACGTCCTTCAAGGTGTCACGAACCAGCCACTGGTTGTTCCATCCGTAGCATTGCTGGTAAGACACTTGTAAGAGCTTGGTAAAATGCTTCCATTTGCTAGCCTCCACTACAATCCATGTTCTGTAGTTAATAGGAACAATATTGTTCTGTTGTTCTCTCTTTTCTACTGACAATGGCAGGTTAAATCTCTTATGGACATGAGATAAAGTTGGATGGAAGACAAACCATAGCTGCTACATCACCTTCTACAGATGCACGTGATGAAAGTGCTAAGTTCTCAAATGAAGAAGGCGGAGCAATGGCAGTACCACGAATTATTTGAAACAAAGTTTGTGGTAAAGGGTAGAGCATGTCGTGTTATAATCGATAGTGAGAGTTGCAATAACTTTGTGAGTTCAGATTTGGTTGAGAAACTTGAGTTGCCTACACAACCGCATCCTCATCCATATTACATCAAATGGTTCAACTCTTGTGGTAAGTTCAAGGTAAATAGAATTGTGAGAATAAACTTTTCGATTGGAAATTACCATGATACTGCAAATTTTGATCTTGTCCCTATGCAAGCATGTTCTTTGTTGTTTGGTCAACCATGGATATATGATAATAACGGTTTGCATAATGATATTGCTAATACATGCACATTTAGACATAATGGTCGAAAAATGAAATTGGTACCATTGAGTTTTGCTGAAATTTTCGAAGATAATCTTGAAAGAATGAAGAATGGAATCCATGAAATTTTCAAAGATAGTTTTGAAAGGATGAAGAATATAATTGATGAGATTTTCATATATACCAGGAATGATACTAATATTGCGATGCATTCAACTAAATCTGAGTTATTACAAAACAAATGTATTGTTGTGCCTATTGCTTTGGATACTAATATTTTGCAGGCATCTGCGAACAACCAAGGTAATGAGGAGGAAGAGAAGAAAGACGAAGAGCAAAAAGACCTATCCATAGCTCCATGCATGCTTGAGGAATGTTTAATTGACCAAACGCCTATAATTTCTGAAGATGAGAAAAAAGGTAATGATAATGGTTCTACAACTACTCAAGGTTTGCATAGTTATGATGTGCCAACTATGTCCACTACTTGTACTACATTAGAGCAACCCATACTAGAAACAGTTGTTGAAATACCTTTGTCACAAAACAATTTGCTTGATGTTTCTTGTGATAAAGAAGAGTTGTGCGATGTTTTACTTATATCCATGCCACAACTAGTGAATGAACATGTTAGTTCTATAGTAGAGCCACCATGTGTTGAGTTTGAACATGTTATTCACATAGCTAGCGAGCATGAAGAGTTTAAATTGCTATCTACTTTAAATACTTGGGGTTATTTTCAATTTGATGATCTTTGTCCACTAAACTATTTAGAGAAAAAAATATTTGCTAGATTTGAATTGCCATGTCTTTTTGATGTGATTTTTCATGTTATTGGCAATTATGATAGTAAAGGAGAATATAATTTGCATCGAGTATATATTTATTAAAATTTGACTATACCTCCTTTTCATAATGAGATGTATTGTCTAGAGGACCACATGCATATAAATAATTCTCTATCTAGTTCCTCCAGTTGTTTAAATGAGTTACAGGTTGGTTTGCAAGAAGGGGAATGTTGTGGTTTTGCGACTATAAAGATTTCAGGATCCAACCATATGACCATCAAGAAATGTTCCTTCCCGGATGTTGTGATAGATAACGGTAAGTTCAATACACTCCATGACAAGGTGAAACCGAGGACCGTTTCCAATAAAGAATGGGAGGATGATGAGGATACAACTAGATCGGATATAACCATGACTACCTTATGTATTAATCAACCAAAGGTGCATATGTTCTATATTATATTTACTTGTTATATATTTGAACAAACGTTGCTACACAATGAGTTTCGTGTGTTTTCGTTTGCAGAGGTACTTGCTTGGGCGAAAGAAAAGAGACCGATCGTAAGGAACGCATGGATGATTAAAGAAGTTGATTGGGGACCAAACCAAGACCATCTCCAAGTCTACTTCTATCTCACCACGTCACTTTTGATCCATAGAAGACAAGAGATCAAGTTTTACATGTTTTGGATTCGGATTCGGGCCTCCTAACAGCATCAACTTCAAATGTACCTAGCCGCTGATCTAGAAGGAAATTCGGGGCCCATGAATACTTGTTGGAAAGGTTATGTAGTCTAGTTTCAGATGGTTTTGGTCCCACGTCAAAATTCCTACCGAGCTGCCGGGAATCTGCAAAACAAACCACGTGGGACCACCTATACATTTGTCGACAAATTTTCTTCTAAAAATTTGACAGACGTAATTATAGTACAATCGTAGTGTAATTACACTGTAACTTGTATGTAATTACACTGTAACTTGCATGTAACTACAGTGTAACTTGTATATAAGTTTCACGTAATTTTGAATCGTTAGATCTATTACAAAATTTGTTCTGATGAGGAAGAAAAAAATCACATCACACATATATATGAAAGGATTTGTTCTCACAACCTCCATTTTACCGAAATAAATGTTGTGGAGAGATTTTGGAAAGTTACATACATGTTACATTATAGTTACAGTGTAATTACATGCAAGTTACAGTGTAATTACACTATGATTGTACGGTAATTACATCTGTCAAATTTTTGGTGAAAAATTTGTCGACAAATATATAGCAAATTCGAACCACGTATCTCATCCAGTCCGAATCTGATTTGGGTTTTGGGCCTTGTAATTGTATCGTGGGCTTAGCCCATGGGAGTGTGCATCCTAGGGCAACCCTAGGACGTCCCTAATCATATTTAGTCAACAGCTGTCATCGTTTAGAGTGGGGTTTTGCTTAGATTATTCTATGGACAACAGTTTCGCTACTAGATCGGTTTGTAGAACCCCAAATTCGAGTGCTTAATCATTCATATGCAATTGTGTTGCAATCTATCTTGTTCTTGCTTGTGTTCTTCGATTTGCATGCAGGGATTAGCCTTCTCGGCGAGGTCAACTGGGTTTCGGCACGGTTGATAACTAGAGGAGACGTGGTGCTACAATTGCGGGGCTCAGTAGCATGTTCGTTCAGAAGCTCGGTATCGAAAGATCGGGACCTAACTTCCCTCATCATGGACCAAGTCAACCTGCCACATCAACAAAAATTACTTCCCAAACCACTGAATAATGATTCGATTTTGCACCGGCTATTTATGTTGGGGAGGTGTTATACCTGATTTTGGGGTTGAGGGAAGCGATTTGACCAAGGGCAAAAGATGATAGACGCAAAATAGACTTATTACTCGTAGGGGATGATGAGCACGCACACCGGGCACCTATTGGCCCTAGCATTCCGACGAATGAACGAAAGTATTTGATTGGCAGTCGAGATCTTCATTTAAAAGAAACTTCTTAATAACTCGTGTTCAAAGCTTAATGGAAGAATGCTACCAACAGGTCTACCGATGCTACAAATCTTTATCGGGCCCTCCAACACTATGTCTACTACTGTTCTCTCTAATACATATATATATATGTATCAATCAATAAAATATTTTTTCTCTTAAACTACTTATCCGAACTACGATCCGATTAAACCAACGTATTTGTTATAATTAATTCTTTATAATATCTATGATTATATTCTGATGAAAAAATATGTTTTATACCATTAATGTTTCATGAACTATAACGACATGTTTTAATATATGTTTTCACCATGTTTTACAAAACTTAAGCAATCACTTCCTCTTACTCTCTCTTCTTCCATACTACCTTTTTTTTCTCCATTCCATTCATGTACCATATATATACTGATCTTTAAAATAATATTTTTTCTTCTAAACTCCTTATCCGATCTACGATCCGATCACACTATTATATTTGTTGCAATTAAATCTTAAAAATGTATCATATAGTTATATTCTAATGAAATAAAAAAATATGTTTCAAACTATTAAAACGTATGTGATAGCGACATGTTTTAGTGTTTTTATCACGTTTCACAAATTTTTAAAAATATTTTAATTGCTGATTTTTTTCACTATTTATAATTTAATGCTTAACTCGTTGGTCAAGTGAAACACACCTGCTAGCTTTTATTTAAGGAATCGGACGATCGATTTGTGGTTTTCTCGAACATAATGTGCAGTATATGCACATCGATCAGCCGTATACATGCAAATATTTGCATTAGCCATAAGCCATTACATTAATTAGTAGCAGTACAAAACTCGGTTCGTATGAAACAACCGATCGATCGAACTCGACCCAATTTCACGTACTTGATCGAATACAAATTAAACTGAAAATTAGCAGTACAGGTCAAAGGTGATGGTATACTAGACTGGTAATGCACCGTACGTGTCGTCACACATTACGCCTAGCCGTGCGTGGTTATTGCGCTATCCAATTCCAAGCTTGTACGTGGACGGACGAGCGCGTCGATCGGCGTCGACCTTGCCACCGGCTTACTTAGGGACATCGGTTGCCTTTGGCTCCGTGGCGGGCTTGGCCGCGGCTTCGTCGGCGTCGCTGGACTTGGGTTTGACCTTTCCCTTGCCGCCCTTGGCGCGCCGGCCGGGGCCGCCGCTGCCACCGAGCGCGGGCGGCAGGATGGCCTCGCTGACCTCCATGACGGAGATGGCGTAGGGGCGCGCGGCGACGACCTTGACGAGCTTGGCGACGCAGGCCGCGCCGGGGGCGCCCAGGTACATCTGCCCGTCGCTGGCCTTGGTGTAGTTGACGACGCCGAGCTTCTTGTCGGTGTTGGACAGCAGCGTGGGGAGCATGGCGGTGCGGTCCTTCATCTCACCCAGCTGGATGGGGTCGAAGTACTTGAGGAGGACGTGGTTGGCCATGGCCATCCGCTGCTTGTCGGCGGGGAGCGACGTGATCGGCTTCATGGCCTTGTCTTGGAGGACCAGCAGCGACGCCGACTTGAGCCGGTTCGTCTCCTCCGCGACCTTCGTCTGCGTCAGCAACTTCAGGAACGACCCGTACTGGGACTTGTCGGCGAGCATCTGGTTCACGTCGAAGGCGGCCAGCGCCGCCGGCGAGGCCACGGCGAGGAGGAGGAGGACGGGGAGCAGCGTCATCTTGGAAGAAGCCATATCTCTGGTGCTAATTAAATTAGCCTGTGGTTGCGAGCTCTCTGCAATGGCGATCGATCGTTCATGGATGCTTATAAAGGCCGCGATGGCTGCTATTTCTGGGAGGAGGTCGGGGTCGTCCTCTCCTCCAAATGTGCTCCTGCGTACGTACGCCGCGCGCCATGGATGCCGTCGTCGCTGCTCTGCTTGCGGCTGGTTCCCCGCGGTCTTCGCTCGCCTCCATTTTTAATAGAAGCCAACCCATTTCATGGAAACGGAAAAAGGGAAACAAAGTCGCTATAATTTCCTTTTTTCTTGTGCGAGGAAATCAAACTCAAACAAGTTCGATCCTCAGTGTTGCACTATCACTAAATGTCCTGCTCGAACATCCGAAGCGAGTTACTGCCCCGAGGCACACCGTCACAGTGCCCGGTATGTACATTCGAAAATACAAATTAACCTTCAAGTGTATCCCACAAAACAAAATGTAGTTTTTTTTTTGAGGAAAAGTCTTTTCACCAACTGCGGATGGAGATTCACAAATACGGAGTGTCAGAGTTGACTAAATCTCGGCAGGACCCACCACATACCATGTCTTATACGGAAACAACCTTAGCATATAGGAGGAGTTCCGCATAAGGAAGGATGAATAGAGTTCTACATGGAAACGACAAGTACTACTCGGATTGTATCCATATTGATTTTCCTAGTTCTACTTGGACAAGAGGACACCTATGGGTATAAAATACAAGGCCCCCTAGGAGAAGAGGGGACATAAAACAATAGATCAAGACACAAGATCAACATATAAGCCAACATACAAGACGCCGGATATCGACTTCAGAGATAAGCATGGCTAGTCCACTATGGTGTCTTCGGATACTGTCAGGAAAGACATAGCGTTGTCTCTGATCTCGCCGGGCACGGATTCGAGGAGGAAGACTACCCTGTTGTCGACTACGTGAAGATACTTCAGGCCGCCAAGTCGACAACAGTTAGATAGGCTACCCTAAATATTGTACTGGTGTGATCATGGTGAATAAGAGCAACGACCGGCTTCGGCCAACAGGAGTAGGGTTATTACCTGACAATTTAGGGGCCCGAACTTGTATAAAAATTCTCGTCTCCGTCTCTTTTACCTAAGTCTCGCATATATTCTGGTACCAACGATCCCCATACTGTCCAAATACCGTAGTCGCGACATCAAACGTCGACACGGAGTAGGATTCAATAATTACATATATTCTGGTACCAACGATCCCCATACTGTCCAAATACCGTAGTCGCGACATCAAACGTCGACACGGAGTAGGATTCAATAATTGTGGGATCTTTATCTAGCGTTGGTGCATATTAATTTGTGCTTGCTTCATGTTATTTGGGTGTGCTTTTATTGACTTGGTGTGTGCTCGTCATTCGTCATTGAATGGATTTTTGTAATAATTGACTGTAACTCGTTGAGCAAAGATCAAATTTTTATCTCATTATCTGAATAAAAATCCCCATCCCACAGCTGTTGTACGTCCACTTGCACCGGCCTCATCCTTTCCTCCTCCTTCCCATGTGTAATTATGCATAAAGGAAGATATCTTAGGTTTATTCAATAGATTAGAAAGTGGATAATAGTTCTCTTAAGGGAACGGCTATGAAAACCGATTTTCACGTACTGTTTGGGATCATCTACAAAATAAATGATATAAAATTTGGAAATGCTGACATATTATTTCAGAAAAATAACAAACGATATCCCTTGATTCGAGAAGTTCAATTTGAGGGGTCTTTATCTTCCGACAAATATTCTTTATTGTATTCATTCCATTTCATTTTTGCTCCATATCTATATTTGAGAATATTGTATTTCTTTTTCGTATCCGGGGTTTCCAATTCCAATTCCGAAAAGTGAATATGGTAGAGCTAGTTTCTTTTTGATCCGTTTTCATCCCTAGGTATGAGTAAAAAGAAATTACCCATTAATTTGAGTTTTGCGTAGGGGAGGTTATACTTATTATTACCCACCTTACCCATACCTAATTTATGTGTGTAAAACTCGGACCCATAATTTTAAAACCTCGCATTCACACTATAAAAACTTGTCAAATTTGGTTGAATTTGTTTAGAAATGGTTTATTGCATAAAAAATAACTTTGTGTAAATTTTGAGCTATTTCTATATGTGGGTCCACATATAGGTTACCAATATCAATTGGATAGTATAACACCGATCGATTAGGTAATACCCACACCCATTAAGTATGGGCAAGTTAAATATGAGATGGGTATGGATAAAATTGTGAACCCATACCCCTCCTCCCCAGGTGACTGGTGACCCTTGAGCGTTTTGGCTTGCCAGCATTGGCCGCAGTAAAGCAACTACTCACAGGGGCGGATCCAACGTGGGTGCAGGGGGGATTCGAGTCCCCCCTACACCCACAAGACCGATGGATACCCCCAGAGCACCCCTTTAATTTTTTTCACCATGAATGATAAACTAAAGGTCCCTATATGGCTAGAGGTTGAAGAAACTGTGTAATTGAGCCCCCCAATTTTTTGTTTCTGGATCCGCCCCTGACTACTCATCAGCTCTTACCTGTTCCAGGGAAGTTATTTGCAACTTTAGGGGATAAGATAGCATACTCTCTCTATTTGCAACTTTAGGTTGTTTAGTAGAGATTAAGATTGAGGAGAAATTCGATGTTTTATGCGTGGAGATGAAATATATCTTTTGCATATTTCTATGATTATTTTTAGGAGTACCAATATAGCATTTGACAGTTTTTTGTGAAAAGCTTTCAAATATAATTAAAGTGTAACTATACTTAATGTAATTTATATATGTATATGAAATAAAACGAGCTGGTGCAGTGGAATCATTCATCTACATGAACCGGGAGCAGCTCGAGTGTTCGATATTCCCCATGCCCATTCATCTACATGAATTTTCTTCTGCCTATCACCAATCTCAAAGCAAATTCGATGGTTAATGATTTGAAAACTGTCGCAAGTATTTTACAGTTTCGTATCGTTTTTCACAATATATACTTATATTTCACTAGTGATCGTCTATAACATTATAACCTTGTTTTTCCATCCCACCGTGAGACAAGAAAAAGAGGGGGTACAGTCCCCACCGTATTATATATCCAAAAGATAAAACTCAACCAAGTTATATTTGGTTTGTGGCCAAACTCAACTGAGCAAAAGAAATTGGCAATTCTAATTTTTACCATATCTTTATCTTTACCTACTTAAAATATCCGTAATGTTTCCGTCGTTTGTCTCCATATAGCACAAGGTTTACGCTTTCCAACGCGACGACCTGGCCTGCGTGAGTCCAATCGCTTCGTGATGCTTGTGTCGACCATCCTCATTGGCGCGTGGCTCTGCCTAGCGCCAGATCGATTGGATAGCTCCTGGCCTCCCGCGTGCATCCATAGTTCTTGATCGATTGCATCCAAGCCCATGTTCCAGATCGCTCGCATACACCAATGTTGCATGCTCATCTCACGGAGCCAATAACCCCATTCGAGGCATTTGAATACAGTGAATTTTGATTCGATTCGTGAAATACTGTGCATTTGAGGTCAGTGAATCCCCATTAGTGGATTCGATTCGTGAAGTTGGGGCATTTGAGGTCAGAGATATACGGTGAAGTTATTGGATGCCTAGATTCTTTTGCATATGGTTTGGTAATACTTGCTTATTATTGCAAAAACCTAATATTTTGTATCGCATGTTCTTTTTTTCTGATTATGTAGGCCTTCTCTAACAAGTTTGTGTAGCTTCGGTAAGAGGGGCTTGTGATTACTACTTTGTTAGTATTGCAGTTCATTCTTACACTGATGAGTCATGAGTCCTTTCAATCAAGAGCACATTTATTTTACTTCCATAAGAAGATCGAATCTCCACGATCAATACAGCTCTATATGTATGAGTTGCTATTGACTATATACTTAGAGTCAAACGCACGCTTTGCGCGCTACACCAATGGCCTCCGAAAAGGAGAGTAAGATTATTTTGGTAAATAGAGTGAAGGAAGATGCATTATGACATAAGAGTACCAATTCTATAATATTCAATCCAATGTTAATAGAAAATAAAATCTCAATTTAAAATATAGTATGTCCAGTCCAAACTTCTATAAACATCTATGACTAATTGGACAACAGGGATAGTACAGCAGGAATTTCGACAGGATGAATAATGCAAAAAAAAAAAAAAGACAGGACAAATAGCACAAAAATTTACATAGAAATTTGGCCTTTCACGGATCCATTTTTTATGTTGATAATAGCATAAAAGTGAAGGAAGATGCATTATGACATAAGAGTACCAATTCTATAATATTCAATCCAATGTTAGATAGAAAATAAATCTCATTTAAAATAATATTATGTCCAGCCAAACTTCTGTAAACATCTATGACTAATTGGACTACCGGGATAGTACAGCAGGAATTTCGACAGGATGAATAATGAAAAAAAAAAAAAGACAGGACAAATAGCACAAAAATTTACATAGAAATTTGGCCTTTCACGGATCCATTTTTTATGTTGATAATAGCATAAAAGCAGTCCACTCAAGATGGAGTTAAACGCCATAGATGCAATTGTAAATTGAGATTTAATTTTCTACCAAATTTGTGGTTTAGCTAAAGCACTGAAGCACAAACTTACCCTTTTTGAAAATAAGCAATAGTATGAAAAAGCTTACAGCTGCTTCGACGAATTATTACTGTAAATCTGGTTCTATGATTAATTAAGCATACTCTACAAACAAAAGCACGACGATTAAAAACAGAATAGTACAGTAGTAATATTCAAAAATGAAATTTCAGCTTTGCATGGCAGCAACCTCACCCTCCAGCTCTGAAGCTTTTTTTTTTTTTTTTTTTTTTTTTTTTGCGATAGTCCAGCTCTGAAGCTTTGTGGGAGGAACGAAAGAATATTTCATTATATCAGTTGTTTTTGGAGAGCTTGGCCATCCCTGGGCAATAAGAACTTGGTTGCTTGTTTCTGAGGAGCTGAAATGAAGTGAAGCAGAGACATGCAATTGGCCAAGTGAGATCCCCTCCAATTTGAAGCAGATACATGACAACTGGCCAATTAGCCAAGTGAGATCCCCTCTAATGTGAAGTAGAGACATGCCAACTGTCAAGTAAGATCCCCTCCAATTATTCAGGTTGTATTTTCAATTCTTTTTTAGTAGTAAAGGGCACATGAAAGAAAAACGTAAAGAAGATCATCTCTTCAATGATGGTATTATAAATAGTGAAGGAATGCTACATTACTTACCAAAGCCATTCATAATTAGATAGCTTACATATAATCCAGTTTTTGTTTAGGCTTAAGAATATTATTAAAAAAATGCCATACTAACGAAAATAGTTTTAACATTTAGCCTATAAAACATAATCTGATAGTTTTCTTCTGTTAAGCTGGTAACATTTTATTACAAGATAAACAAGCACATTTTATAACAAATAAATCCTACAATCTCAGCAATAAATACTATATTTTGTGGCATAAATTTGCTTCTAGTCAAGATAACAGTCACGGATTTGACTTAACATCTTGCACAATATCACAAAAAAATATTATATTGACCAATAGAACCAAACTTGTCACTTGCAATTTCACTAATGAAAATCTACAATTCTGAGCAATGGAAAATCCAAGCAACTTTAACACTTGAACCACATCAATAAAAAAAATGATATAGAAACTTTGAAACCCACCTCGGCAAGACCACCACACCACGTTTTATAACTTTGCATGATCAAATTGTGGACAAATGCAATACAATACATATATCATTGCCACATGCAAGATAAATATGGGGGTGGCCAGTAGCATCTAGAAAACAAAGTAACAAATCTCATTTTTTATGGGTTAATTGGATCCATGCCACTACAAATACACCATTTTAGATAAATGTCACTACTATTCACGATATCGGCTACATGCTACTGGAATTTGGGGAAATTAGAACCGTGCCACTCCATCGCGTTTTCTCGTCAAAATCACCGTTAGCCTCACTGCACGTGGGGAAGAAACAAGAGGGAGGATGGAGGAACTCTTTGTCTACCCCTCTTATTTTAAAGAAGTGTTGTTTTTGCTATCAGTCAGTCTAACAGCCATCATATCCATTAACAAAATATAAAACAACCCAGATATGAATCGCTTTGTAATTCAACTCAAGCAGATTAACAAATCCAAATTCCAACTGAACTTGCAGATAAGGAATGAGCAAGTAATAATAAGAAGAAAAAATTGGTTTAAAGGCACGTTGCCCATATTTAGAGGGAAAAAAGTGAAAATGTCTTCTAGCTCTAGTCATTCCTCTCCGACCAACTACTGTAAATAGGCATAAAAAGATAAATCCAATGAAATATATTACTTGTGCAACCCAACATCAGGATGGCCTCAATTCATTCATCGCGCCTTGTATATATCATCTAACTCATTCATATCCCTCAATAAATAACATCCATCATTCAAAAAAAAAACACCCATGTAAAAAAATATATTGCACTCCTAGCACTGCAATCAGCATACATGTGTACTGCATTTTGTTCTATTGAGCTCTAGCATGTCCACTTTGTTAGCTGTGTGCTTCAAAATCTTAGGTGCTGGCATTTTCAGAAAATAAACATGAAGCATCATTGCCATGTGTAGATGTTAAAAACCGAATTTGGTAGCATTTGCATCAGGAAAGGGGATTTGATCAAATCAGAGTTGGAAGCGGAGATCGGGTTCTGGAACAGAGCAGGAATCGGCTGGAGTCCGGATCAGCTACGACTAGGATCGGCTGAGGTTGAGTTAAGTTAAATAAGCCGATATAGCCGATTCTGACAATACGACTTGTGGCACGACGTTAGGCTCAGGTTGATGTACTTCAAGATGATTGCCACGTATGTATAGAGTCCTAGGAAGGCAATTGTATCTATTAATTAGGATGTTTTATGTAAATTCCTTATTAGATAAGTGTGGGCAAAAGTCTACCGCAAAGACTTGTGATATTTTAGAGTTTGTTAGAGATAATGGTCGTGTCCGGTATGGGCATATCTTGTAATCCTCGGGTATAATAGACCCGAGCCCTATGTAATTTTTAACACATATTCAATACAATTCTGGCGCATCGCCACCTTTTGCTTTAGTTTTATTTCGACGAATTCTTACTTCGGGTTGGGCTGCATCGGTTTCGATCTTCAACAAGAGGTAAACTCGTTATGACGAATTATGTTCTCAGGGATTAGTGCTTCCATCTTCATGATACTCTGATCTCGTTTATATAATTCGCCGAGTTATCATATATCTTACATAATCTTAGCAATATCATTATCTAATCTACCTTTGGTCGACATTGTTGATGCAAAAGACAGCCGATTAGGTTAGATCTTGACGTTGATCTAGATTATATAGGATATTTACCACTCTATGAATCTTCTAGCGGTTTGATTGTCCAGATATCATTCTTCTTTTCATACTTGGTGCTGCATCAATTGAGTTTGATCTATTAAGTCGTGCTTAGAATATTGATTTCTAACTTGCCATCTAGTTGCCGATTAGAATAGCATCGGAGTTTCAGCCGATCGTATCTGATTTAACTACACTTACTCTATTTTGATTCGCTGATATGTTAAATCTGCCCTTTATATCAAGATATTGCTGTGCATAACTGTATTAAACTATCATTCAATATATTATTATTGCTTCAATATCTTAATATAGAGTAGTATCGGAGTATTAGCCGATAAACGCTAGGTCTATCTGATCGGCTACGCTATAAACATATATAGTCCTGTTATGGATATATATTTCGATCTAAGTGATTTATACTGTCTCGGCATGATGACCGATCTATCCCAATCACCTGATTTAAGTATACACCGATATAAGGATTATATATCATTAATATCTACAGCCGATCAAGTAGATTTAGTTCTTCTTTACTTATTTACGATTGTCGATCGATACACAGATGACATCGGCTCAGATATAAATGATATGTCATCGGCATCTGGCCGATCGGCTATCATTTATAGATTTAACCATGGTTCTTTTGTCTTTATTTCTTGTTGATTACAGGATCAAATCAACTGGCACGCTCACACATCCGAAGGCGAGTTTTGGACCTACACTGGAGTTAAGCAGATCTCCCAGGCCTCGTGTTTTCTGTCAACAGTAGATATAAGAAAAATAAGGGCAACAAATGATTAAATATAGTTGTGGTTTGCACAGTATTAAGGATTTAAGGTGGGGATTTCTACCAGATCATTTGAAGTGTGCCTCTGAATTTGCTGAGTTTGTTGCCTAGTTAAAACAACAACAATTAGGCATCACATTCATGAGTTGTTCCACTTTGTTAATCATATACTTCCAACCCTCCTATAAGATTTACAGCAAATGAAAGCACACGCTATACAACAATAATTTGCTTCTGTAGAACAGAAATAACATATTTCAGAAAAATATAGGTATTATAGTTCCAGCTAATTAAGATGAGTTAATTAGGATGTTGATGGTACTAATAATGACATACCTGATAATGTCTAAGTTGATTCTCAAATGTTTTCATGACTAAAGGCTGACAGTGTTGTATTGGCATCCAAAGTTCTTACTCTTAGTTTTGTACCATCCTGAGGCATTTCAATTTCTTGCCAGTTATTTATCTGCACAAAATTGGAAAGCATAAAAGAAAATGCAGACAGAGAGCATCAAATAGTACACTCAATTATCACATAACCTCATCTACTCACAGAATTAGTTCGGCATTCAGCCTATAAAAGCTCGCCCTATGTTTTTTTCCCTATTGAGGTAGTAAAATGATTATTACAAATGAAATTTTCATCGTTGTAAGAAGATCCTGTGGTAATTTCTATTTATCCCTTGGTTGTAGGCCAATTGAGCAAAAGAAGGCATAGGATAAAAAGTTTTGCAACATGAAAAAGGGATCAGTATAGCTGATCAGCAACTGTTTGGGGTTGAACAACCCTACCTTCCTTCCCAAAGAATAAGAATCTCCAAAGGATCAGCAATTGTCTTCTAATTATGTCCTCTGGCCAACAATAAGAATCTCCGAAGGACAGAATACTTTTCAAGCATAAACATTCATGATTAGTGTTCAACTGTTCAGTAGCCACCAAATCCCAGTGTACTACTGAATCCAAATTCAGTTTCCTTTTAAATAAACAGATGATATCTATGTGCATGAAGATAATCAAGAGGTCTGATGGCAAACAAAACAGCAACATCTACTGCTAGCCTATCTAAACTACAGGAGAACATATTGCCAAATACTTTTTGTACATAAACAATTCATGTCGAGTATTCACCTGCTTGGTAGTCACCGAATCCAAATTCAGTTTTCTTTTTAAATAAACAGATAATATCTATGTGCACCAAGGTAATCAAGATGACTGATGGCAAACAAAACCAGCAGCATCTACTGGTATGCAATTGCCGCTATGCTGTGGAGCTTCATTGGTGGCTCTTGTGTGAGAGGCAAAGCAACTGTAGATGGTCGACCACCTAAAAGAATGAAGCAAACAAATTTATGGATCTCAATAACTAAAGATGCATAATTAAAGACCAAATCTAAGGAATGCAATAAATCAGTAAAAGAGGTTGAAACAAAACAGAAAGCCAACCTCTTATACCTCTTAAACTTTTATCCTGAAAGATAAAAGAAATTTGAGTTACTTGCCAAGAACCTGCACAAATTCAGAAATACATGATAGTGAGAACCTGCAAGGCTGCAACACACATACAAAGGGAGAAAGAGAGAGCATGAAAAAAAAAAGGGAAAGAAATGATAAGAGGCAAGCAGGCAGCCAGCCCACACATCGTCTGACAACGGAATAAGTTTACTTTGTGACCCTCAAAAGTGATCGAAATCTAATCCGTGACCCTAAACCACAAAACCGGATATCTCAACCCCCAAATTCTTAAAACCGGTGCAATTTGACTCCCTCGGCGGTTTTGGAGGGCGGTTTCGCTGACGTGGCGCCTACGTGGCGATATTGACCGAGTCTTCCTTACACGTGGCGTTGATGTGGCACTTACGTGGCATTAGAATTGAAAAATATGTGTGGGACCCATTCGTCATTCACACAAAAAGAAATGTGGGGCCCACATGTCAGTCCTCTCTCCGCCGACGCGGAGCTGGCGTTACGCCACTGCACCCGCCTGCTCGCCTCCCTCCGCGGCATCCTCTGCCGCGACCTCGACCCCTCACTGCTCCCCGCCCTCGAGGTACGCGCTCCGTTCGCTTCGCCACCATTGGGTTGTTTTTTTGCTCTCAATTCCGGAATCAGAATTTTTCCCCTATGAATAGTTAGGTGAGAGCTCATCCGTGACAACGGATAGAGAGGTAATTTTGTTAATTTCTTGTTTGGTTTATATGTTGTAGGTGTTCCTGGACAATCTTGTATCTAGCAACCAACTGATGACTTGCTTTACTGCGGCCAATGCTGTTATGCCGAGACGCTCAAGAATCACCTCTCTGGGTTCGGTGTGCCGTGGTGGCAACCTTTTCGTCATGGAGCTCATGTCGCATCACTTCATTTCATCAGTGCAAGACGAGGAGGGGTTTTTGAGCGCACTATCATGGTCAGCGAAGGCTAAGTTGGAAGTTCCAGAAATTGGCCTTTCAGGAGCTCTTTCCCTGCTCCACAAGAGCTGCTTGCTCTCTATTCCGCCTGCTGTCCAGGCTCATTTCTTACTGCTGGCGTGCAGATGTGCTGACAATGGGGATCTGAACATGAATTTGCTGGCGTTCGAGCATGCCATGGATGTCTATTTGAGTTACTTACCTGCATTAGGTGTTTTCAGAAGAACTAGAGGTGTAAAAAGGCCGTTGGGTTGTTCCATGAAAAGAAGACCTTTGAGCTCTTGTATACAGGCTGCAACTCATCAGAAGCTAGCCTGTGATATCAATAGGCTGGTTTTGTTTTGCAACTTGCACTCCAATGACGACTTGCCCATCAATGAGAGTGATATAGTCCGTTTCATTGAAGAGAACCAGCAAGTACTTCATGAACAATCTAGGCAGGACAGTGTTACTGCTGTGAAAAGCATAGTGTCAAATGTCCTTTTGGCAAAGCAGGAAGAGATGGATAGATTATATTCTTATGTTTCAGAGGAGATTATCTGCCTTGCTGCAGCACTTAGGCTAATGGGCTCCTCTTTTATACGAATTATGCATTGCATTAGGGAAATGACAGTGGGAGATGGCAGCCAGACCACACATTGTTTAGAACCTTGCAAGGTGTTTAACATCGTATCAGAAACCATCAGCTTACTTGGGCACTATGAACCTAATGAGCTTCAGAGAAATGACTTATTTGATACCATTGGTAAGCCTGGGGACAGACAACAGGGAGCAGTGCTAATGCTATCTCATTTTGCTACCTTATCAGTTCATTGTTTAAGAATGAGGTTTAACTTTATGTGGAAAGGTTGCATTTTCATGATGATGATGGCCAATCTTTGTGCTACTGAAATGTGTCATTTTCTTATTGATGGTTCAAAAGCATCTAAAGTTCGTTGTGCTGATCAAGATGGTAGTTTGAAGGTAGTACTCTTTTGTACCGATTCGAATATTTTTTTTATTTCTGATACTTGTTAGCATGTCTTTTATTTCTGTCATTTTATTTGATTCTAAGACCATATGCATGTAGGCCTCTGTTCCGAGAAAATCTTCTACAGTGATAGCATTACGGTTTCAGAACACACAGCAAGTTTATATTCAAGATAAGCTTGGCCCTGGCTTTGCTGAGGTCTGCAGGTAAGCTCCAAAAAGTTTAGGAGTAGCTCTTGGAGGTGTACAATGAAGAAGATAGTCTTAGTTGGTACTTTATATGGTAATGGTGAAGTTGATGTAGAGGAGCTTGATCTTAACAGTTCTTAGCATTTGTTGTTATTAAGTCTTAAAGTTTCTTCATACTTCTTTGAGCAGAAATCGACCTTTAGGGCAAGCATGGTTTTTCTTTTGTAGGTTGCACTGTTAATTGGTTTTTGTGTCATTGAAAATGGTACATATGCACATGAACACACTAAGGAGTGTAATTTGAAAGTACCATCTTGCTAATGCTCTAATGTACTGCTTTGTTTTTGTTAGGGATGTCTATTTTAAATCCCTGAACTTTCACAAAAGTCTAAAGTTTGTTTCTAAACTTTCAAACTGGATATTAATCACCCCTTAACTTATCAAACCATCTACTTTGGGGATTCTTCCTTCTCTTCCTCCTCATTCTTCCTGCTGAAGCAGTGAAGCAACAACTCTGGACGAATCACTGGCATGCCCCTGCCTGCGCTGGCATCGACCTCACCTGTCCTTGTGCCTCACCCACCATTGCTGCTGCCAACTCGCTTAGCTTCATCGCACATGCATTTGGCTAGGGCTTCGCTGAGGGCCGAGCTGCACACAGGAGGCTTCCTTCCGATCTGGTGGGTATCTCGTGCATGTGGAGCAAAGACCCATTTCTAAGCAGCAGGAGTCAAACGATGCAATCAATTAATCAAGCTACGTGTTTAATTAATACCCATGGAGTATTGCTAGTTGGCACCAGTGAGCTTGGGCAGATTTTGTGTCGCTGATGCTATTTGCTACTAGATCAATGCCTCGCCCACAGCCGCCAGGCTGCGGCCTCTGCACTTGGTCAACTTTACTCGCTGCTACTTGACCACTGCCTGCCTGCCTCTGCTTCCTTGCTTGCCCTTGGCCAACCTTTTTTTGTCGGGATGACCGAAGGAGGTCATCCAATGTCATTAAGATAGAGGAAAAAAAAAGGTTACAAGAAGGTTTTTCATCGACAGCAAGCTATTGAGGAAGGATGTGCACAAAGCGCACGCCCCGACACCACATGCCAACTGCACAAACACAAGCTACATAGAGGGGAGCCAAACACCGAAACGGCAACCGCTATGCGAGGCCGGTCGCCGCTAGGCTTACAACAACACCACAGAACGGAAACTCAAAAAAGACAACGCCTTCATGAAGGTAGCGACATCAAAAGATGCCATCGTTGTCCGTCCAAAAGACTGGACAAGGTTTTCAACTAGAGATCCTCGTTGAGGGAGGAGGGTACCTCGACAATGCCCCCAAGAGGGTTACCGTGCCCGAAGGCGTAGCCGCTGCCGGTCACCTTAGCCTGTAGGCTGTAGCTGAGGAACAAGAGCAAAATGCAGGGATAGCGAATGACATGTAGAGTCCACTAATTTATTATTTTTCTTTGCTAACTGAGATGCCACATATTAAAACCAGTCTGGTTTTGGTTGAAATACGTAAACCAAACAGTTTGAAAAGTTCGGGGATGAAAGTGTCTGGTTTTGAAGTTGATGGACGATTTTTAGACTTATGCAAAAATCCAGGGATGTAAAAAAGACATTTCCCTTTTTCTTAATTTAGAAGCCCTTTTTTCCCTTCAGAAATACTAGTTTTCTGTTTTATTTTGTGTAGATCTGTTATTCTTGTCACTTTGAACTCATATTTGTTCGTCCAATATCTGAAAAGCTTATATTTAACCTATTGCAGTTCCGATAGTCTTCAGAGGTGTACATCTAGCTATGGAAGGGATAATGTTAGAACCATTCTCAAAGGACTTACAGGACGTGGGGAGGATTCTTCAGATCTATACGATTTTATTGAATGCAATCCAAGTTTGGATTATTCAAATTGGTGGACACAACGGAAGAAGTTTAAAAAGTTTAAGGACCACAAATGGATAAGAAGCAAGAGACATTCTAGGAGTAGACTGAGAGCCTCAAAGGTATGGTTAAGATAAAAGTGCGCCAATGTACATCACCGCCCCTGATGTTACCCATTCAGTGGGTCTTTTGTATATAGTTCCAGTGGGTGGTTCAGCCGCTAGATCTCATGGGCGTTGGGCAGCCCAGTACCGGTGGAGGTAACATTATCCCTATCCTCCCCTTTTACTCAGTACTGTAGCTCAGTTGGTCAGAGTTTATTGGATAGGACTAGTATGGGTCCTTCCCTCTCTATATAAGGAGAGATTGTATTGTGGTTTGGATTAAGCAATTAAAATCGATTAGTTTAATCTCTACTCCCTCAATGTTCTTCTCCCTGTTCTAAATTTATATTCCTTCTCCAGTAGCTGACGCTGCCTGGTTATCTTCTTGGCGGTGGTGTTTTGAATGAAGAAACATTAGATTGAAGGTGATAGTGAAACTTTGATAGTGAAACTTTGATAAGTCACAAGAATCTTAGAGCACTAGAAATATCATAACTGAGATTGACTGGTTCCAGGAAGTCCACTCGAATGCGGGATATGTTAATGTTCTGTTTGTACGTGTGCATTATTTGTGTTACTTTATAATAGTAGAATCACTAGCATGTACTGTATCAAGTATCATGTCTGTTACTTTTGTATCTCAGCATATGTTCTCCAACACCCTTTGCTCCTTGTATTTTCATGTAACTTTTGTATCTTAACATATGTTCTCTAACACCCTTTACTCCTTGTTTAATTTGTTCGTACTTCCACCACCGACTATGTTTGGTCTCTCTTGTGAAACTTACATGTAGTCTGCTCGTTCTTTCTAATTATGCGCTCAAACGTTCTGAACGTCGGCACTAGTATGCTGATTTTTTTAAAAAAAAAATAAAAGGAATAGTAAATCAAAGGTGGATACATGAAAACTGTCGAATATTTTTGTGTATATTTTATTATTTTGTAAATTTGTGTAGTCTAGTTTGCAAAATAGGATGGACGCTGTTGGCCGGGTATTCAGATGTAAATGAAGGGCAATTGAAGGGTATCCCGATGTATATCCAAAACTTTTGATAAGAAAATAGATGTATAAATAAATCGTATAATATAATATGTATGTATATATGAGAAAAGAAGAAATAAATAGGCCACATTAAACCCTAGAAACAAGAAGCCTGTCGTTCTGGTCTCCTGGGCCTCACTCCCCGCCTCCCTCCTCTGATGTGCTGGCCAGCCGCGTCAGCCGATCAGCACAGGTACAGAGACCCGTCCCCAAGCCACGGCCGCCGCAACCACGCCACGCACCAGTCGGTGGTGGTTTGGATTGTCAGCTATACTAGTTGATACCTGTACCTATGGATGGCAATAAGGCCCGATGGCCGGCCCAGCCCAAGCATGGCACAGCCTAACAGTTGGATCGTGCCTTGGCCGATGCCTTGGCACAGTGGGCCGGCACGGCACAAAAGAAGAAAAATAGTAGAGGAATCCAAAATAGACTTAATCAACCATATAAGGCATGGCCCAAAGAGAAGGGGAATACAAAATAGACTTATTTTCTAGCCATATGGACACAGCCCAAAGAGTTGAGGGAAGAAAAAATAGACTTATTCTGTGGAAAAGCACGATAGGCTGTCGTGCCTTTGGGCCGGCCCGGCACGGCCCGAGTCTTATTGGGTCGCATCCGGGCCGTGTATGCAGCCCGTGGGCTGGCACGGCACGGCCTGACGTGTAGGTCAGGCTGTTCTAACCCGACCGACCTTTGCCAGGCACGGCCGTGCCGGGCCGGACAGCCCATTTGGCCATCTATGCCTGTACGGTACCGTAAGATTTTCTTGATTGAACTGGACAGCTAAGACATATGATGTGTTAAATATATTGGTTTTATTTTGTTAAAAAATACATAAGGATTCTGGGACTATTTTCGTCCATTGTCCTCAACATCCGTAGGTATACACGATTTTTGTTCAAGCTAAACGGACTGAGAAGGGAAACTTTAGGGCTCGGTTGTGTAGGATAAGAGTCGATTTCAAGCAAGATACGATGTATGTAAGGACTCCAGGACTATTTTCGTCAGTTGTCCTCAACATCGATAGGTATACACAATTTTTGTTCAAGCAAAAAGAAGGGAAACTTTAGGGTTCGATTGTGTAGGATAAGACTCGATTTCAAGCGCGATACGATGCGGTTTTGCTCCGATTTTTGAAAAAACAGAAAGTGGGGGAGATAAGAATCAAAACCCCTCAATCAATTTTAGATTACCTCCAAGGATGTGGCCGGATTTCATGGAGGAGGGAGCTTCAGGCGTCCTCCGAGAGCCGCGCACGGGAGACCGGCGGGAGGTAGGTGACAACACTGTAGCGCTGGGACCCACGTGATAGTGAGAGGAGTACAGGACGATTAGACATGTTGTTGCTGATGAGCCTGATGCGCGCTTTGTGGGCCGGAAGTGGAGTGGAGGAGAAGGAGGGAGGGGCTAAGGAAAGAAATGGGCTCAAAATGGCCCAGGGAGAAAGGAGGGTTTTTATTTAGATTTTTATTTAAATAAATACGAAAATGATGTTTATATTATTAAAATTAGAAATGCAGATCTGAAAATTCTGAAAAACTTTCACATAGTGTAATTAATCATGTAGAATTTAATAAAAATTAAATGCAGTCATATTTTATTTCCCACATTTACATTGATTTTCATGAGCCTTTCCTTTCTTCAACATCGTATACATGTGTAATTGTAATTTTATATTTTAATTAACTACATAATGTAAATCTTTCTTAATTTTTTCTTAAATCTCTCGTGTTTTGTTACATAATGCAACGCACAGGCACTTTTTCTAGTGTTTATATGATAGAAAACTTGTGGTAGAAAAATGTTTTTTTTAGTTCATCTTTCTAAGATTTGTAGAAGTAATGCAAGGGATAATAATTACATAGTCCAATATGAAAACTAATATAGGACAATAGTTATAGCACTGAAAAAATAAACCGGCAGATATTACTGCCCATAATACAATGGAGAACTAATGAATAAGTATTTTTTAATTCAAGTTCCTCTATTTAAAAAACACAAATTCAAATCAAACTGAATAAAGAGGGAAAGATAGGATTGGAACGATATGTTGAAATATTGTGAAAATAGTGTGACCATGATTTGATATACTTGCGTGTAGAGCTCTTGAATGTAATTAACTATAGATTGGCATGTTTGTATATTAAGATTATTTAATTCAAGTTCCTCTATTTAAAAACCACAAATTCAAATCAAACTGAATAAAGAGGAAGAAAAATAGGATTTGAAGAATATAAGTTGAAATATTATGAAAATAATGTGAGGATGGTTTGATATATTTGCATGTGGAGCTCTTGAATATAATAAATTGTAGATTTGCATGTTTGAATGTTGTTGAAATATTATGAAAATAATGTGAGGATGGTTTGATATATTTGCATGTGGAGCTCTTGAATATAATAAATTGTAGATTTGCATGTTTGAATGTTGAGAGAATCCCTTATATGCCACTGAAAATTAGTCTGATCCCTTATATGCCATTGAAAATTGGCTCTTCCCTTATATGCCATTGATCCAAATTTGCACACCCTCTCATGCCACTCCTGTCAGTTGACCGTGTGTTGACCGTTAATTCTCAAGGAAAAAAGACGTATTTACCCTTCTGAGTATAGGGCATGCTTAACAACTCAGAGAGGGCAAATATGTCTTTTTTACTTGAGAGTTAACGGTCAACACACGTCAATTGTCGGTAGTGGCATGAGAGGGTGCGCAAATTTGGACCAATGGCATATAAGGGAAGAGCCAATTTTCAGTGGCATATAAGGGATCAGACCAATTTTCAGTGGCATATAAGGGATTGTCTCTTGAATGTTAAGATGTAATAATTGTTAGTGGATGATGATGCTTTAGGATGTAGTAGGTTGTAACTTTATAGAATACATATATTAATGAAGTTACTTTACAAACCATTGGATTTTAGATTTTTTTTTTTTTGGTGGTTTAGATTGCCAATTGCATTAGTGTTCTTACATGGCATGGAATAAATGTCTCAGTTGTTGTCCACCTTTGTTTAGTGAGTTTATTTTACTCACTCCATATGTTGCTTGCTTTGATATGTTAAACAATTGTCAATTAGAAGTTTAATATTTTATATGTTGAACAATTGGAAATTATTAGTTTAAATCAATTCTATGAATATATGAAATTATGTTCAATGTTGTGTTATATCTACTATAAATTGTACAATTAGTATTTAATAGTTCAGTGCCATTGATGCTATAAATTGTACAATTAGTAATGGGTACTAATCCTTATCCGTCAGATTTTAGAAATACCACATCCGCACTCAAATCCACATCATATGATCTGCATCTGCATTCATATCTGCTAGATTTCTATAAATCTATACCATATCCTCGTTTCGGACGGATTTGAAGTGGATCAGATTATCCGATCCATTTTCACCCCCACCAGCATTGTGTTTATATGTAGGAACGCTCTAGAACATCCAATACGTACATACTACACCATAACATAGATATAGAAGCACTCATTCGTCAGGATATACAGGTATTAATGGCAAATTATATGTCGGGAAAGATTTTTGATGATACTTAGTCTGCCGCACATGTCTGACAGGGGTTCAACAATCGACAAAAGTTGTTACCATTATATATCTTTTTCTATGGATGGAGAGACAAAAATTCTTAGTGATAGAAAGTTTGACAGTATATTCCCCGATAGATGAAGGGTTAACGATTATCCACTTTTATCAATAGACCACAACGTCCTAATTGGTGTTGTAGTGTAGTGATGTTTCCTCCCCCATCATGCGAATCTCCCACTATCCCGCACCAACTACCGTCCACCTCGGAGGCACACCATCCTCCATCTTCTCCAGTATCCAATAAGCCCCGCGCAGTAAGCCCCGCGCAGCGGTGTAACAGTCCTCCCTCCAGAACCGCATAGCCAACCCATCCGACGAGCGGACCCATTTACGTATACCACACCACTTACACTTTCGTCCTCGCTTCATGCAAAAGGGTTAACCCAAGAGTAATATGCTTGGAGGGATTATGCCTTATAAGTTGGTTCTGCTCTTGCTAGACTAGCAAGGTGGTACTAAACATGCGCACACAGGTCACATGGGTCACACAGGCATTATCCTAATTGGGCCAGGATGTCACACGCGGTCCCCCATCTTTTTCGGTTCCAATAGCCTAGCATCACCATCCTTCTCTTTCTTTGGTAGCTCTTGTCACCGGATCCGGATCAGTCGCCACCTTCCACCGCCTCCTAAGCACCCATTACAAGAATTTTCCTATCTACTTTTACCGAGAAAACATCAATATTTAAAAGCACTTTACATAAACTATTGTGGTGTTGCGCAGTTTCTTACTCAGGGTTGTGAATTTTAAACTCTTTAGGGAACATCCACTTGTTGTTTACATTAAATCTAAATATTTATGAAAGAAATTGAGAATATAGATTAATATGTTATATATCATCGTATAAACATATAAGTTAAAATTCAACTTCTATATGTTGCAAAAAGAAAAGTTAAACTATAGCTAGTTAACTAGAAAAATTATAATTATTTTTTAACTAGAAAAGGTTTATTTTGACGTTATATGTTTGTGAAATGATCTATCATCATATATTAATCTATCTTATAACTATTTAAATGACATGTAAATTATGAGACTTCAAGAATTTAGAATTACTTCCCCCTATACAGGGTGCATATCTATTTTTACGGAAAGTGGCATTAGTGGCTCATGTTTTTGCCGCACTCTCACATTGTTATCCCAGTATTCCTGATAGGAGTAGGAGGGTATGACAATGGACACACATATAACACAATCTACCTATACAATTAGATTACTATGTAGAATAAAGTTACTAAAAACACTAATTAGCAAAATCCACATCATATGATCTGCATCTGCATTCATATCTGCTAGATTTCTATAAATCTATACCATATCCTCGTTTCGGACGGATTTGAAGTGGATCAGATTATCCGATCCATTTTCACCCCCACCAACATTGTGTTTATACGTAGGAACGCTCTAGAACATCCTATACGTACATACTACACCATAACATAGATATAGAAGCACTCATTCGTCAGGATATACAGGTATTAATGGCAAATTATATGTCGGGAAAGATTTTTGATGATACTTAGTCTGCCGCACATGTCTGACAGGGGTTCAACAATCGACAAAAGTTGTTACCATTATATATCTTTTTCTATGGATGGAGAGACAAAAATTCTTAGTGATAGAAAGTTTGACAGTATATTCCCCGATAGATGAAGGGTTAACGATTATCCACTTTTATCAATAGACCACAACGTCCTAATTGGTGTTGTAGTGTAGTGATGTTTCCTCCCCCATCATGCGAATCTCCCACTATCCCGCACCAACTACCGTCCACCTCGGAGGCACACCATCCTCCATCTTCTCCAGTATCCAATAAGCCCCGCGCAGTAAGCCCCGCGCAGCGGTGTAACAGTCCTCCCTCCAGAACCGCATAGCCAACCCATCCGACGAGCGGACCCATTTACGTATACCACACCACTTACACTTTCGTCCTCGCTTCATGCAAAAGGGTTAACCCAAGAGTAATATGCTTGGAGGGATTATGCCTTATAAGTTGGTTCCGCTCTTGCTAGACTAGCAAGGTGGTACTAAACATGCGCACACAGGTCACATGGGTCACACAGGCATTATCCTAATTGGGCCAGGATGTCACACGCGGTCCCCCATCTTTTTCGGTTCCAATAGCCTAGCATCACCATCCTTCTCTTTCTTTGGTAGCTCTTGTCACCGGATCCGGATCAGTCGCCACCTTCCACCGCCTCCTAAGCACCCATTACAAGAATTTTCCTATCTACTTTTACCGAGAAAATATCAATATTTAAAAGCACTTTACATAAACTATTGTGGTGTTGCGCAGTTTCTTACTCAGGGTTGTGAATTTTAAACTCTTTAGGGAACATCCACTTGTTGTTTACATTAAATCTAAATATTTATGAAAGAAATTGAGAATATAGATTAATATGTTATATATCATCGTATAAACATATAAGTTAAAATTCAACTTCTATATGTTGCAAAAAGAAAAGTTAAACTATAGCTAGTTAACTAGAAAATTCATAATTATTTTTTAACTAGAAAAGGTTTAATTTGACGTTATATGTTTGTGAAATGATCTATCATCATATATTAATCTATCTTATAACTATTTAAATGACATGTAAATTATGAGACATCAAGAATTTAGAATTACTTCCCCTTATACAGGGTGCATATCTATTTTTACGGAAAGTGGCATTAGTGGCTCATGTTTTTGCCGCACTCTCACATTGTTATCCCAGTATTCCTGATAGGAGTAGGAGGGTATGACAATGGACACACATATAACACAATCTACCTATACAATTAGATTACTATGTAGAATAAAGTTACTAAAAACACTAATTAGCACCGTACTAATATCCAGGGTTGGAAAATTTCGGTCATTTCGTCACCTCCATACGATATTATTTCGGCCAAATTTTTCAATTTTTCAATTTTTTCATGATTTTGGTAATATTGTTCAAATTCAACTCAATTTTACTCGAAATTTTAGAATTTCGGACCAAAATTTCCGAAATTTCGGAATTCTGTGACCCCCATACAAACGCCCAACCGATAGAGTGAACCCTGACTATATCGTTTCCTAATGGTCATTCTATTTATAAACTCTTCCTTCCGATTTCTCGGCCTCCACCATTTTAGCATCGATCAGAGTGAGACTGAGGGGAAGATGAGAACCACAAGTGCAACGACGCCAAGGCCTGCGCTGCTGGCCACCGCCCTGCCGGCCGGCGGACGGCGCGTCCGCGACGTCGCCCTTGTCGTGCGCCGGCGCGTCCGCCTCAGCCGGACCATCCGCCGCGGACCGTCCGCCGGGCCCGTCGCCGTGGGGTCTCCCGCCGCCGGTCCCGGCGCGTCGACGGCGGTGTCGTCGTCGACGTCGTCAGACGGGCCCGGTGCCGGGGCATCCGACTTCTTCCCCTTGGACTTGGACGGCGAGGGTGCCGGCGCGCTAGACTTGGCCGGGTGGGGCGGTGGCGCGCCGGCGTTGTTGTTGCTGACGGAGGCGATGCCGGGCGGCACGATGGGGGAGCTGACCTGCAGCACGGAGATGTTGTAGGGGCGGGTGACGACGACCTTGACCATCTGGGGGGTGGCCTGCGCGCCGGGCTCGGCGGAGCCGAACACCATGACGCCGTCGGAGCGCTTGGTGTAGTTGAGGAAGCCCATGCGGTCGGTGGCCTGGCCGGAGGACTGGAAGAGGGTGGTGAGCACGGCGGAGCGGTTCTTCATCTTCATGCCACCGAGCTTTTCGGTGTCGTAGTAGTCGAGGACGACGTGGACGGAGAGCACCTTCCGCTGCTCGTCGGAGGGGAGCGAGGAGACGCCGCCCGCGGCGCCGTTGTCGAGGGCGAGCACCGTGATGGTCTGCCGCCGGTTGATCTCGTCCGCCAGCTTCGTCTGCGTGAGGAGGTGGTTGAAGGTGGAGAAGTCGGAGAACTCGCCGAGGATCCTGGTGATGTTGAAGGCCGCCGCTGGTGACGCCAGCAGCGCGAGGACGACGGTGCCGGCGACGAGGAGGAGCGGCATGGCCGAGGAGGAGGCGCTCCTGCGAGCCATGGTTTGGTTCGAGCTTGAGGTTACCGGAGGTGGAGGGGGAGGAGAGAGATTGCGGAGTGATATAGAAGTCGCGCGCGCGGGGAGGAAGCCAAACTTGGAGGAGGAGGCGCGTGCATATGCATGGTTGGCTGGTTGGAAGGACAGTGTGGCGGACGCGTGACGCTAAACCAGGGCCTCTAGCTTCATAGGTGCTTGCAATCTTGCATGGCCATGGCCATGCACGCGCCAAGCTTCTCGGGCCTCAGTTTTGTCGTGCGCTAGCAAGTCGCGAGTCCTACCTCTACTCCTATTTAATTTGGTCCCTGATTTTTCTTAACGGAATTGTTAAACGGTCATTCAACAAGATTTCAAACAGATTTTGAACCACCCAATCGGTGAGAATTAAATATGAGGGCGAGTTCGCCTCCCCAGTCCCCACAGCACTCCAGGCGAATTCAGGCCGACGTGCTCGCTTCCTTATCTATCCACGTCACCTCGATCTATCCCTCCACTACTGGAGAAGTGATCTTTGCTGGGTCGAGTGATTTTCGCAATAGTCCCGGTTCCAAAAAGAATCGGGACTAAAGAGGTTTTTTAGTCCCAGTTTATTACTCCAACGGGACTAAAGGATCTTTAGTCCCGGTTCGCCCCCTGACAGGACATGTCAGACCCCTGTCGAGGGGCTGAGAAACTTTAGTCCTGGTTGGTAACACCAACCAGGACTAAAGATCATCTCTTTAGTCACGGTTGGTCATACCAACCGGGACTAAAGAGATTTAAGATCTTTAGTCCCGGTTTAAGCACGGATGGAATGTATCCGTTTGGAGAGATGAGCAGCGGCTATAGCACTTGGCCGGTCACCATGTGCATCTACAATCCCCCCCTTGGCTATGCATGAAGCGGAAGTACATCATTATGCCGATTATTATTCAAGGCCCGAAGCAACTTGGTAATGACATTGATGTGTACCTAAAATCATTGGTTGAAGATCTGAAAGTGCTTTGGAGGAAAGAGGGCGTCCCCGTGTGGGATGAGGACAAGCACGAACAATTTAACCTACGAGCGTTGCTTTTCGTTACCATTAACAATTAGCCTACACTTAGTAATCTATCTGGACAGTCAAACAAAGGGTACAAGGCATGCACTCACTGTATGGATGAAACTGAAAGTATGTATTTGAAGCATTGCAGGAAGGTTGTGTACATGAGCCATCGTCGATTCCTTGTTGCGAACCACCCTGTACGGAAGAAAGACAAGCACTTTGAACAGAAGCCATACCATCGTACTAAGCCTAAACATCGCAACGAGAAAGCAATGTTCGCTATGGTGAAGGATCTGAAAGTAGTATTTGGAAAGGGGCCTAGCAGCCAACTTATAGAGAGCGAAGATGGTCACGTGGCGATGTGGAAGAAGAACTCTATTTTTTGGGAACTACCCTATTGGGAAGTATTGGACGTCCGCCACGCAATCATCATGATGCACCTCACTGAGAACCTTTGTGTAAACCTGCTGGGCTTCTTAGGTGTATATGGGAAGTCCAAAGATACACTCGAAGCACGTAATGATCTCAAGCATATGGAACAACGCGTGGGCCTTCATCCGGAACCGACTGAGAAAGGAAGCCATTACTTGAGTCCAGTAAGCTACACCTGAGCAAGGAAAAGAAGGAGAGTATGTTTGAATGCCTAGAGAGCATCAAGGTACCGTCTGGATACTCCTCAAATATAAAGAGAATAATAAGCACGAAGGATAAGAAGTTCACACACCAGAAGTCTCATGACTGTCACGTGCTGATGACACAGCTGCTTCTAGTTATAATTCGTGGTATCCTTCCTGATAATGTACGGGCAACAATAACGAAGCTTTGTGGTTTCATGAACACAATTTTCCGATCTCACGAAGTCGTAGTATACGACAGAAACAAAAATTACAAAGTCCGAAGGAATTGTAATACATGTATATATTTATATATGCACACATGCATTTACTTTTGTGTGTACTTATTTTGGTAATATATGTGTATATTTACTTAGGTGCAAACTCATATTTTGTTAATATATGCATATGGCCTCTAATTACTTAAGTGCATATATGTGTATATTATATGTATTTCTACATATGTATGCACATTGCATATATATGTGTAAAAACATATAGTACACATATATGCAATTAAGTAAATATAGGCCATATTTACTTAAGTGCATATACATATATGTGCACACTATATGTATCTATATATATGTATAGATACATATGTATATGTGTAATATATACATTTCAATATTATGCATTGTTGGCGATATGGCATGAGGCCCTTCGACCAAACCTGCCGAAAGCATGCGGCCGGCAGGGGTTCAAGCCCGGGATGTCAAGATTAGTCAGGGCGAACCCCCCCCTCCCCATGGCGAAGACTATGGAGCAAGGAGGCGAGAGGCAGGGAATCGCGGCCAAGCTAGAGGTCTCCTGGGCGAAGACCGCAAGGCGAAGAGCATATGCCGAAGGGGACGACTTCGCGTAGCAAGTTGGGTCCGGAAGACCAAGAAGCTATCCTGGCCTATCAAGCCTAATGGCTAACTGGGCGACGATCGCCTGACGGCCCGTTAGGGGCCATGGACCACAATTACGCTATGTACCCATGTAAATGTCCCTTTCATAAGGGCAACCATGTAAATTCCCTGTATAACCAAAGCCCTAGTAGTAAGAACCTATAATGGGGCTATAAATAGCCCCAAGGGCCATGTAATAGGGGGATCCCAAAAAAATTCTCAATCTAATACCTCATATATACACTTTACTTCTTTCCCAACTACTGTTAGTGACCATCTTTCGACGTAGCGGTTGTCGTTTCGACAAAGCTTGCGCCGACCGTGGGAACCTCCGAGGAAACCACTGAGAGCGAATGCCACCAAGAGGGTCGTGAAGGAGAAGGTTACAAGGCGAAAGGAAAGCGAAGCCGGGGGGTATGGCCGCCGAAGAGGGGTAACCTTCGGCGCCGTCGCCGAAGATGGAGGAGCGTCGTCTGCCTCCGCACCTGCGCCATCACTTACGCCTTCGGCTCCTGCCACCTCTGCGCAGTGCCGAACGCAGCTGCATGGCGAAGGCAGCTGGGCGGCAAGGGCACTCCAGACCAGGGCAGAGATCCTTTCGACAGCCACAACTGCTGGTGCCCCAAGCCGCTCCGTCGCAGCCGCAGCGGCTCGACTGCGCTCGCCGCTGTTCAAGCCCAAGTCAACCCTGACCCCGAAACACAACCGAAGCCGACATGGAAGCCATGCGACAGAACATGACACGACTCCAAGACATGCTTCGCCAAAGTGCAAGAACAGCAGCAGGCGTACGAGGCGGCGAGGCGGTCCAAGGTCACTTCGGCCCCAATCCTCCAGTATTCGGCAGGCTACGTCCCACCCCAAGTCTATCCACAAGCACTGATCCAGCCCTTCCGTCACAAGTCGCGCAAGCGTCAGTGTGGCGAAGATCTTCTTTGGATTTGCGAAGGCGAAGGCGGTACCATCCAGTCGCTCTAAGCGACTCTGTGGCTGGTACCAGGTCGCGGCGGCAGCTTCGGCTGACACAAGCGGGCTTCGAGGGATTTAATCTTCTCCTCGGCTGAAACAAGTTGCTGGTTTTCGTTCGGCGTCCCGCTTGTGTGCTGCTTCAAGGTCAGAACGGAGGACCTATTTTCAGCATTCGCCTTCTTCAAAGTCTCGCCACAACGCGTCTTTCGTCTTCCTGTGGCGAAGATCTTCTTCGGATTTGTGAAGGCGAAGGCGGTACCCATCCAGTCGCTCTAAGGCGACTTCTGGCACTTAGGTGCGTGCAAGGCCCTAGTAAAAAAACAAATTCGTCAGGACTAGCGAAAGAGCAAAATTCGACGCACAACAATAAAATCATACCCGCACAAAAGGCTTTCCAAGCCGCGCAGCTTTCGCCGAACTCGTTCAGTTCGGTGAAAAGCCCAAGGCCTTCGGTTGGGGCTATGACCTGGCACACCCGTCCACGAACGGAGTGATCTCTGGCGCGTGGCGAAGTCGCAGGGACGAAATGTGGGGCGGTAAGCGTCACGTCCGAAACGCTCGCTTCAACCGCCGGAGCCTTTCCCTCTCATTGACGAACAGCAAGAGGGAACTGCTTCGACCCGTTCGTCCTCAGAACGTTCGCCCCAGCGGCGGGCCGAGGCACTCTCCCCCCGTCGCCGCTTGGCATCGCTAGCAGGTGGCGGGGACACTGCGCCTACCACGGGAAGCTGTGCGCCGTAAACGGCGAAGTAGGATCCCTCGGACCCCTCGCTATCCGAAAAGCCATGGCCGACCTGCCACAATCTCCTTTCTTCTTCTTCTTCTTGCGGTCATCACCGGTTTTGCGGCCTGCTGAAATCGCAAGAGGGTGTTCGCCACAATGATATCTTGCGGTCGTGTAGGTGAAACATGAGAGCCTGCCCCAGATTTCGCAGGAGTAGGACTGGGGGTATAACATGGAGGCCGTCATCCTCAGAACCAGCCTCCACATCTTCCTCTTCCTCCTCCTCCCATCACTTTCGACGGCAACCTTCGCGCTGCGACGAGTTCGAACTTGGCCGTCTTTCGACCGCACGCTTGCGCTTCTTCGAAGTGCCGACTTCGTCGTCGCGGCTCGAGAGGGTTCGATCAGCTTGGCAATTCGCCGGTATAAACACGGTTCACCCAGCCGTCGGCTTGGCGCTGAAGCAAGCGGCGAACTCAGCCGTGGTTAGAGGTCCGATCATCTTCGACGCCTCTACTTCGGCGTCTTCCAAAGTCCGCACTGCGAAAAGAGAGGAGCACAGCTATTTAGTCTAAAAAGCGCTTCGTAAAGGAAGTATGCGGCCTAGAGCAAGACAAAATATTACTTTCGACCCCGGTGGTGAGAACAAGGCGGGGAAGCCCAAGAAATTCTTCACCCTCGTTCACAGAAACGTCCACCACGGGCGAGAGGGGAAATCCGAAGGAGACAAAACTCCTCGCAGAGGTCCCGGGTGCTTAGCCGCTGGGCAACCTACGAAGGAGTATAAGCCGGGACTCGAGAGTCCCATCAATCTCCAGTCGGCTTCGCGTTGATGGAACAGCAGAACGCTCAAAAGAAGCCAGTTCGCCTGGGTATCTTCAGCAGGGTAGGGATTGGCGATGTTAGAACCATTTCTGCATCCATTCCTGTCCCACTTGGCCATCAAGGCAGGAACTGCCCAAGCGTCCGAGCGCTCCAGCCGCAACAATGAAATTCACGACCTGCCGGCGTCTGCACGTCTTTGGTCGAAGCGCATGCAGTGAACAGAGTGGCGAATAGCTCGGCGGTAGGGGCGACCCACAGGTCCGGCACATCCAGGCGAAAACCGCCAGCTTGGGGAACGCCGACGGCTAGCTGGGAAAGCCTAACCTCATATGTCGAAAGCACGGAAGGCAAGAGTTGTCCATGGGAGGCGAAGCCCAACGGCGAAGTATGCAGCGAAGACAACCGTTCGCCATCCCCAGGCGAAGGAACAACGGCTCCCGCCCCACACACCCTTGGCCCTCCGAAAGAGAACCAGACGATACCAACTCGCTCAGGTCGGCCTCTTTGACAAGTGATTTGCCTAGAAAGCACGACCATCCTTCGCCAAGGCCACCAGGATCTTCGCCAGTTGACCCGGCCTTGGTAGGCTTGCGAGGAGCCATCGGACTCGTAGCACAGGAAAGAGAGGGAAAAAGCCAAAAGGCTAGGAGCACGACGTGGCGAAAGCTAAAAAACAGGAGCGCGAACAGAGCACGGAGCGTGTAAGCGGTAAAAGGGGAGAACACCGGGGGAGTGAAAAATAGCAGGCCGGCTTGGGGTATATATATAACCCCTCGTGAGACCGTTCGCCTACCAACCAATGAGCTCTAACACATGTCAAAGGGCAGACGAAACGGTAATTCCCATCGGGACGGTGCCGAACAATAAAAAGCCCGATTATGGAGAAAGAAAAGCCCACGGGGCCCATTACTATTCATAGTAATAAAAGAGACTAAATAACCCCCTTCGACGCTTTGCAACGAATGGAAGAGGAGAGTTTTCTCAAAGAAATTGTTCTAACCATAAAAACAAACAAACTTTACTTGCAGGACAATGTAGGTTTCGCAGGAGCACCGTCGAAAGGGGGCGCCACATCCATACCACATGGTTTGCACGGTCTCGGCCGAAGTCCTATCTCACCCTTGCCCGTGAGGGCTTGTTGGCGATATGGCATGAGGCCCTTCGACCAAACCTGCCGAAAGCATGCGGCCGGGGGGGTTCAAGCCCGGGATGTCAAGATTAGTCAGGGCGACCCCCCCCATGGCGAAGACTAGGAGCAAGGATGCGCGAGGCAGGGAATCCGGCCAAGCTAGAGGTCTCCTGGGCGAAGACCGCAAGGCGAAGAGCATATGCCGAAGGGGGACGACTTCACCGTAGCAAGTTGGGTCCCGGGAAGACCAAAAAAAGCTATCCTGGCCCATCAAGCCTAATGGCTAACTGGGCCACGATGTCTGACGGCCCGTTAGGGGCCCATGGACCACAATTACGCTATGTACCCATGTAAAGTCCCTTCATGGGCAACCATGTAAATTCCCCTGTATAACCAAAGCCCTAGTAGTAAGAACCTGTAATGGGCTATTTAATAGCCCCATAGGGCATGTAATAGGGGATCCAAAGAAAAATTCTCAATCTAATACACTTTACTTCTTTCCCACTACTGTTAAGTGACCACGTCTTTCGACGTATGCGGTTGTCATTTCGACAACATGCATATATATGTATTTAAACATATATATGCATATATATGTATAGGCAGCACACAACACAACCAAATTAAAAAAAAGTAAAGAAAAAAATCACTAACCGGGACTAAAGATGGCTGAGCCACCAGGGCTAAGCCATCTTTAGTCCCGGTTGGTGTTACCAACCGGAAGTAAAGATGGAGCTTTACTCCCGGATATTTGAACCGGGACTAAAGACGCCATCTTTAGTCCCGGATTCTCCTCCTGGTTCGCTACCCGGGAGTAAAGGGGTTGCAACACGGGAGAGATGAGGAGTTCTCCAATAGTGCTCCCCGCGTGCGCCTCGGCTCGCTGTGCACCCTCGTCTAGTTTCGGTGATTGGCTACGGCCCAACGAGTTAGTTTAGGGCTTCAGGGTTGGGTCAGCATTGGAGAGGATGGGGGCTAGTGAGGCTGTGAGGGGAAGAGAAGAAGATTGTCAGGCTTAGAGGGATAATCATAGGAGGTGGTGGCGCAATAGTGGGTGATGGAACGGGCAAATTGTGGACGGTGAGGTAGTGGCGATGCCTCCGAAACCATGGTTCTGTAGCGAGCGGTTGGCCAGCGTTGGCAGCAGGAGCAAAACAAATCAAGATGTTAGGAATGGTGGCTAGTGATGATGGATCTGATGGTAAAAAAAGACGGGATAGGGACATGGTTGATATTCAAATTTGGCAGTAGTTTAAATTTATAGCAAGTTCAAGCCGATTCGACACCAACAGACACCTCCCTACTGCTAGTTTGAAAACGACAGGTGCGGAAGAGAGGAGGGGAAGGTCCGGCGGACCTCGGTGAGGCCGGTGTTGGCACCTATCTGTTGCATCTCAGCTTCTGCAATATTTTTCCTTTCATGAACAAGACAGGAGGCACCTTGAACTAGACATGGTGTGGTTTTTATTTGTGGGATTGCTAGATGGTATTCGATATACTATTATTAAATCCAAAATCTTGTAAATTTCCGATCTTGGGATTTGCTTCACGATTCTTTCTCTGGCAACCATAGCTCTTCTCCAGCTTTGATGACACATTCTTCTCTAACTCCGACAATGGAGGCAATGGAGCTTTTGGGTTTTAGGGTCCCGGGTTGCAGAGGGGGTGGGAGGAGGCCATAGGGCAGGGGAGATTCCTGGCTTAGAGAGATGGCAATGGAAAGGCGGTGGCCTAGCGGTCGATGCTACTGGTGCTAGTGATAGCGGCATCATGAGGAGGGAGACGGGATAGGGATGGAGGGAGAAGGGGTTTTTAGGGTTTGGGTGCCTTGCATAAATCTTAAAGCAATCTGATAGTCTAGAATTTACATGATTCCTAAGGGGTTTCATGTCGAATGGTGGGTAGAAGGTAGACTCGAATGGTGTGTAGAAGGTAGACAATGCCTTTTATTTGCGTAAAAGCGTATCTAGGATGTGGTTAGGTCTTGTTCATTAATCCCCTATCCAAAAGGATTAAGAGGGATTTGAGGGCATTAATTCCACATATATTGTGATGTGAAATTATTTTCCCTCATTTTATTCCAATCTCTTTCTTGTAAGGATTAAATGAACAAGGCATTATATGGTTGGCCCCTTGACGCCGAAACCACATGCATAGTTACAAAGTGGGTCGCAGCAACTGTCATTGAAGACGCAAAAGGAAGAAAGAGGAGAACAGAAATCATCTGCCATGGTTGATGGAGCTAAAATTAGCTGTAGAATCACCATCATCAGCACCATCACAATGGCAGCAACTAGCTTCATCTTCATCTTCGATAATTTATAGGCTAAGGCCCCGTTTGAGAGAATCTCATATTTTTTATAGCTATTTCAGGGGTATAAATGGATGAATTAACTAAGTACAAAATTTAAAATTTGCTTTACAGAAGTGTCCCAAAAGAATTATAAAATTTTTACATGAAACGTACCATCTAGAAAGTTGGAAAACGTGCAAATAAACATCGAAAATTTAGAACCATTAGCCTTCAGAGCAGCATGAGCAGGCTGTAATGCAGGAAGGTGCTGAGACTTGGGCTTAGTTTTTTTTCAGCTGCCGGCTACTAGTTTATTACAGGCACATTTTTCAAATTTCTAAAATGTATATTTCGTGCAAAAGCTTTATACATATATTTTTTTACAAAAAATAAAAAAAAGAAATATTTTAAAATTTACAGTAGTTGATATCTAATCGATCTTACGCCAATGATCTGTCTTGTTTCGTATGCTGCCGTTATGTTTAGCCCAACCGTGCTTACGAACGCAGCCTTAATTAATTAGTCCCTGTTCTTTTCCTCTACACATTAGTCTCTGTTCTTTTCCTCTACACATTTTTGGTCATCTAACCTTCTGTAAAGCAAAATATTAACTTTATATTAGTTAATTCAATCGCTTATATACCCCCAAATTGCTATCTCGAAAATCAAATAATGCATCAATCCAAAATCTTCATTACTTTCAAACCGCAGGGCCTTACGCACAGGGTTCACTCTATCGGTTGAGGTGTTTATATCGGGGTCACCAAAATCCTGAAATTTCGGAAATTTCAGATGGAATTTTTTGAAATTTTGAGCAAAATTTAGTTGAGTTTGAACAAATATTACCCAAATTCATGGAAAAATTAAAAAATTTCGGCCGAAATAATATCGTATCGGAGGTGACCGAAATGACCGAAATTTCAGAAATTTCCATCCTGCTTACGCACCGGAAAGATTTTTTTTAAAGAGCACCGCTACACGTACTAAATTTTTCTTACTAAATTTGTACTAACAATCATCTCAACCGTTTGATTCAAGTAGATGGAAGTTATAAAAAAATCTAGATACACTCATAGCATGACATGTCAGTGTTAGTAAAAATTTAGTAAGAAAAAGTTAGTACGTATAGACTTTTCCTTTTTTAAAGGAACAGAAGGTTATGATATACTCTCCCCGTCCCAAAAAAAGACAAACCACGGGTTTTCGTGTCAACGTTTGACTGTCCGTCTTATATGAAATTTTATTATAATTAGTATTTTCATTGTTGTTAGATGATAAAACATGATTAATACTTTATGTGTGACTTATCTTTTTAATTTTTTTCATATTTTTTTAAATAAGACGGACGGTGAAATGTTGGACATGAAAATCAGGGTTTGTCTTTTTTTTTTGGACAGAGGGAGCAGGTGGTATATATAATAATGCATCTACCTTCTACGATCTTTCTGCGCTCCAATAGCCGTGGAAATTAATAGTATCATGCATGGCTGCGTGTGTACGATCCGGGCATCTCGCCGGCGAGATTCTAAACACAATAGACTTATAGACAGATGGTTCTTCGTACTACGTACCAATTTGATTTCAGCTGGCACAATTAGTATTCTCATTAGTACTGTAACGGCGACTCTACTTACTTTTTTTTTAAAGATAATCGAAACTTCAATTAATCTCAGTATATTATATCTAGAGATACAATTATTCCGAGAGCACCTCTAACTTCTGCACCTAAAAAGTGTACACATCCAACGAGAAAGAAACAAAGAAAAAATAAATTCATCATCGAAGACAACAGAAAAAGCTGCAGCAGCCCTCTAACCGTATCCGGTATCCTAGAATGCCATCCGATTCATGTGCTGGGGTAGAAAACTCCCTAGGTCACTAGCTCCAATTGTCCACAAGCCACAGTGATAGTATCATGTAAATTGACCTTTTTCTGGAGGATAGCCCTCGAGTGAAGCCACTGCGTAGTCAAAAAGATAAACTACAAAGTAGAAGATATGTTTTTCCTTTAAAAAATCACATTATTTTTGCAAAGCCAAAGGGACCGAATAGTGGTAATTGTGCCAAATAAAACCAAAGGCCTCAAATTGTGTGGTTGTCTTCTTATCCAATGCCCAACCATATGAGTTGTACTATTAGGTAAACTAATATTGGAAGTAAATTGGATTAAAGACCAAACCGAGAGGTCAAAACGGCAATCAAAAAACAAATAATTAATAGTTTCATCTTTGTGACAGAAAGAACAAGTCTTGTTTCCTCTCTAATTTCTTTTAATCAGATTATCTTTCGTTAAAACTACTCCCCGAGGTAAGTACCATAAGAAAATCCTAATCGTTAGGTAGGCTTTGATCTTCTAGATTCTTTTGTTTATATCGGGAACACCGGTATGCACCAACGCAAGATAAAGAGGTTTAACCGAGAATCTGCCATAAGTGGTTTGATTCCATTTAAACTCGTATTGGTTGTGAGATAAAATAATACTAGGTGAAACCCCACGCGTTACAGCGGGAGTTTACTACGATAACAACAAGAAAAATAATGTGTAAGATAGCTTAAACAATATAAGCTTACATAAATATAAGTTTACATAACTGGATGTGATTTAAATTTTAATAGTAGGTAGAGTGATGATTCAAATGTAAAAGTAAAATGATGTGACTTTATGAGAGAACAAAAGAAGGAAGATAATTTAGACCATACATCTAAGGGATAAAAAAATCGAGATGATATTGTCGACAAGGGATACTCACGGACCGGATGAGTTAAGTATTGGGGTACGTTGGAACAAGGGTCTACGTAGTATGATATCAATCAAACAAAAGACAAGAATTATACTGGTTCAGGCCCCTTATCAGGTAATAGCCCTAGTCCAGTTTATATGAGATTGATGACGATGAGAACAGATTACAAAGAGAGTAGTTGAAACAGGTGATACCGATGAGATCGTAGTCGAGGGATTTGACGAGATCTCCCGGCACTTGGCTCCGTGCACTCCGGCTTCGTAAACTTTGGTGGGTGTGTGGAAGATGAGATGCGATACCCTTAGCCTCTCCCTAGGGGTCCCTTTTATACCGTGGGATACCTTGACCCTCAAGTAAGACTTATGGATATGTAAACCGACACGATATACCATAGATTTTACCCTTTTCAAGTAGGACTTCGGCAATTTCTTAACTCATAGAGATATTTTACATAATTTAAGGCAAGTTCCTATCGGCGTATACGGAAATAATCCGTATACGTGAAGGTATACCTTATCGGTATATTTCATAAGTCGTAGGATAGAGGGTATGTCTTATCCATAACCCTGACAGATATAACTTAATGAGAGAAGAAATGAAGAGAGATAATTTGAACTATAGATTAATCATCTAAGGACTAAAAACAATTGAAGTGATATAACTTAATGAGAGAACAAAAATATGAGTATGAACTACATAGGTATATAGGATATTATAAAAAAATGATGGAGAGATATATTTAAATATTATGTGAATTATGTGGGATGATTTAGCATGCTTACATTTTAAATCTCTAAAATGCAATTAATTATTGAATTATAGATAATATAAGCATGCTTGCATGATGTTTTCAGTCGATACGGTATCCGGCCGATGCGCAGTCCGACTGCAGGTCTAACTCGATTCAACACCAAATCTGCTTCGATTAAGACAATCTGATGCCAAATTTCGTTGTTAATACATGATGCTCAAGGTTTTATCGAGATGACTTCAAGTCGCGCTGACGACCGCGTATGCACTAACCTTCGCCCAGGAGATCCAACCCAGACATTATTGTTGGTGTGGACTCAAGTCGGATCCATCGTCTTCCGGTCTACGCTGCAATGCCGATCTCGTCTGCCCCAGTTTCCATGGGGGAACGAGAACAGCGCAGCAACAACTACGAGAAATGACATCACCCTGGCTGTTCCTCCCATCCCGATGGAAAGGAGGGCGCCGACTACGACAACACATCCAGGAGAAGACCTCATGCGGCCGCAGGAGCGGGACGCCCTGCTGGCGTTCAAGAGAGGCATCACCGCTGATCCAGCGAACTTCCTCGCCTCATGGCGGCACGACGACGACGACTGCTGCCGGTGGCGAGGCGTCTGGTACAGCGACCAGACCGGCCATGTCGTCGGGCCCGAAGAAGGCATCGATCGATCGGCAGTCATCGATCGGCAGTCATCGTCGGACCAATAATTCACGGGAAGTACCAATAAAGTCTAGCTGGTTAGTGTTGTGTTAAAAGTCTATCGAAAAGTCAACGGTATCGTATATTAAAATTATGGTGCTACTTAATATTTCCTCAGTTTCATATTATAAGACTTTCTAGCATTGTCCACATTCATATAAATGTTAATGAATCTAGAGTACTAGTAGAAAGTCTTATAACCTAAAACAAAGGTGAAACAAAGGTAGTAGTATTGTTGCTTTGAATAAAAATGATGTTGGTTAATTAGTTCCTGCGAAATAGAGAGCATGCTGAATGTTGCTTAATTCTGTGAAGTAAAGATGAGTCTCGCTCAATGTGAATAGAGATGGTTGTAGCTTAATGTCTGTGAAATAGATATATGTCTGACAAATATTTTTCCTTTATTATTTCCATACTATCAATTTGTACCTCTGGTAAATCCAGAGTATTGAGGCTGTGTTTAGTCAACCGGGACTACAAATAGATCTTTAGTCCCGGTTGGTAACACCAACCGGTACTAAAGATTGGAAAGTACATTGTGTCTTATAGTCTATGCTGTAGCTGGCTACAAATCTGTAGCCCGCTGCTCTTTTCTATCATCATTTATCTTCTTGATATGTGTTTATAGCTAGCTTATAGCCTGCTATTGTACTTGGTCTTATATAAGTTTATCCACCAAAACCAAGGACAATTTAAATCACATCAATCAAGACAACATGCACACATTCTCCCACAATGCATACATTGATTAAAACCCCATACCAATTACACCCTAGCATTGTCGCGCCCACGGATTCGACAACCCGAATCACCGGCTATCTGTGCATTTAACCTCTGTCCAGGCATCAACCAGAGTACACAGATGGAAATTTGACACAGTTCCACGTCTTACAAAAATAACACAATAATACCCATACGCAGCGGAAAAACTAGAGAACTAAACTTAATCTTCACAGCAACGCGAAGCTTCCCCCATAACTCCACAAGCAAACTCTTGATGGCTGGCACAAGCCTAATCTTCATAGAACTCACCATCTGAACCAACTTCTGCTTCTGGGAGATTGGGAAAAAGAAGCAAGACTGAGTACAACCACCGTACTCAACAAGTCATACGTACCAAGGGGAAGGTATGATGCAAGGGTAATCAAAGGATTGGCTCAACGGATATTTTGCAGTAAAAGCAGCATTTGTAAATCATAAGTTGAAAGCAGTAAAACAATATATAATTAAGCAGTATTAACCATCATCGCAGTACAACGCTAAATCCACATTGAAACAGGCCGAACCCAAAACCACCTGAACTACACCAGTTCATTAAGGCAAATTATTAAGGTGAGACTAATCACGATGAGCTGGTTGACCACCCAATAACTGTGGGTGCGGCTATTCGAATAGTTTTACTCTGATCAGAGGTGTACAACTTTACCCACAAGACACGATTCCACACATGAAACCATGCCCCGAAGTACTACCACGATACTGCAAAGGGGAAAATCGTGACAAAACCGTCCGTATAACCACCCCTAACCAGCACACCCACCTCTGGTTTCGCCCCCACTCCAAAATCCAGGAGTAGGCAGCCCCCGCTCATGTCTAGGTAAATCCGGCAGCAGCATAGACCGCGTCCCGGTCCATCCATACTCCATCACGCTTACCCTTGCCAATGGTGTGCTAGCTAGAAAAGATTATACTTAAGATTCGGCCTGAAGCCCATCTAGCTTGTGGTTAGTACGAGTATATCTTCCAGGGATTCCCGAGAACCGGTCCTTAATTGTCATGGGCACGACCACCAAATAAAATTATGCATGTGCTCACGACCCACCAAGTAAATCATATTTTAATTAATTAACAATATGCCAAGGTGGCATAACATCATCATAACATTAAGGACTATATCATAGTGAATCCCAAAGTGAGCTAGTTGATCTAAGCATGGCTAAGCAATCCTAGACCAATCATCTAGTCAAATTATTAACCCAGGCTATCAATGAATCAGGGTAAACAAAGGCCTAGTATGGGTAGAAACCATCCCACATGACATTATAAAAGTAATGCAATTTTGAGAGAAAAGCAGGGGTTTTGCAAATAGGTTCAATATGATGAATGATATATGTATGACTTGCCTTGCTCTTCAGCTGACGGGACCTCGGCGACCACTTCAAAATAAACTGGAGCGTCGGAACTGTCGGAGTCTAAACGACAAACAAGGCACACAATAAATACAAGCTAAAAAGCTACTGAAACAGCAAAAGAAACCAATTTTAATGGATTCTTGACATTTTAAAGAATTTACTGCAATTTGAATGGGTTAAAACGGAGCTTTGATTATTAAGTTATGAATTTTACAAGATGCTCTGTGTTATTTACTATTGACAGAAAAACCTTAATCAATTGATAGGGATTAGAGCCCAAAAGGAACATAGGATCAAAGGATAGATTGACTGGCAAGCAAACCTCACGAGATACCGACTCAACGAATCAATTTAACGTGACACGGGATCACCCAAATGATCGACCGAAACCGGCGAACGGAACCGGCGGCTCTGAACGGCTCTAAACTAAAGGATGACTCAGGATGGACGAACGAACAAACAATGGGGGAACACCTCGTTCGAACGAACGAGTGGATGACTCAACAACGACTGCGGCTAAACCGGTGGGCTAGACACGATTCACGGTAAAGCCCCTATACGGCAAACGATAGGCCGGTAGGAACGTAGGGTTGCACCTATGGCTAGACTACTCGACTACCGAGCAACAGGACAAAAAACAACGGTAGGATAAGTGGCACACGGTTGTGACACAACGGCGCAAAGCGGCGCTCGGCTCGGCTAAAGGTGGCTCGGCAGCGGCGGCGGCACTCGGCAGCGGCTCGGTTCGGCACGGCGCGGCAGTGGGGGCGGCACAAACACGGCACGGCTCGGCGGCGGCAGTGCAAGGCGGTGGCACAGGCAACGATGCGGCGATGACTTGACTAAACTACGACACACGAAAAGAAACCCTAAAACAGGAGGGATTTCTCACCGGGGAGCAAAAACCGGGAGGACGACGACGGCGGCAGCGGCGGTTCCGTGGCAACACCCGGGATCAACGACGACGCTGGAAGGAGACAAAAAGGGGAAAAAACTTAGGTTGCTAGATTAGATGATTGCAGGAGCAAATACATCAAAGAAACGGGGAGACGGAGTACCAGCGGCACTCGACGGCGATGGCGACGGCGGCGGCGCAGGGGGGGGGGCTAAAGCTAGGACTCAGAAAAACACAAAAGACTGGGGAAGGAACACTTACAAAGGGAGGACTCGATTAGAAAGGAGGAGTCCTTGAGGGAGTTCGGACTAGGAGGGAGGGAGGAGACTGACTCGGCAAGGGGAAGGGGAAAGCGCGCGCGCGGCGGAGGGAGAGGGAGGCGAGCCGGTGGGGGAAATGGGGGGGAGATAGGAACTAGGGGAGACTAGGACTTTCCCAAAAAGGAAAAACAATGTGGTGCCGTTTTAGGAAAGGAACGGAAACGGTCCGCGAACTGACACGGATACGGTTCGCCATGCAAAACAAACCCGTGGACTGAGAGGGGAGTGAATTGGCCACAATTCATGACCAAAGGCAAGAAGAAGATAACTTGATACTTTTAACTTTGCAAACATTGCCTCCGGTGATCTGATGTTTACTCTTTACGTCCTGTTAGTGATTTTCAGAGCAAAGAGAATTCGAAAAAAATTCTCTCTGACAAGTCCGAGTATTAATTGCATTGTTAACTGGGGTTTTCTCTGGTTAACCAAAGCAAATTCTTGAAGCCATTTATTAGTGATTTGAAACCTAAGGAAGGGAAAACTCCGGGTTGACAAGCATATTCTCCCATAACTACATTAATTATATTTGATGAAATCCGTGTCCATGCAGTTATATGATGATTATTTAAAAAATTCTGGACTCTATTACGTGATGTTCAATTGGGAAGGAGGAAAATACCTTTGTGCTGCCCTAAGTACAATAATATAAGTGGTCTGTGGGCGATGAACATTACAAGTTATGACAGCACATAAATGTTGGTGGAGTTTTCTTAACCTGGTGAGAGCAACTGGAAGGTATGACTGCACTGCATCAACCCATTTATGACAGAAAACCTTGATGTCCAAAAAAAACGTGCAGGCACATCTAGACTCCGGTGGAAACGTGAAACCTCTCCATGGGTTGTCCCTGCTGCTGCATCACCTCCTAGACGGCTAGACCTCGGCAGTGGAACAAACCAATGGTTAGGCCATTTTGGTGGGGAGCTGACATAGCTGTAGTGGACTGGATGGTACGCTACTCGAAATACTTTATGTGAAGTTACTTTTGCAGTTATTGATAATATATTATAAAAAGAAATTAACGAGAAAGTTTTAAGACCGTGTAAAAAATCTTAGACTTTGGTTAGAGGGAGTAAAAGGTTTTTTTTTTATATTGTGAGCTTTATAGAGGAAGCACCAAAAAAGAAGTACTCTTACTACGATGACGGCCTCATCAGATTGTTCGCAGCTTCATGGACGTTATTCCACAATTAGCAATAGCATCAGCATCCCTTCTTCAGCAGGTTTCAAGATTACCATAGGCCCACTGTATCAAAGACGAAATGATGTGAAAATCACTGTTATACGGCGGGGTTGAGGGGAGTTTATTTCTCAAAACCATGTCATTTCTCACTAGCCATAGATGCCAACTAATAACAGTTGCAAGCAACATGAACTTGACATTGTATTTCTTTTGACCAGATATTTCAAAGTTTTTTTTGGAATAAGATCCCAACCTGAACCATCTCTACAAAGTCACCAGATAACTTAAGAAATCAGACCGTGTACAAAATATGTTGGGTATAGTTTGAATTTGAACACATAATTAAAGGACAAGAGCCACCCGGATTTATATTGATGTTGGACAGTAGATTGCATTTTGTCTCTGCAAACGAAATATAGAAAGTGTTGGTAATAACAGGGTTGTAAGTTCTTCTATTTTTTAATATATCCACCCTGTTCCGCAAAAGAAAAAAAAAACAAATATAAGAGGTGTTCTATTTTTCACAGGGATGGAGGCAGCCCAAATATTAGAAATGAAATAAAATTAAAAGGAAATATAGGAGAAAAATGGCTGGCTTGAGAAAAGCCAATAAAACGGAAGTATAATTATATTGTTCATGTTTGTGCCACGAGAGACAATATGTCGTAAATGTTGTGTACAGATAACAGCTAGCCAGGTCTAATATTATTGAGGATGCCATAATCAAGCCGATGTGTCCAGACTATACATCATTTTTGTGCCCAAGACAAATACGCAACACATATTCGTGTCCAGACTATACATCATTTTTGTCCAGAGTATACAAATAAGTAAGTAGCATAATTGCTTAAAGCAACAAACCTGATTAATTATTATTGATTAAAGACTGGACATATTTGTGTCCAATCATACATTTATCATTTTTTGTTTTTGCTTGTTTCACGAGGATTTGGATGTGGTGAGCACTATATATGTACGCTGATATATGTACTTTCAGAACTTCTGCAGATATGTACGCGGCCATTTAAAAAGTACATGGTGTCAGGGTATAGCACGTATATTCCAGTTGGCACAATGCATATATACGATTAGATCAACAGCTAGCAACGGTTTTGTATATCAAGGTCCAGATGGTTGTCCTGCGGAGACCACATACGTTTTCATACATAAAGAATGACCGGCCTGGTTATAAGAAACTATAACATGTTATTATTATTATTATTCAACATGCATCCTATGATGCAAGGTCCTACGATGCACACAACCATTAATGATTACATCACCAAATGCAAAGCACTTACTACAAGGAAAGTACTGAAAGACCAAAAAAGGTATGATAAAGAAATGAAATTTGCCAATGCTTTAGCTGATCTGCAAAAACAAAAGCCATAGTGCCACCACCAAGACTATCAGTACATCAGCCATATATACAAACTCTACGTAATCGACTTTCGTGGAAGAGCCCCCCTCCAACCCCCAAGCGGACCATAATATCGTCCGCCTATAATAATAGTGATCCTGAAGAAAAAAAATAAGATCTATATGAAAAATCAATTTTTGCAGGTGGGCCTATTAAGAGGCCCATCTGCCACCAGCCCACCGGTCCAGCGCCCACCCCCCTCTTCCTTAAAATATCTAAGTCCGATTTTGCTATATATTTATCGACAAATTTTTCCTCAAAAATTTGACAGATGTAATTACAATACAATCGTAGTGTAATTACACTGTAACTTGAATGTAATTACTATAACTATAGTGTAACTTGTATGTAACTTTCAAAAATCTCTCCGTAACATGTTATTTTGGTAAAATTGAGGTCATGGGAACAAAGTCTTTCACATATGTGTGTGCTATGATTTGTTTTCTTCCTCACCAAAACAAATCTTGTAAAAGATCTAACAATTCAAAATTATGTGAAACTTACATATAAGTTACAGTGTAGTTACATGCAAGTTACAGTGTAATTACATATAAGTTACAGTGTAATTACACTACAATTGTAATATAATTACATCTGTCAAATTTTTAGGAGAAAATTTGTCAACAAATGTATAGGTAGTCCCGTTTCTGATATCCTTCGTCGAGTTGGAATTCATGATTGTAAGCTTGTGAGTACCTCGACGGTCCGGAGGGGTAACGACGATTCCGGTGGCAGCGGGGAGAACCCGCCGGATCAGCCGGTGACAACGAGGGAAATAGAGGGGATCCATCATGCTCTTCTCCCTCTCGCATGGATTTTGCCACCTCTTATCCCTGGTGCATGGATCTGGCGGCCTGCGTTGACGGCTGGGAGGAGGAATGATTTTTGTGGCAGTGGCGGTGCGGAGAGCACGCTAGCTCTGACAGTGGTAGCGACAGGAAGGGCAGAGACAGTGAGCTCTCCCCCTGCATCGTGCATGGCTCTGGTGGGCCGGGATATCCCCCTCTATGTGGATCCCGCCACCTCCCCTCCCTTGCGTATGGTTCTGCTGGTGGCAGCGATGGGTGGTGGGGACACCGGGGAGGGCGTCGGCCATGGCGACGATGAACCCAGAGCACGGGAACAACAATGGCGGTGATGCCCGACAGGCACGGGAGCTAATTAGCTGCCGCTTTAGACACCACCTCCGTTCGCCGTTGTCGCAGTCAGGATCACAAAGAGGAGCAACGCCTGTCCGCCCCATTGCCACCGCCGCTCACCACCAGAATGCTGCCGCCGCCCTCGACCCGAACTAATAAGCCACTGCTCCAACCTTGCCACCATCCACCATCGCACCACCCACTAGTGAGTCCCCCGCGCCAATCCGAAACCGCCGTGCCCTAGATTGCTGGCGACCATCTGGTCCCGTGCCACTCGCTGCCAGCCATGCCCCGATACCGCCACGTCCGCGCCGCGTCTGCCACTATCTGCCACGTCAGCCGCACGCGTGGTGAACCCGATTTAATTGAGTCGTTAGATCTAGGATATATCGATCCCTTTTAATCTGGGACAGGCTCTGTGCACCCGGTCTACCGTGGAGCGCTGATCCATGCTGATGCAGTAATCCTCTTTTCCAATTAAAAATAATTCATTGTTGCGTCATAAATCATAAATATTATCTGTTAATGGTGTAAATCCTATTAAACTTAGAAAATTCATAACTAATTTACTGTAACTCGGATTTAGGCGGTTCAAGTCTCTAAATTCATCTAAAATTGAGATATATCCAATAAAAATATCCACATGTCAAGTTTATGCTTGCTTTTGTACTGTTTTGTTGATTGTATTCATTTGCTTTAGCTTCCGACGTTCCCGTAGAGGCTATTTACGCAGAAGAAGGTTCGGAAGTCTTCGAAGGCCTGCAAGGCAAGTCACACAGATCCTAAAGCACCCCTTTGAGCATGTTGAACCCATTTTAAGCTATTATTTCTATTCAATTCTTGTATTATTTTTCAAATGTCATCGGGAGTTATCCTTTGTTATGACCCTGTTGGCATTCATTACCTGTCCTTTGCAAATGGGTTAACAAATTGATTAGCTAGAACTCTATGTGGTTTAGCTAAAGCTATTAGGATGCTTAGTCCTAGTTAGAAACATTAACACACTAATGGGATAACTTATGTTACACTATCACTTATTGCTGTTCATTTAACGGTAGCTCACGATGGTTAATCGTGATTGGTTAAAAAAATGAATTTTCCAACTAAAACCTAATAATGGTGGGTTATGAGCACATGATTTTGATAGTCGTGCTCATGACAACTAAGGACCGGTTCACGAGGTACTATTGTGAAGCTTTAATCATACTAACCACGAGCCAGTGTGGGAAATGGCAGGACATGTTGTATAGCATGGTGTTCATCGTGGAGTGCCAGCGTGAGAAGTGGTGAAGATAAGCCCATGAGGGTCACTGGGGAATCCATACCTGACTAAGAGGGTGGCTATGATCCAGGTATATGGTGCACCGCTTTGAATTGTGCTATGCTAGTTGTCACAGCTCCTTTTCAAGGTACTGTGGTGTTATTGAGGTGCATGGAAACATGTTGTGGGGTTGTGTCTTGTGTGTGCATTGGTACACCTCTAGCCAGAGTAAAATTATTTGAACAACCGTGCCCGTGGTTATGGGCGAACCTAATAATGTTTTTCGTGATTAGTCTCACTTACTCATTAATAATAAGATGATAATGGTGATAATTGGTTTAACTCATGGATTGGAATGTTTAATTATTGGTTTGGAGATAATGTCTGTGCAATCGGGCATGGTTGTTCAGATACGGTTGGGCCTATGCAAATGGTATGTTGTATAGCGTTGGTTTAAAATTGCTTAATTAAGTACTTTATTGTTTTATATAAAATTTTGGAAAAGTTTATTAAATGCTATTTATACAAATGAGCCTGTATTATGCTATCCTTTGTATTCTTGTACATTTGCATATTTGTTATGTGGTTTGTTGAGTATTCCATGTACTCATCTTGCAGTAATCATCATCAAAGGAGGAGTATTACAGTGAAGGTGATGCTTTGGAGGATTAGGCCATGTTCCGGTCAAGCTGCTTATGGAGTGGAGTCATCTACGCTAGTTTTCTTTTATTTTCCGCTGGTTAGGATTTTATTGCTTGAGAGGAACTATCAATGTTTATATTCGTTTAATAATTAGTTAAAGACTTGTCCTTTTTTATCAATTTATTATTGTGTGCCTCGGTTGATTCTTGGATGAGGGTTTACACACATGTAAGTGTTTGGAATTTTGGATAAAAATTTTGGGCTTGACACGCAGGTAGAGAGGAGGAGGGGGAGCAGCACCAAGTTGGACCTCTCCAGCGCTCGAGAAGAGAAGATGGGGTGGTAGTGCCAGCGTCAGGGCTGGGGCGTGCATGGAGAGAGGAGGGGCGAGTGGGAGAGAGGAGGAGAGAAGTGAATAAGGCAGGAGGAGGACAAGGGCATGCCGGAAAAGAGGAGGTTTTGCTCGGCTCAACTCTTAGCTCAAATCAGCTTAGCTCTTTTTATCGGTGTCGGATTTTTTAAACAGACACCTATATGTATATGTATAAGTGCCGGTTGTTTAAATACTGGCACTTATAATATATAATATATTGTAGGGTATCAGTTGTTTTAATAAAACTGACACTTATACTATTGGTGCTAGTTTTTATTAGAACTGGCGCCAATAGTTGCTGAGAGGTTCCGGTTCTATACTGTTCCAAATGAATCAGTACCTATCAGGGATTTTGTATTAGTGCGTTTAGATTGGAACATCAGCAGATTGAGCCTCATGATCGCTTCTCCAATGTTGGTAGATTAGTTATGGGCTGTTTGGTTGGGCAGATTCATGTAGTATAACAAATATTTTCTATTTTTAATAAATATAATTAACGTTTGCATGGTTGAAAACATCTTTTTACGACAATATGCAAACTATTTTGCATATTAGTGGGTACAAAAGATTTGATCCATGGAACTTCCAGATGTTATAGGCGAAAAAAAACTTGGACTATTTAAACTCTTAGATTATTTATACCTAAACTCTTGGAATTAACACCCATATATAACATTAGGCAAATCAATCTAAAGTCTTGGATTATTTATACTGTTAGTTTATTAATTTGTAGCTTAGAAGTTATCTGCAACAAATCCAATGAGGCTGCTGTATGTGTGTTATCTGGGCGTGTGGATTATATATGTCGAACTATATTCTTTCAAAAAGGTTGGCTGATGCAACTATTGGGTGATAAGAAGGGAGTCATTCGGTAAAATATAGCATCCAACAGCATCGCATTCTCAGCTTAATAAAGTTCCGGAAAGTGATACCAAGTTCCAAATGTGAATTTTAGATTTTAATAGTAGGATGAAAAAAAAATACATGACTGCTGTCAACAATCCTTTTTTTGCTACCAACCTCTTCATCCATTTTTTCTTTTTTTGCTGGGGCATAACTATTCGTTATTGGTGTGATAACAAACAAGGATCCACATTTTAAAACTACTCGCATGCCTTGTCAGCTGTAGGCTCTATTTACAGTTGGAGATCATTGCTCGCTGTTACGAATCGCCGCCTGCACCAACATCCACCTCGTAATCAAGTTCTCCAACCAATTGTCGTCGCAGGAATGTGATCCGGAGGCAAACCATCCTACTTTACGTCCTGTCGTCATTCGTGCAGATGTAATGGAGCTATATTCATCGAATATATATATGCGCCATTTTGTTGTACATGGAATATTATTTCACTGTACAAATGTGTACTTTAATTTAATACAGCATTCAAAACAAGCCATTCACGGGTCTGCATTATAACAATCCTAGCGTTCTATAAATACAGCACTGTCTATTCCTAATCTCCATCGCAGAGCAGAGAAACTAGCTCCAGTTGGCATTCAAGCTCTCTCTCCCTCTCCTTGCTAGCTGCTCATCAACAATTTGCTATACTTCCCATGGCTACTTACAGTAGCTCTGCACTTTTCATCCTCTTCTTGCTTCCAACATTCCTGAGCATGGCTGCCAGCACCTACTATGATATATGTCCTGTGGAGTGTGGTTGCCCTGACCAAAATGAGGTTACCATGCACTTGTACCTGCACCAGTTTGTTGCTGGAGCAAATCACCCAAACCGCAATGAAGAATTTGTGATAGCCTCGAGCTATCCTAATGGATTCGGTACAACACTCGTTGACGACTGGTATTTAACAGCTACGACCAATCCCAATGATAATATCGTTGCGCGTGCACAAGGCATGCATGTCCAGGCTGGCCAAAGCAATGCTAACATGTGGTACACTTCCCACAACATTGTGTTCCAGGATGACAGGTGAAATTTATGCTAGCATAACTAGAAGTACAATTTAAATTTCCCTGCTATAGTGTTGAGTACCTTATTGACTTAATTAATTGTTCAATTGTATGCATTGTCACTTCTATAATCTTCTCTGATATATATGAAGCTTTATATTTTTTTATCAAAACAGGTTTAAGGGATCCACACTTCAGGTGATGGGGATTATTGCTGCAAGCAGTGGTGAGTGGTCTGTTATTGGTGGGACTGGAGAATTTTCAATGGCCCATGGCAGTATAAAGTTCACAACGGACCCAAGCTCAACCAGCGAGGATGCTGTTCGAGAACTTAATATTCGTGCAATCTATACTGCAGATAATCCACAAGCTGTAAGTAGCTTTTTATTCTGTCCAATTAATGTTTTCAACCATGTGTCAATAAATATAAATGAAATTTTTCATCAAGCTCTTAATGCAGAGGTTAGGAATACCTACCCCCGACACGGTATTAATGCAGGGGTTATGATCTTAATGATAGCAGGAATCTTAATGTTTTATTTTTTTTCATTGTTCCTATATAGGGTCTACCTATTTATATAGTCTAGCTAGTTTTTGTTAATCTAAACAAATTTTCGTTGTAGTCACCATGATATTTTAGTGGACTACAGCTTGAATAACTGTTATTCATCTTATTATGTCATAATAAGCATCTTACTTTACTTGTTATATGAAGAAAATGAAACTGTGCATGTAATGGCATGTATAACAGTAATTCATTTTATGTCATTATGTTCAGGCTCGTGGTACAGCATCGGTCGCAAATGCTACTCGTCTGCCATGAAAAGAATTGATGGAAAATGTCACCAGTCACCACCACTGCAGCGTCAAGATATGGTGTTATCAATGAAACTGTGCATGTAATGGCATGTATAACAGTAATTCATTTTATGTCATTATGTTCAGGCTCGTGGTACAGCATCGGTCGCAAATGCTACTCGTCTGCCATGAAAAGAATTGATGGAAAATGTCACCAGTCACCACCACTGCAGCGTCAAGATATGGTGTTATCAATGTTCTTTCCTACCGCCTTTCTCTGTCTGATCAGTTCAAGGATGATGTGTGGCCTTCTCTGGTGGTATTATATATCATCAGTCCTGAATAGATGATCAATTATTTTCCAGTTTGCTGTTGTGTATGTGGTTTTTTATTCCTTCCATATGTTATGTGAAGTGTTTGTCCGCAGAATAATGAATGAACCAAAGAAATTTATCTTGTAGGGAATTGAAATGACTCGCCCCAATAATGTTTTACTTGTATACGGTCAAAAAAATTCCACATGATTTGCTCGTACAGACACTAGTACACAAACATCACATAGAGGCCTGCCGGCACCATATGTGCCGATTTGCCTAACATCGGAGCCTATTAGGTGTTTCCTGCTTACCGAATCTTTTTTTTTCTCGAACGCTCTGTTTACCGAATCTATTTGGGCGGGATGCAATTAAGGCCCTGTTTGGGAGAGCTTAAGATTCTGAGAATCTGCTGGTTGGTAGCCAATTTCTAGAGAAGCTTGGTTTTTCAACTTTTGGGTTATAATTCATTTCCAGATTAAGTAACTACAGATTCCTAGAATCTAGGTGATAATCTGGACTGTTTGGGGAGCTAGAGATTCTGAGAGAAGCTGCAGTAGCTAGAAACTCCCCCAAACAGACCCTAAGAATCGGTACCTATATGGTCTCATAAGTGCCGGTTCTATACAAAAGTAGTATTTGGGCGGGATAAAAATTAAGAACCTGCCTATAAGATCCCCTCCCCAACAGTCCTCAATTCTCAATAAGTTTCGGATAATATGTAAGAATCGGCACCTAGAACAAAACTCCTAATAGGTACCGGCTCATAGGTGCCAGCTCATTTAAAGCCGGCACCTATTGATCATTTCCCACCTCCGCGGGATGGAAAAAATATAGAACTAGCTCCATTGAGCAGATACAGATGCTTATTCTAAATAAAAACCAGTACCTATAGTATGAGCGACTACCCGACGCCTACCTTATCTACTTGATCATTCTTGTGTCCATTCGTCTCTCCTTTACCTCCCCCTCCCTCTCCACCTCTCCCTTCCTCTCCATCTCTCCCATCACGGTAGACACCTACCCCTGACACGGCGGCCATCGACATGGTGACTCGCTCCCTCTGTAAGCCGCTTATTCACCTTCACCGTTGTCCGTTGCCCCACCTTACGTCGGCGGGCGACAACAACCCCACCCCCCCTCTCCCCCTCTCGAGACCAACCTTCACCACATTATCCCTCTCCTCCCTCACAATCCCTGGCCACGCGGCTGGCCATGGTGACCTCGATTCCTCCTCCTCGGCCAGTCGGTGAAAGCAGGGAGGCCCGAAGCTGTGCCTAGCTAACACACTCCCTCCACAGTCCTACATATTCGTCCGGGCAACCTACCGGTGTTCGGCTACCGGGTCCGGTGCTGGTCTCCGACGGCAACGACCTAGATGAGTATTGGATTTTCCAGTGAGCAGTTGATTTGGGGACTTCTTCTAGTCGATGTCCTTATTGGATTTTTGTGTTTCAAAATTATGGTAAATAACATAATCAAATGATATCGGTATTTGATTTGGATGATTTTGTTCTTGTCAAATGATTTTTTGTGCACCGGGGAGCAACTTGAAGCATCGGCTCGATTTGAGCCAATGCATCGACCCTATATTTTTGGGTTTATTGGATCCATGCCATTGCAACTACCATTTATTTTGAGTTTGTCAATTTTGATTGTTCTTGACCTCGATATTGTTAGATTAATGGGCTAAGCCCAATTAAATCCTAATAAATTCCATTGGCCCACATTAAGTGCTGTGGGTAATAATACCACCTTGGAACTCTAAGTGAAGAGGTCTCAACTTAAATACGGAGCTAGTGGAGAGTCTCTGTTGACCGGTTGAGATGGTGCGCGGACAACCAGGCGGGGCGAGGCGAGGCGAGGTAGACAGCAGCTGCTGCTGCACTCTCTCGTTTTGTAACGGACGGTAATAAACACGGAAAATTGATTTCGTATCAATAAACGCGTCGGTTACGGAATTAAACGTCGTGAATTGATTCCGTCGGTTACGGAATTAACGCGTCGGTTACGAAATTAAACACCGCGGTTGATGACTCCGAACGGTACTCTCGCGCTCGCATATATATACTCCGCAGCGACCAGAAGGACGAATGAAGTTCTTCACGACTCTTGCACTTCGAGTTCCTCCTCCTCTGTTCCTGAGCTGCAGAATCCTTCCCCGGTTCTGTTCACCTGCGCGCACAGGTGTACGGGACGAGCAGGTGCCTCCGGAACTCCGTCCGCTTGAGAACTTGCACGGGTAGGCGGGCGATCAAGTTTTTGGGTAGCGCTTCAAGCGCGACTGCTCTTGTTCTTCGTGGCTACTACTGCTGCATCGGCACCTTCACCAAGATGTCAACGGAGATTGGAAACAAGAAGATGAACGACATCAACAGAGGCAATACTGCCTCAAAATCCAGCGGTGGGACGCTCTCGGGGTATACTTTCAGTCTCCCGATTTTATTAGATGTTTCTTTGTTAATACTCTTCGCAATGACAGCATTGCGTTACTATGTAAATGTTGATGCTTATTTCATATTAAGCACACTCAAGTTGTATACATCTAGCACTGTCACTAGATCTACTCATATTGCAAATGTCATGTTTATTGTCTTAATATTTTGGATTAAAATATGCCGAATTATGACCAAATTTCCAACATGATGCGCTCCAGCTCATCCATGCATTGGGTTGGATGGGAGAGGATGAGAGAGGAGAATGGATCTCCTCTCCCCACACTAGCCCCGCTCGACGTGGCCACCTTTTGTCGGCAAAGGCGCCATCGCAAGAGGACAATGTCTAGAATGGGGCCCATCGAAGAACCACAGCACTCCCTTAGCAGTGCAACGCGAAACCCCATGTCTAATTGCCCACATCCTCGCCATCAAACCGTCCCGTCATCGCCTTGCCACCCTCACGCCACGCCGATGCCCCTCCATCACCTGCTCTCGCCATCGTTACAGATACCACCATGCTCGCAGCACCGTCAAACCACCGGCGGCCCCCGCCGATGCTGACTCTGCCCGCACCACACGATGCTGGAATAGCTGAGTGTACCTCCACCGTGGACCTTCGCGGCCTCCGCTGCTGGCTGTCGCCCATGCGCCACGGCTCCTCCCACGCCGCCGCCGTCCCCGATCCACGGTCTCACCACCGCCGCCCCCTCCTGCGGTCGCCATCCCCGCCATCATCGGCCTCCGCCGCCCGCGCGGCAGCTCGCCCCTACCGTCGCCGTCGCCATCCCCACCACCATCGCCGTCCCGGTCGCCAGCTGACTCCCCGCCAGATCAGGGCAGGAGCAAGCGCGATCTAGCAATCACCGTCGCCACCGCCCTGAGCGGCTCCCCAGCTGTGCTTGAGCCGAGGCGGCGAGAAGCGAGAAGCCCCGCCGCCGCTGTCCTTGCGGCGCACGGCTTGCCGGCGGCCCTCGGGGTTGGCGGCATGCGAGGATGAAGGTGGGGGAGAGAGGAGCGGGTCGGGTCGCCTCGCGAAGCCACCCCTAGGGAGGGCGACGTGAGAGGAAATGTAGGCTCAAGTGCGTAAAAAGATGTTGTCCAGCTCTCAATTAACCAGGTAATTAAAAGAGACTTGCTCCCTGAGCAATTGTTTGTGGGTGATACATTTCTCCAGTCTGATGACACCCGGATTATTACCTATCTGCCTATCAACCCATAGATCGAGCACGATGTTAAAACATTCGTAGTAATGTTAATAAATAATGACAAAAAGGTTATATTTTGTTCTAAGTTTATCAAGTATAAAGAACTTGTTTACTAATCATGTTTTCTTTATCTTGATGAGAATGTAAAGTGAGGGTGTGGTCATGGTGCATGAGTGACGAAGGCCGATTTGGTATTCAACGTTGTAGTAAAGCATGCAATTATCGGTAAAGCTTACACAAATTAAAGATTTACAAATATTCAAGCTAAAAGTATCGTTAAAGCTTTACACATGAGTAAAATTGGAGTGAAAGAAAAACTTCGGTATAATTTTCCATTGGCCACTATACTGTTCTTAATTTAATTACTTTTAGTAACTATAAAATATAACATTGTGAAATATCGAGGTCAAGAACAATCAAATTGACAAACTCAAAATAAATGGATTGCCAATGGCAGGATCCAAAAAACACAAAAAATTAGGGTCGATGCATTGGCTCAAATCGAGCCGATGCTTCAAGTTGCTCCCCGTGCACAAAAAATCATTTTGACAAGAACAAAATACTCATCCAATCAAATACCCGAATCATTTGATTATGCTATTTACCATAATTTGAAGCACAAAATCAATAAGGACATCCGACTAGAAGAAAATCCCAAATCCAACTGCGTCACTGGAAAATCCAATATCATCTAGGTTCGTTGGCCGTCGGAGGCCACCACCCGACCGTAGCAAACACTGGGCAGGTTGCGGGAGGCAATATGTTAGGACTGTGGAGGGTGTGTTTAGCGAAGCACAGCTTCGGGGCCTCCCTGCTTTCACCGACTGGCCGAGGAGAGGAATCGAGGTCGCCCATTGGCAGCCGCTGGCCAGGGATTGGTGGAGGGAGGAGAGGATAATGTGGTGAAGGTGGTTCTCGAGAGGGGGAGAGGGGGGGGGGTTTGTCGCCCCGCCGATGTAAGGTGGGGCAACGGACGACGTGAAGGCTGAATAAGCCGGCTTAAGTAGGGAGCCGAGCACCAGTCGATGGCCGCCGTGTCAGGGTTAGGTGCTACCGGGTGAGGAGAGGGAGAGGGAAGGAGAGGTGGAGAGGGAGGGGGAGGTAACAAGAGAGACAATGGACACAAGAAATGTCAAGTAGATAAGGTAGGCGTCGGTAGTCGCTCATACGTAGAGTATTAGGTTTTTATTAGAATAAGCATCTGATATCTACTCAATGGAGCTAAGTTCATATTTTTTCATCCCGCGGAGGTGGGAAATGATACAATAGGTGCGGCTTTAAATGAGCTGGCACCTATGAGCCGGTACCTATTAGGTAGGTTGTTCTAGGTGGCCGATTCTTACATATTAATCCGAAACTAGTGAGAATGGATGTTGGGGGGGGAGTCTTATGGAAGGTTCTTATTTTTATCCCCCAGGAATACACTTTTGTATAGAACGGCACTTATTGAGACCCGTATAGGCTACACGATTCTTAGGTCTGATTTGGGGAGGCTATCTAGCACTGCAGCTTGCTCTCAGGAATCTCTAGCTCCCAAACAGTCCAGCATTATCCACCTAGATTCTAGGAATCTGTAGTTACTTAATCTGAATGAATTATAACCAAAAGTTGAAAAACCAAGCTTCTCTAGAAATTGGGCTACCAACCAGCGAGTTCTCAGAATTTAAAGCATTCCAAAACAGGCCTTATATTGCATCCGGCCCAAATGGATTCGAGTAAACAGGAGCGTTCGAGAAAAAAAAAGATTTCGGTATAAGCAGGAAACACCTAATAGGCTCCGATGTTAGGCAAAATCGGCACATATGTGCCGGCAGGCCTCATGTAGTTTGTTACTAGGTCTGTACGAGAAATCATGTGGAAATTTTTGTCTGACCGTATGACAAGTAAAACATTATTGGGCGAGTTCATTTCAATTCCCTTACAAGATAAAATTCTTGGTTCATTCATCTATTCGCGGACAAACACTTCCCACATAACATATGGAAGAATAAAAAACCACATACACAACAGCAAACTGGAAAATAATTGATCATCTATCAGGACTGATATATTACAAACACCAGAAGCAAGGCACACATCCTTGAACTGATCAGACAGAGAAAGAAGCGGTAGGAAGAACATGATAACACATATCTTGAACGCCTGCAGTGGTTGGTGACTGGTGAACATTTTCCATCAATTTTTTCCATGGCAGAACGAGTAGCATTTGCGACCGATGCTGTACACGGAGCCTGAAACATAATGACATTAAAATGAATTTACTGTATCATACATGCCATACATGCGACAGTTTCATTCTTCTTCCATATAACAGAGTAAAGTAAGATGCTTATTATAAGACATAATTAAGATGAATAACAGTATTCAAGCTGTTAGTCCACTAAAATTCATGGTGACCAACCGAAAATTTGTTTAGATTAACAAAAACTAGCTAGGCTATATAAGATAGGTAAGACCCTAGATAGGAACAACGAAAAAAAAATAAAATATTAAAATTCCTGCTATCATTAAGATCATAACCCCCTGCATTTAATAGCCGTGTCGAGGGGGTAGGTAGTTCCTAAACCTCTGCCATTAAGAGCTTGATGAAAAAAATTCATTTATATTATTGACACATGGTTGAAAACATTGGACAGAAAAAAGCTGACATTACAGCTGTGGATTATCTGCAGAATAGATGCACGGAATATTAAGTTTCGAAACAGCATCCGTCGCTGTAGAGCTTGGGCCGTTGTAACTTTATACTGCCAGAGGCCATTGAAAATTCTCGTTCCACCAATAACAGACCACTCACCACTGCTTGCAGCAATAATTCCCCTCAACCTGAAGCGTGTGGATCCCTTAAACCTGTTTTGTTAAAAATATAATGCGTCTCATATATACATCCAGAGAAGATTATAGAATGGACAATGCATAAATGAACATATTAATTAGTCAATAAGTATCAACACGTATAGCAGGGAAATTTAAATATGTACTTCTTATTATTAGCTAGCTTAAATTTCACCTTCATCCTGGAACAAACAATGGTTGTGGGAAGTCTACCACAGTTAGCTTGCTTTGGCCAGCCTGCGACATTGCATCGCCTTGTGCACGTGCAACGATATTATCATTGGGGATTGGAATCGCTACGTGTAAATACCAGTGTCCAACAGTGTATGTTACGAATCCATATAGGGATAGCTCGAGCTATCACAATTCTTCATTGCGAGTTGGCGTGATCTTGCTCCAGCAACAAACTGGTGCAGGTACAAAGGCATGGTAACCTTACATTTATGGTCAAGGGGCAACCCCATCCACAGGGCATAATCATAGTAGGTGCTGGCAGCCATGCTCAGGAATGTTGAAGCAAGAGAGATGAAAAGTGCAGAGCACTGATAAGTAGCCATGGAAAGTATAGCAAAATTGTTGATGAGCACTAGGCAAGGAGAGGGACGAGAGAGTGAAATTGCCAACTGGAGCTAGTTTCATCTGCCTCGATTGGAGATTAGGAAAGACAGTGCTGTATTATAGCAACGCTAGATTGTTATAATGCAGACCCCGTGAAGGCTTGTTTGAATGCTGTATTAAATTAAAGACACATTTGTACAGTGAAATAATATATCCATGTAACAACAAAATCGGCGCATATATATATTCGATGAATATAGCCCATTACATCTGCACGAAATGACGACAGGACGTAAAGTAGGACTGCGTTTGCCTCCGGATTCACATTCCTGCCGACGACAATGTTGAAACTTACTTACGAGTGGATGTTCGTGCAGGGCGATCAGTAACCAGCGAGCAATGATCTTCCAACTGTAAATAGAGCCTACAGCTTGACAAGGCATGCCGATATGGTTTTAAATGTGGATCCTTGTTAGTTATCACACAAAACGTAATAGTTAGTCCAGCAAAAAAGAAAAAAATGGATGAAGAGGTTGGTAGCAAAAAAAGGATTGTTGGACAGCAGTCATGTATGTATTTTTCGTCCTACATTAAAATTCTAAAATTCACATTTGGAACTTGGGGTAATTCACTTTCCGAAACTTTCATTAACTGAGAGATTCGATGCTGTTGGATGCTATTTTACGAATCGACTCCCTCTTTCACCGCAAATAATAGTTGCATCCAGCCAACCTTTTTTGAAAGAATATAGTTCGACAATATTAATCACACGCAAGATTAACACACATACAGCAGCCTTCATATTGGAGTTGCAGATGAGTCTAAGCTACAACTTGAATAAACTGACAGCATATGAAATAATCCAAGAGTTTAGATTGATTTGCCTCATTAAAATATATTTGCGTCGTTGAACCAAGTTTTAGTAATATATATACTATAGAATATTATATAGTCCAGAGTTTCTTATAAAACATTAGAATATTAGCATTTAGTCCAGTCTATATATCTCAATTCCGTGTTCCCATCGTCCTTTACACCGAGGGGATCATGAATCAGAACGATGGCTCCTGTGGACCGGGGCCATAATGACTTTGGGATGCTGAGAATGCCCTTTTTAATTTGTGAGACTTACTAAAATGTCTTGTTACACTGCAGTAATATACTACGAGTTACGATAGTGAAAACACAACTACAAAGTAGATTTTCCTAACGGCATTTTAAGTTTTCTCAAGCGGCCGGCGTGTGCGTAGTGACCATGAGCTAGTGAAAAATGCATTATTTTCGCGTAGCACATGCCACACTACCAACGGACATCACCTATTTGTAATCTCTCT
>CM020183.1:3511702-3559912 GCA_009805545.1 Oryza longistaminata
GGGGGGGGGGGGGGGGGGGGGGGGGGGGGGGGGGGGGGGGGGGGGGGGGGGGTCATGCCCCTTCTTGACGGCCGACCAACAGAGAGGCGTCGCCCGTGGTGGCCACGCGTTGAAGGTTTTCGAAAGGTGGTTGCAGCAGGAGTGTGACAGGAAACTTTCTTGGGAGGGGTGAAATAATTATGGGCGAAAGCTTTGCCTTCGGGACAGCAACGACGATGCCTATGGGTGCCGTTTTCCTCTAGCGTTGCTGCATAATCTTGTTTCTCCCAGTTACTTTCTTCAAGTGAAAATCATGTCCTGACTGCCTAGAGCAAAAGGCGGCGGCGCTTTCGGTGTCCTTCCCTTACTGGATGCGTCACTTCAAAAATCTTTCGTTCTTGTTTTCGCTCTCGCGGCAGGTGTTGTCGTAGACGCGTGATGTGGTTGTTTTTTTTTTCCTGACTATAGTCTTCCAGGACTAGACTTGTATTTTTCTCCTACTTTATCAATACATAAAACTCGCACTATCTTGTGCGATTAGTTTTAAAAAAATAAGAGCTGGACATTTCTATCTTGCCAAAAAGACATTTATTTCTGGATTGTTTGATTTACTATTTTTTGGATGGTTTGTATCTTATGCAAGCCCACCATGTTGCTCTGGATCCTTGAGGGAAATATTATGCTAATTTGGCTGATTGTGCCGCCACTAAAATGTCCATATATGCATAAAAGAAATGCATGGATCGGCTTCTTATCAAGCCTGTAGAGAGGAAAACACCTTGTGCGTGTAAGCAAGGCGATATATACTTAGTATTCTGCCAGAGAAAAACAGTTTTAATGGTTGTCCATGACTTCACGGACAAAACAAGAAGAATGTTTTCAACTGGAAGATATATGTTTCTAGATTATCGAAAATTGTAAAAAAATAATTTCTATAATAATTCTTTTGTTCGTTTGGTCGGGCAAGGTGTGCACATTGGAATGGACAACTTGTAATGAACTACGTACAAATGTAGAATACTCATGTGTACTAGGAAAGAAGACAAATATATTGTTTCTTCAGTAAAGGCTAGCTGGGCACTGGTGGCCATTGTCTTTGCTTTCTAAAATTATTTTCTTCATTTCACGAGGATTTGGAATTGATGAACACAGATCGGCCCCTCGTCACTCATGCACCATGACCACACCCTCACTTTACATTCTCATCAAAGATAAAGAAAACATATTTAGTAACAAGTTCTTTTAACATGATAAACCTTAGAACAAAATATAACCTTTTTTGTCAATTATTTATTATACATACCATGAATGTTTTAACATGCCACGATCTATGGGTTGATAGGCAGATAGGGTAACAATCCGGGTGTCATCAGACTGGAGAAATGTATCACGCCACACAATTGCTCAGGGAGCAAGTTCTCTTTATTGCCTGGTTAATTGAGAGCTGCACAACATCTTTTTACGCACTTGAGCCTACATTTTCCTCTCACGTCGCCCTCCCCCAGGGGTGGCTCGGGAGGCGACGACCCGACCGCTCCCTCTCCCCCACCTTCACCATCCGCATCGCCGCCGCCCGAGTGGCCGCCGTCAAAGCCGTGCGGCCGCAAGGACAGCGGCGGCGGGGCTTCTCGCTTGATGTGACCATGGCTACTACGGATACAACCGTTGCTCACATCATGGATGAATAGCACGATATCAAGTTCAAGTCCTCCAAGTGCTGGAATTTGATTCGGCCACCTGCTACACATTGCTGATTTCAAATGGCCGCTGAATCTGCATACGACCTCCGTTTTTGGCCCATGAGAACTTGATGGAAAGCTCTCGGAGTCCTCTTTCCAACGGATCCGGCCTCATCCCCGAATTCCATCTCCTTTCGCCGCAATTGCAGAAATAAGGTGTTCCGTCACCTATCATGGGCCTTTGGGTTTGTAACTTTGTTTGGGACCCCGGCCCAAGTGGGGCCCATGTGGGGTGCGCCTCAAGCTGGTGGAGCACGACCCTAGGACCCTCTTGGTCGTTCTCCCACATCCTTAAATAGCTAGGTACCTCTTCAGGGTTTCGCGAGTTTTGTTTGGATGAAAGTTTAGCCATTGCTATTTCCTTGCAGCGCGCGTGTCGGCTAGACCGTCCGTCTGTTTGTATTCGAAACCCCAACTTATCGTGTGTATTCATTCCTATTTGCAATTCAAATTGCTTTTATCTTGTTCTTGCTTGTTTCTTCGATTTGCTTGCAGGAATAAGGTTGATCTGCAACGGCAAGATCAACAACCCACGGAGAGGTGTATCGATCGCAAAGGTGCAACACAACGTCTTGTACAATTGTAGTCGAATCGTCAACGTTTCTCCCAAATCGTAGTTATCTAAACTCACCGAAAGATCGGGCCAAACAACTGCCTTGAGTGTCGAGTGGAACTCAGGGTTCATCATCGCCAATAATGTTTTACTTGTATACGGTCAAAAAAATTCCACATGATTTGCTCGTACAGACACTAGTACACAAACATCACATAGAGGCCTGCCGGCACCATATGTGCCGATTTGCCTAACATTGGAGCCTATGAGATGTTTCCTGCTTACCTAATCCATTTGGGCGGGATACAATTAAGTTCCTGTTTGGGAGAGCTTAAGATTCTGAGAATCTGCTAGTTGGTAGCAAGTTTCCGAGAATCTAGAGAAGCTGGGTATTCCATCTTTTGGGTTCTACTGCATTTTCCAGATTAAGTAACTACAGATTCTAAGAATCTGGGTGACAATCTGGACTGTTTTGAGGAGTTAGAGATTCTGAGAGAAGCTGCAGCAGCTTGAAGCTCTCCAAACAGACCCTAAGAATCGGCACCATATGTGCCGATTTGCCTAACATTGGAGCCTATTAGGTGTTTCCTGCTTACCGAATCCATTTGGGCGGGATGCAATTAAGGCCCTATTTGGGAGAGCTTAAAATTCTGAGAATCTGCTGGTTGGTAGCAATTTCTAGAGAAGCTTGGTTTTCCAACTTTTGGGTTGTAATTCATTTTCCAGATTAAGTAACTAAAGATTCGCAGAATCTAGGTGATAATCAGGACTATTTGGGGGAGCCAGAGATTCTGAGAGAAGCTGCAGTAGCTAGAAGCTCCCCAAACAGACACTAAGAATCGGCACCTATAGGGTCTCATAAGTGCCGGTTCTATACATAATTAGTATTTGGGCGGGATAAAAATAAAGAACCTACCTGTAAGATCCCCTCCCCAACAGTCCTCAATTCTCAATAAGTTTCGGATAATATGTAAGAATCGGCACCTAGAAAAAAAACTCCTAATAGGTAACGGCTCATAGGTAACAGCTCATTTAAAGCCGGCACCTATTGATCATTTCCCACCTCCGCGGGATGGAAAAAATATAGAACTTGCTCCATTGAGCAAATACAGGTGCTTATTCTAAATAAAAACTAGTACCTATAGTATGAGCGACTACCCGACGCCTACCTTATTTACTTGATCATTCTTGTGTCCATTCGTCTCTCCTTTACCTCCCTCTCCCTCTCCACCTCTCCCTTCCTCCCCATCTCTCCCATCACGGTAGACACCTACCCCTGACACGGCGGCCATCGACGTGGTGACTCGCTCCCTCTGTAAGCCGCTTATTCACCTTCACCGTCGTCTGTTGCCCCACCTTACGTCGGCGGGCGACAACAACACCCCCCCCCCTCTCCCCCTCTCGAGACCAACCTTCACCACATTATCCCTCTCCTCCCTCACAATCCCTGGCCACGCGGCTGGCCATGGCGACCTCGATTCCTCCTCCTCGGCCAGTCGGTGAAAGCAGGGAGGCCCGAAGCTGTGCCTCGCTAACACACTCCCTCCACAGTCCTACGTATTCCTCCGGGCAACCTGCCAGTGTTTGGTTACCGGGTCCGGTGGTGGCCTCCGACGGCAACGACCTAGATGAGTATTGGATTTTCCAGTGAGCAGTTGATTTGGGGATTTCTTCTAGTCGATGTCCTTATTGGATTTTTGTGCTTCAAAATTATGGTAAATAGCATAATCAAATGATATCGGTATTTGATTTGGATGATTTTGTTCTTGTCAAATGATTTTTTGTGCACCGGGGAGCAACTTGAAGCATCGGCTCGATTTGAGCCAATGCATCGACCCTATATTTTTGGGTTTATTGGATCCATGCCATTGCAACTACCATTTATTTTGAGTTTGTCAATTTTGATTGTTCTTGACCTCGATATTTCACAATTTTATATTTTATAGTTACTAAAAATAATTAAATTAAGAACATATAGTGCCATGGAAAATTAATACCAAGTTATTTTTTTCACTCCAATTTTACTAATGTGTAAAGCTTTACTATAACTTTTAGCTTGAATATTTGTAAATCTTTATATTTGTGTAATGCTTTACCATAACTAGGAAGGTAGCCCGCGCATTCGCGCGGGCATGCATTGTGTTGTGCTTCAAAACGGAATATAAACCGGATAACATTTGCCACACTTCAAATGTATGATTTCTCCACATTTTTTCCATCAGCATTGCTACTTAACTAATCGTAATAAATAACTATTTATAATCTTCTTTATCAAGGTAGACTTATTTTGTTTAGAGCACATCTACCAAATAATGTTCTAGAATAAAAGTAAGTCGTTTTTATTTTTTTAATTGAATTACTGATATAGGCTGTCATTGTTTAGATCTAATGGTTAAAAATAATTGGTCCATTAGCTTAAATGATAAGCATAGCGAGATGTTTTACTTTTGCAAAAAATTTAGGGTTTTCTATAATTTATTAGAGTGTCATGTGGTGGCCTAGGAGCATTTGCAAGAGTAACATGTGGTGGCTTTATATAAAAGGTACCATCGTCTGAAGTCGATTAGATGGTACATAACATATATTCAAAGCACTTACGTAAAATATTGTTTGGCTTGTTTGGATTATTGAGCATATAATTTAGAAAAAAAACATTTATGAAATAATCAGATTTTTTTCTCTAACTAAACGCACCAGTTTTCTTTATACAATAGCCTAAACTCTTCACGTTCGATTGTTTTTTTTCTTGTACAGTATGTATCTAATTTAGCTATCTATTTGCAACGATGTATGATGATGCAACATGTGTTTGTTGAATTAGTTGATATTTTTTTATAGAAATTTGGATAACAGGTAAAAAGGCAGTGGTGTGTTTGTGCCCCCACGTTATTTTTATATAGGTTTGCAAAACAATATGTGATTGTGCGACATGCGTTGTTGAATTGTTTCATAGTTTTTAATCGCAATTAGGGTGACATGTAAAATGGTAGGAGTGTCCTATCGATAATAAATTTGATTGAAATATGAATTTTTATACTTATTCAATATTATTGATTAAATTTAATCATGCATGTTTGCAGATGATGTTGATGAAAACAAATATATTGATGATTCTTTATAATATTATGTTGCTATACGATATGCAAAGCACACGGGTTGAGTGTGCCCGTATTTCTTAAATAGCAAAATATAGACATATGGATCTTAAATTGTTAGTTTAATTATAAATAGAGCAACAGTTAGAATAGAAATCATGTGTGTCGCTTAAAGTTTTTGTACTTTTAGTATATATATAAAATTATTGGTTGTTTCTCTGTTTAGTTTGATAGCTGATAATACGAAGAGGAGACTGGAGAGATATTAATAGCATAGAGCTCGTATGAGAGATAGGAAGGGGTGACATGTGACAAAAGGTGGAGGTGGAGGGACTTAGGGGCTGTTTGATTGATGGCCATAAGTAGCCACACTTGACATTAGTCAAGTTTGCCCATATTAGATGAGTGTTTGATTGGTTGTCAGAAGTGTGGCAAGATTCCTATTTTATCATCTAGGTCCTAGATCCCACATGTAAGTGGTTTTGAAAAGCATAGCATAGTTTCACTTTGTTGGCTGAAGTGTGGCTAAGATTTTGAAGGCTTCACCTTAGATAAGCTTGGCAAAGAAAGTGTAACGAACCTATACAACCTTAGCATATGAATAAAACAGCCCGTATTTCTATTCTTTCTAACTGCTAAGTGCAACTGATGGTTTGTTTATTTTCTCATATTTCTGTGATTCTAAAACATGACATGTTGCGGCTTAAGATTTCTTAAAAAAGATATGATGGTTAAAAATAATGGTATATTGATTTAAGTGGAAACCAATAATTATATTTTATTTCTTTTCTTTGAATTTCTAAGTTCTTTCTAAATTTAAAACGTCACACATGGTGACTTAAAAGCGCTTTGGAGAATTTAATCGACTTTTATTATATAAAATGATTCAAAGGTGACATAATAGATTTTTTTTTAATGTTTTGTTCCTATTTAAGTTGTCGTGCAAACGACAACAGTCTAAAGTTAAGTCTAAAATTAGGAGGGTATGTTTTCTTGATTTAATAGGTTTGCTGTTTGAATTATCTCTACGTTTATTTCTAATGGTTAAGGTCCACTGATTTAAGAGAAAACAGATGGTAAGATGTTTTTTATTTTTCTTTATAATATTTTTTCTATATTTAAATTATTTGCTACCCTCGAAATAAATATTAGCAAGGTGTGAGATCGGATTAAAGGAGGGAGGCATACGTTCGTACCAGGTACGTAGGTACGTGCGTGCAATGTTGGGTTGTGGGCCGGTGAGAGGAGATGGTGGGCCGGGTTGTGGGGTCTCTATTTTAAAAGATAATCAAATAATTTAGAATAGTAGGTCCACCGATTTATTAAAGTGCCATGTGGCGGTTTAGGAGCGTTTGTAGTAGCGTGACATGGCGGCTTGGGAGCGTTTGTAGGAAGTTTAATGGACTTTTAGTATATAATAGATGTGCAATGCTTTACTACAACGTTGAAACCAAGATCGGCCCCTCGTCACTCATGCACCATGACCACACCCTCACTTTACATTCTCATCAAAGATAAAGAAAACATATTTAGTAACAAGTTCTTTTAACTTGATAAACCTTAGAACAAAATATAACCTTTTTTGTCAATTATTTATTAACATACTACGAATGTTTTAACATGCCTCGATCTATGGGTTGATAGGCAGATAGGGTAATAATCCGGGTGTCATCAGACTGGAGAAATGTATCACGCCACACAATTACTCAGGGAGCAAGTTCTCTTTATTACCTGGTTAATTGAGAGCTGGACAACATCTTTTTACGCACTTGAGCCTACATTTTCCTCTCACGTCGCCCTCCCCTAGGGGTGGCTCGCGAGGCGACGACCCGACCGCTCCCTCTCCCCCACCTTCATCCTCCGCATCGCCGCCACCCCGAGTGGCCGCCGGCAAAGCCGTGCGGCCGCAAGGACAGCGGCGGCGGGGCTTCTCGCTTCTCGCCGACCTCATGCTCAGACAGCTGGGGAGCCGCTCAGGGCGGTGGCGACGGTGATTGCTAGATCCGCGCTGCTCCTGCCTGATCTGGCGGGGAGTCAGCTGGCGACGGGGACGGCGATGGTGGTGGGGATGGCGATGGCGTTACTTTCTTCAAGTGAAAATCATGTCCTGACTGCCTAGAGCAAAAGGCGGCGGCGCTTTCGGTGTCCTTCCCTTACTGGATGCGTCACTTCAAAAATCTTTCGTTCTTGTTTTCGCTCTCGCGGCAGGTGTTGTCGTAGACGCGTGATGTGGTTGTTTTTTTTTTCCTGACTATAGTCTTCCAGGACTAGACTTGTATTTTTCTCCTACTTTATCAATACATAAAACTCGCACTATCTTGTGCGATTAGTTTTAAAAAAATAAGAGCTGGACATTTCTATCTTGCCAAAAAGACATTTATTTCTGGATTGTTTGATTTACTATTTTTTGGATGGTTTGTATCTTATGCAAGCCCACCATGTTGCTCTGGATCCTTGAGGGAAATATTATGCTAATTTGGCTGATTGTGCCGCCACTAAAATGTCCATATATGCATAAAAGAAATGCATGGATCGGCTTCTTATCAAGCCTGTAGAGAGGAAAACACCTTGTGCGTGTAAGCAAGGCGATATATACTTAGTATTCTGCCAGAGAAAAACAGTTTTAATGGTTGTCCATGACTTCACGGACAAAACAAGAAGAATGTTTTCAACTGGAAGATATATGTTTCTAGATTATCGAAAATTGTAAAAAAATAATTTCTATAATAATTCTTTTGTTCGTTTGGTCGGGCAAGGTGTGCACATTGGAATGGACAACTTGTAATGAACTACGTACAAATGTAGAATACTCATGTGTACTAGGAAAGAAGACAAATTGTTTCTTCAGTAAAGGCTAGCTGGGCACTGGTGGCCATTGTCTTTGCTTTCTAAAATTATTTTCTTCATTTCACGAGGATTTGGAATTGATGAACACATCAGCCTCTTTGTGTCCGTAGGCAGAGTATTATTATTAATCTTTCGCTAATATATATGCTAGCACAAAAATGTCCGTATGCATTAAAAAAACCCAGCGTTAATTGCAAGCCCTTTGTGAGTTAGTTGATAGCTCACTGAAATTATACTGTGAGCTAGTTCAACATTCTGCAATTAATGTAATACAGGACAATTTTAATTGATTAGTTATGACTTATGGAGAATTGATTTTTTTATTCGGTCACGATATGGAGAATTATACTACTACTACAACCGGCCATCATGATACGAACTGGCCATGTCGTGCTGGCCGTAATTCGGTCACGTATCATGAACCAGACATGGCCTTCTCATCAGACCAGCCAGCACGACATGGCCTATTTGTAACAGGAACGCTATTTAGCGATCAGCCGCCGCACCCGGCGCGGCACGTGGCGCGCGAGGAGGGGGCCGGTGGCGGGACGCGCTGGGATAGGGGACACGTGTCCCTATTTCGGTTTTTTTTTTTACTTTGGTTTTCACCGTTTTTTGGTTTTTTTTTTCTTTTTTTTATACGTATGATATAAAGTTTGTATATGTGTATGTAAAGTTTGTATGCATACGTATGCAAACTTTGTATACGTGTATACATACGTATATATACAAAGTTTGTATACGTGATGTATTTTCTAGTTTTGTCAAATTTTTAATATGTATGTGTATAAAGTTTGTATACATCGTATACAAATGTTAATATACGACATATATAAACTATGTATACATCGTATATAAACTTTATATACGTGTATATATTTTTTATACATATAAAAATATCTTTTTATAGTAGTAGTAGCAATGTAGTAGTAAGTACTAGTGTGTGCTGTGCGGACGACTAAACGCATGCCCATCTGCGCATTAGCAGGCCCCTATTTGAAACTTCAGCTGGCACGGAAAACGTGAAAACCGAACTGGTACTAAGATATAGCCACACTTAAATAGGACATCTTATTACTCACATATAGCCACACTTAAATGGGACATCTTCGGAAAACGTGAAAACCGAACTGGTACTAAGATATAGCCACACTTAAATAGGACATCTTATTACTCACATATAGCCACACTTAAATGGGACATCTTCGGAAAACGTGAAAACCGAACTGGTACTAAGATATAGCCACACTTAAATAGGACATCTTATTACTCACATATAGCCACACTTAAATGGGACATCTTCGGAAAACGTGAAAACCGAACTGGTACTAAGATATAGCCACACTTAAATAGGACATCTTATTACTCACATATAGCCACACTTAAATGGGACATCTTCGGAAAACGTGAAAACCGAACTGGTACTAAGATATAGCCACACTTAAATAGGACATCTTATTACTCACATATAGCCACACTTAAATGGGACATCTTCGGAAAACGTGAAAACCGAACTGGTACTAAGATATAGCCACACTTAAATAGGACATCTTATTACTCACATATAGCCACACTTAAATGGGACATCTTCGGAAAACGTGAAAACCGAACTGGTACTAAGATATAGCCACACTTAAATAGGACATCTTATTACTCACATATAGCCACACTTAAAAGGGACATCTTATGAGAAAGGATAGAGCTAATATATGGAACGAAGATTTAGAGCTTGATTCAACCGGAATAATAATTAATGTACGCACGCTGCCATGATGAAACAAATTATGAATAACTTGACAAATTTTCCCGGGGAGGCACAAATTTTCAACAGGCTTTTCTATTCTTCTAATTGGCCATATCACCAGGGGTGCTAATGGGCGATCGATCGCCAGGGCCATCGCCCAGCGATCGCATCCCCCGCCTCCCCCCTATACGTCCTCCCACTTCTTCCCTTCCTCCTCCCCTTCTTCTCTTTCTACTACAGTAAACCATAAAAAAGTTTTAAAAAATCAAATAGTTAGAAAAATTTATGTATAGAAATACTATATATAAAAATTTTGAATTCAAATTTAAATTTGAATTTAATTTGAATTTGAATTCAATTTGAATCTATAAACTTTAGGTGTATAAACTTTAGATGTATAGAAATATTATATATAAAAAAATATTTGAATTCAAATTTAAATTTGAATCGGATATATAAACTTTTGGTCTCTAAACTTTAGATGTGTAAACTTGAAGTGTATAAACTTTAGGTGCATAAATTTACTAAAATAGAAAAATAATACGGTGCCAAAAAAGGAAATAGGTGGAGGGAGGGAGGGGGGAGGTGGGGAGCGAATCTGATCGCTACCCCCTCCCCAGGGCGAGCAATCGCCAAACAGCATTTCCGCATATCACCAACGAAGGTACCTAGATATCAAGCATATGGCATACACGTACACATGTCATATGAGGATTCTAAGTTAATCTGACTTCCCTAAAGATAAAAGTTACTCTGACCCATATACATGTGCGTGTCATACATATGTATGTACCATAAATATGCATTTAAACTAATTAAACAATAACATTAACTCTAACATATATAAGATATAACTTTGTAGCTAGTGACTTTTTTCATTCGCATATATAGTTTACATGCCTATATGTATGCCTTATAAATCTATTACCAGAAAATAAACTTTTAGATTTTTCATATATGACTTCAAATAAAGATAAACTTCATATCAAAGTTTGTTCTAGATATTGATAGATCTTACAACTTTTTATTTAACAACCATTTGGAATAAAGTTATTCAGAGAACCAAATTGTTATAAAAAGAGTATACTTTAGCATAATGATTTGTCCCAAAAAGATTGTAGCTTTAGACTTTTAAGATAATGGAATATAATATCCCGGCCTTTGCTCAAAAAGAACTACAACCAATTATTACAAAGATCCACTCCAGAAGAGAGTGTAGTTCAAGACAAATTGAACACACCAAACAAGAGAAGAGAGGACCCAAACTGAGAAAAGCAAAACAAAATGTGGAGCTAGAAGGCCTCGTCAAGGCCTAGGACTGAAGTTCGAAGCCAATGCATAGACCAATGACAATATCCTAGCACGAAGAGGTTTCTCCAAAGCGGTGCCCCCAAGGAGGATGCGACGCGGATCGCCGCCACCGCTCTTTCGGAACCGAAGCAAGGTTTTTACCCGGAGAATATGACCTAGGAGAGAGTTAACCCTAACCTTCCTTTGGGCTACCCGAAAATCCTCCTAAGCCTGAACCTTTCATCTAATTGTTAGGGTCCCTAGGAGAGAGCTTTCTGAAGATATCATGGATGCGTTATAGTCGGTTTTACGGTTGAGGCTTGTGGGACACGATTGAAACTGGACCCTTAGATCATAGACCTAAAGTGAACTTAGGAGGGGTCAGGCTTAGGGACCCTTTCTGTTTCGGCGTAACTAGCCGAACAGAAGGCCTAGCCCATCAGGCAGCACAGCCAGCCTCTTTTCTTCCACCCTAGCGACCCAGGCAAGCAGACCGGGCCAGCCCAGCAAGTAGGCGGGCCACCCTTTCCTCTCCCTTTACTGGGCCACCAGCAAATCAGCAAGCTCGGCCCAGCCGTAAGCTCCTCCACCCAGCCGGGCCAGCCCATTTACCAGCATGATCTTTTTGCTATAAATTTGGTGTCAAAATTTAGCAGATTTAAATATAATACAATCGTAATGTTCCATGTAAATACAGTGTAACTTATATATAACTTTTAGAAAACATCAGGAGACATATGCTATTTTCGTAAGAACAGAGGTAATGGTACTGAATCTCCTTAATCTGTGTGGGTTGTGATTCTTTTTACTACCTCCCTTGCACGAATTTTAAAGCAAATTGAAGAGTTCAAAATTATATTATAGTTACATACAAGTTAAAAAAAGTATACAAGTTACTACCTCTATATTTTAATGCATAACGCCGTTGACTTTTTATCTAACGTTTGACCATTCGTCTTATTCAAAAGGCATCGTCGCCAGGCCCGCGCTGGAGCGAGGTGGAGCCGAGGAGGATGGCCCCGCCGCCACCATCCCAACACGTCGCCCGGCTTTGCTGGCGACGAGCTCTGGCGGCGGCGAAGCACGGAGGAGGGAGGAGGAGGGGCGGCTAGGATTTCGCCCCCTAGGGCGGCGGCGGCTCTCTGTAGCTTTAGATATGGGGTCCACTAGACTTCTTTATTGTTTCTTCTTTTTTATCATTTTCTCCTTCAGTTGGACCGGAGTTTCTACTCTCTCCTTATTTTCTCGACGACTCTTCCTCAATTTTCTATCCCCAGTCCTGTAGCCAATCTAGGGTTCAGCTTGGGGGCAGCTTGCCCAAAAGACCAAGCAAGCCTCCGATGGAGCCGAGCATGCAAACCACATTAATAAAGAGCATATTAGTCTTTTCTCAACCACGCTAATATGGCTCAGCCAAGCAAAATCTACACTCTTTAAAATGGTTTTACATTTTTAGAGGAGGATTGTTAGGAGAACCACCTGCCGCCTGCAATAATAACAAAGCACATGCAATTTTGTAGTCTGTTCGCTTGTGAAATTCCTTTTTAGATGACCAAACAATTATAGAAAATTCATTTTAAGTTTAATTGATTTGAACCAAAGTTCTTTCAGTGATCCTACAATATTTTCATATGTTTGTTCAATTATGTCAAGTTGCCTTATATAACTTAGCATCAGAGAAACTAAAAACTATAACAAAGAAAATATTGTAAGAATATTTGGTTCATGTCAATTGGACTTAAAACTAATTTTATATGAATTTTCAAAGTTTGGACTTCCTAACAAACCACATGCGAGAATTACCCTATTTACAAAAACATAGATGTAAAAGCTTGTAACAAATACTTGGGCACACAAACAATCTCAACTGAAAGAACATTCAACAGGTCTCATCAAGCTCTAGAATTGAGACTGAAAAACTGAAAGTTATTTTCTATAAATAGATTTAACAGCTTATAAACGGATATTTTAGCCACTAAATTATCTAAAAAAAGACTTTCAACTATAAAATTGCAGATTTTGTTGAGAGCTATAACATTCATATGAAAGAGTTACATTTTTCTCTTAAAAATGTATTGATTGCTCCAAATTTAGTCTGGTTCCTTAAGACAACCACTTGTGAAAATCAATTTCTACAAACAGTTTCATAATAGAACTACACATCCAAATCACCCTATTTTCACAATTCGGTTTTTTCATGTGGTTTTAAATTATATATGGCCATCTCACCACTATCACAAGGGGGTTTTCTTGTAGTTTGACGATAAAACATAAGCCGAAGCATCTGCTCAAACAGTTATTTATAGTGCTAAATTCTTCTAAAACGTTCATGTTGCCACCACACAAAATCAATTTGTAGCAGAATATCTGTATCATTCCAATTGAAATTAAATATGCATCATTTGCACTACGGCCTTATAGTACATAACATGTTTTAATAAGGAAATAAAAATATCTATGGGGAATATTGATCTGTTTAGAACGAAACTTCACTTATTTATTCTCATGAGTCATGAGATCCGCAGAGAACATATATATCAAACAATACACGTAACAACGATGATAAACTGAAATATTTTTATACAAATACAAACAAACATGCTTTAATTTCATGCTTGCACCAATAGCATGAGACATGACATCCCATTTCTGAAAAAATCTCGCTGTTGTCCCGTGTCATGGCTGATAAAGAGCATTTAGAAGCACACACAACATGCATCAATCCACACATTATTTTCATCCCCGGTGGTTTGCATTTTCTTGTCCGCATCGTTTGCTGGTTGCATTATTCAGCCTGGCCTGTTGTACACTTTGGAGTGATCAATGTATCATGAACCTGAACAAACAGTCAAAATTTGTTAACGTTAATACTGTTATCAGATGAAAATGTCGCATTTAATACCCATACAGCATCGATGTAGTATTGACCCTAGTTGCCTATCATTCTGTGAGTTCTAAAGTGCATACAACTTGATTGTTGCTATCATGCATTTCAAACTGCCAAATAGTATACTTTTAGTATATATATATAATAAAAATTAAATTAATAATTATTCAAGTTTGTAATAGTTAATACTCAATTAAACATGTGCTAATATTTTTTCTTGTTTTGTGTGTCACGGAACATTCTGGTTGGTTATGCTTTTCAAAATGGAACATCAAATAAGTTGTCAAATCCAATGGCGGAAAAACTCATAAAATTTTATAAACCTCCGTTTATATTTATATCTGTAAAATAGATTTAGTATGAAAAATTTGAAGAGCTGAACCATATTTGTACAGAAACAAAAATATCCATAAATACAAACCGTTGAAGTACTACTTACTGTTTGTGCAGTTTTTGGAGTGTAAAATGCATGAATATCAAGCTTTCTAAGTGCCTCGGTGCCAACATCATGCTTGACCATAGTGTGCACAATAGTGCCATATGCCATACTAAACTCTCCAGTGCCACCAACAATGGCCCACTCGCCATTTTCTGGTGTAGTGCCCATCACCTGAAGCTTCGATCCGTTAAACCTGTAGCGTTCCCAAAAATAACATGTTGCAACACAGAAATAACAAAATGATTATTTTTTGCGCATTAACTGTCTTTTGGAAATATTACATTAATAACCATGTGATGACATTCTAGAAATATTGCCACTCTAACAAATGGATTGTGACCATGGAAAACCGAAATATCCATGTATATAATTGAGTAACATTGAAAGAAATTAACTAACTTAACTAGCATACCTGTCATCCACAAACTCTATATTGAGAGAACTGTACCATCCAGGGGTTGATTGATCGGCCTGGATCGTCACACCTCTTGCATGTGCAACTATAGTACTTGATTTAGGGTCGGGGCCATCATATATGGGCCAATCGTGGACGACGATCAATCCGAATGAAGCTGGATGGGTTGATGGTACCATATTTTCTTGGTTGTGGTTCTGTCCAGAGTACACTTGGTCCAAGTACAACTGCATGGTAATATCGTTTTCACGGAGCACATGCTTTACTAGGTTAACATTGAAAAAAGAGCTGGCCATATTGTTGGGTCTAATGGCAAGGTGTAACTAAGAATTGTGACTCTTTCGATTGTTTGGGCTGTGTGGAGAGATTTGGGGGAGGGTCGGGTATATTTATAGTGTGGTAGGGCTATAGTTTATTCATTAATTATTAGGGGAGGCAAACAAAGAGCTTCATCATTTCTCTTACAGGTATTTAATTCAGAAGAAACGTAGTGCATGCTCTGTCAGGAAGAGTTCAGTATTTTTAAGAAATACAATTGTGTACCACTTGGGAGGAATCACCATGGTGATGTTATATAAGGAAAAAATGATGGCGTATATATTAATTGATTTTTCATTATTTAAATGTACCGAAGCACAAACTAGATCAAATTTGTAAAACTTCAAAAGTAATTATTAATAAATCAAAATGTTGAAATGGACACTCGCTAGGTGTTAATATGCAATTTATTTGATTTTGGACTTTTTCCCCCTCTTTTCCGCACAGTCCATGCACTCATTTATACTGAAATTTTCAAAACATAAAAATATGCTCTAGCAAGTCACGATGACATTTAAAAACCAAGGATGTTTTTCTTATAAATATATATAGTGGCTGTCGACGGGTTGTCGACGGGTTGTACCCATCTATGGTATTTGTATAGTGTGGGAAACACTCGTACTAATATATATGAGAGACAACGATTAAGTAGGTGGAAGACAAGTGATTTTTCTATATATATATATAGCCCCAGGAAATCTAGTTGATGAAACTATTGTCTAGTTTGGTGCCAAAATTCAATCAGCGAAAATGATAAAATTTGAGTTTAATTTCTAGAACTTTGTGCAGCCAAATAATCTGGAGCAAAAATAATTGCAGTGTTTTTAGTATACCAAGGTCATGACGTCCTCTAGGCACAACAAAATTAACGCCACAATTGGAACACCGTACGTAGAACATCAAATAAATTGATCCTCGCTCTGTGTGATGCTCTATCTGCACTGTTCCGATGCCTTGTCAACATAACGCTGCATCCGTGCACACACCTATACTTGGCTGCGTTCGATTCTGTCCGTTGGGAACTCATTCCCTCCGTATGGAAAAATGATCGGTTTATTAACACATGATTAATTAAGTATAAGCTATTTTTTTCAAAAATAGATAAATATGTTTTTTAAGCAACTTTCATATATAAATTTTTCGCAAAACACGCACCGTTTAGCAGTTTGAAAAACGTGCGTGCGAAAAACGAGGGAGATATCAGGTTGGGAACCAGGAGTGCTGAACACAGCCTATAGACAGTATGAGTACACCACCTTAGCGAGCCTTTTTAAGTTAACGCTCAAGTTCACACACATTCTACTGCTTGCCCGTGTTATTGCATCAGAGCAAGTTTAATAGTATAGCCAACTACTGACTCCAATTCATCTATAGCCAATCTAATAGCTCTTCCATACAATAGTTATATACTACACTATTAATACCTAGTCCCACCTGTCATACACACACTGCGTCTTGAAGTCCGTGCTACAGCTGGCTACAAATCTATAGCCTACTGCTCTTCTCTCTCCTTATTTATCCCCTTAAAATATATTTGCAGTTGGCTTATAGCCTGCTATTGTACCTGCTCTCATACCCTTCCACAACCTGTCATCTGTTGTGGCTTTGGTTGATTCGAACATTACTAGCTTTCGTCTATTTCTCTAGTTTTGTTTACAAATATGTACTAGACACATTTTACTGGTTGTTTTTGTTATTCACATGTTCGGGAATGTTAACTAAGGGACGGGCATACCACTCTGGCAATGCTATGGTGGTTGCCATTGCTGGCCGGTGGTGAGATCAACCACACCCCTGACTTCCCTGGATCCTTTCTCCATCAACTGCGATGGCCCATGCCGGGAGTGCATGGAGATATGAAAGACAATGAACACCACCGTGACGTTACCGAGCTATATTTGTTTACTCAACTCCACCATTCCTTAAATTTTAGGCTGGATCCGCCATTGGTCCAAATGCTCTGTTTTTTCCGAACATAGTGCCAGTGCATTCATGAAGAGGCCGGAGATATATTCTTCATCCTCCACGATCTTACAAAAATATTAGCTGAACACAATCATGAATCATCACCATTAGGTGTCCACCAAAACAACCACTTCATTTTATCTAACCGGTGTTTTAATCCAGGTTTATTTTTTTTTTCTGGCCACAAATTATAATTTAGTTCACTTAGAAATAAATACGGGTCCATAAATCACCAATTCTGTATAAATATTCCAGTTTTGTAAAATTAATAATGATTTTTTTAAAAAAACCCATTTATATTTCAAGAAGCTGAGAAACATTACCATCACTACTAAAATACCTCTAATAGGGGACTGGTCATACATGCTTGCTGGTTCATTTAAAACTGGCACCTATTGACCGTTTCTCACTTCTCTGGGGTGAAAATATGACAACGGCTCTTTTGAGCAACTATAGGTGTTGTTCTAAATAAAAGTCAGCCACTATGGTATTTGTGTTGGTTCTTTAAAAAAATGGTACCTATAATATATTAACAAAAGAAACGGCACCTATAATATATTATAAGTCCCGTTTCTAAGAACCGGCACCTATATTTATATTATAGGTAACGGTTTTTTTAAAAATGACACTAGAAAACCAGCCGAAGCCATCCAAGCCGACCGACCTTATTTACTCCCTTGTTCAGTCCTTATCCCCAACTCTTATTCCACCCCCTCCTTCTGATCCCTCCTCCTCCTCCTCGCCCACATTTGTTCTTGCCTCCCCACTCCCACCTGCCCCCCCTCCCAACCGCCGTCACATGCACACCTCCTCACCACCACCCTACCTAGCACATCCGCCTCCCCACCTGTCTCTGTTGCGTCCCCTCAGCCTCATCATCACCGCCTTCCTCCTTCCTCCCTCTCAGCATCTCCTCCACACAGTGGCGGGACACAGTGGCGGGCCGACGGCTCCTTCATTCAGTGGTAGACCGGCGGAGAGCTGGGAGACGGCGCAGCTCCGCCACTGTTCCCCGATCTAGACTCCGAGCTTAGGACCTACGTGATAGAGAAGCGGCGAGGAGGAGGTCTAGCCAGGAGCAATGGTGGCCTCCCACTCGCCCCTCCCTCTCCTCTCATCTCCTGTGCGATTTACTCTGTGATTTCCGCTTCTTGTATAATCTCCCGCATGATTTATTTGTGATTTTCGATTGGATTGTCTCTTATCTTGTGTTTTATTTTGGGATGATTTTGTGATGACTCTGATTGGATTGGGATATAATTTTTGGGTGAGATTTACGATGATTTGGGATTCAGTTTTTAACTCAAACATCGGCTCAAATCGAGCTGATGCGTCGAGCTAATCTATTTTTTGCCGCACATGCACCTCAGAGGTGCTGATTGTAGTATCAGTGTCAGTGGCCTAGAGTCATATGGGCCGCCTGACGGATGCTGATTGGAAAAACCGGCACCTATGGAGGATTCCCAACTGGCACCAAAGTCCTTACCTGTAGTAGTCCATACTGAAAATTCGATTTATTTTTTTTTTTACACTTCATGACTGAATACTGTCTGCTTTTGATTTTACAATTGTTTTCAGATTTTTTTTATCAATGTTATAGTATGTGAAATGGATTTTTCTCGTAGTGAGATTTTTACAAATTTTAATGTCTGGATATTTACAGTGATACTACACCAGAAAAATATATGGTTGGAAGACTTGTACTATATAATTCATGGAGTAGTTGCAGTTGCAGCTAGGAAGGTGCAACGCATTCATGTTATATACCACCTCCGGTTTTTACACCATTGACTTATTGACAATCATTTCTCTTCTTAAAATAACATATAATTACAATTTATTTCTTGTCATTTGTTTGATCATTAAATACTTTAATCATGATTTGTACTTTCTTATACATTACTTGACTGCGTGAGGTACAGAGTTTGTGAGGATACGTGAATAAGATCTACGTGTTGTCACCCTCAGGGTATATCAAGTACGTACAATTTTTTTTTTTAGAAAATGGGATAAACCCGGCCTCTACATCCGATCGGATGTACACATCCAACAATAAAACAAGAGTTCTTAGACTCCACCTTACAAAGGTTCACAAACCAACATCACGACACATCAACACCAACACAAGAGTACTTAGCCTCACAGTCCTCACAAGGGTGATCTTACAACTCTGACAAATAACTCAAACAAGACAAAGATACATCTAGACATCCAACATTCGCCTCAAATTCCATCAATGCTTACAGAAGAAATCCAAAATTCTCCCTTCCAACAAAGTGCACCCCTCCTTGACTTTGTCCCTATCATCCTCCTTAAGTAGCAAAGACCATTGGCGTGCCCAATACGTCCCCTTGAAGATTACTTGCACAAAGGACTTAGTTTTGGAGCCATTAAAGACTACATCATTTCTACAAAGCCAAACCGGCCAACACAAAGCTGCAATACCAACAAAAAATTGATGTTTAAGCCTAGGTTGAACACCATTCAGCCAATTACCAAAAAGATTAGTAATGCTAGTAGGCGGATGGATCCCAAAGGTTATAGACACAACATTCCAGATTAATCTAACCAAATGACAATCAATAAAAAGATGTTGTATCGTTTCATTAGAATCATAGAAGTAACACTTAGTGCTACCTTTCCACCTTCTTTTGCAAGATTATCTTTTGTTAGAGTAACCTCAATGGAATTCTAAGCTCCCAAAGGAAATATTTCCTTGGAATTACTCCGTTAAAAATGAGAGTTTTGTACATGGAGTTGATGGTAAATGTTTCCTTTTTATTGTCTTTCCACACAAAGACATCATTTTGTTCTGCAAGTTGAGTTGATATAACTTTTGAGACCAAGTTATACCACGCTGCTAGGTTATCCCCTACAATAGCTCTTCTGAAAGAGACGTTTAGGCGCACCTTTTCCAACACTTCGGCCACCATTACATTTTTTTCCTAACTAGATTATACAACGAAGGATACATCTTATCAAAAGAGGAATCACCACTCCAACAATCCTCCCAAATTCTCAGTTGTGTGCCATTACCTACTTGAAAAGCGCCACAAGAAAGAAAAGAGTTCTTAACCTCCATCAGCCCTGCCCAAAAATGAGAATCCCCTGGTTGTTTTCCTACAAGTGTAATTGTTTTCTTAGCCAAGTATTTTTTTTCTAAGTAGCTTTTGTCAAACCCCATCCTCATTGATAAGCTTATACAACCATTTACTCAGCAAACGTTTGTTCTGCACATTTAGATTATGTATTCCAAGACCCCCATAATCCTTAGGTGTACAAATCACACTCCATCTCGCCAACCTATATTTTATTTTATGTCCATCACTTTGCCAAAAGAATCTAGACCTGTAGTAGTCTAGCTTCTTGAGGATACATTTAGGTACCTCAAAGAAGGACAACATAAACATGGCTAGGCTACTCAACACCGAATTAATCAACACAAGCCTTCCTCCTACTGAGAGACATTTCCCTTTCCAACTACTCAACTTCCATTGGAACCTCTCCTCGATAATTTGCCAATCCTTATTAGAGAGCTTCTTGTGGTGCATAGGAATTCCTAGGTATCTAAATGGGTAAGTCCCAGATCTACACCCAAAAAGCATGACATACTCATTCTCTACATCTTTTGCCTTGCTATAACAAAACAATTCACTTTTATGAAAATTGATCTTTAAACCCGCAAGTTTCTCAAATGTACTAAGTACAAGTTTGGAGAGACAGAGGTGCACACAGAGCAGCAGAAGGGGGATCTTCCCAACTCTGGCTCCAATCCTGCTGGTATGGTTACTAATCAGAAGCTTGTTTGTCTCAGATGCAAAGAGAAAGGTCACCTGGCTAGGGATTGTCATGCTAGAATTTTCTGTAACAATTGCTCCAAGCCTACCCACAAAACTGAAGATTGCCTATATGACAAACAACCTAGACCAGTTGCTAAGTTGGTTGGATATGGAGCTCCTGGACTTGGATGTATCCTGATTCAAAATGTCAAGTCTGCCCCACCTAGAGAACATATGAATCCCATGGCCATGGTCAAGATTATTTATGGGGAGGGTCTTACTGAAACTGAGTTGGAGGAGGGTTTCAAACAACAATTCAGATGGAACTGGGAATGGAGGGCTAAGAAGCAGCCAAATGGTACTTTCCAGATTAGATTCCCAAACAAGTTAAGACTGTCTGAATTATCAAACTTTGATCATTTCAATGTGAAAGGCACAAAGGTGGAAGTCAATGTTTCTGAATGGACTAGTGAATCTGTAGCCATAGGGAAGATGCATGTGGTGTGGGTGGTAATAGAAGGTCTGCCTGATGAAATGAAGGGGTATCAGGCTCTCTATGAGGTGGGATCCAATCTGGGAGTTGTCATGGAAGTGGATATGCCAATGTTAGCTGCAAAAGACATTGTCAGAATGAAGGTTGGAATGATGGATGTCAAGCAATTCCCTTTAAAATTGATCCTATCTACACCTGAAGCTCTGTTGTATGAAGCTTGCTTTAATCTGGAGTCAGTAGTAGAAATGGGATGGCTTAAGGGACAACAGCTTGATAAGCAACAGGAAACTACTCTAAGTGTTGAAGAGAAGGAAGAACAGAAGGTGCTCACCAAAGGTAAACAAGTGGAAGAGATGAAAGAGTTGGCTCAACATGTGGTTGGGGCTCAACAGAAAGGAGAATGTAGTCAGGCTCAGAGGGAATCAGTTCATAGGTTGGTTGAAGAAGACAGAATCAAAGCCATTCAGATCCTGCAAGACAGTCAGTTGGCTTTGGCCTTGCAAGAAGAGGATATAAAGGGACATCTCAATGAAGATAAGGGGTGTGATGAAAATCAAACTGCTCTTTTGATTCTGAAAGATGATGATAAGATGGTCTCTCAGGAGGTATCAACAGCCAAAGGGGTGCAGAGGAGTCAGCTGGTTGCTAGTAGTGAGGATGATATAGAAGAAGAAGGTGAAGAAGAGGGAAAAGTACATCTGGGGGAGAGTGAGGAGTTATTTGACTCTCAAGATTCTGAAAATGCTTTTGCTAAGAGCTTGGGAGTTGTGTTACCTGAAGAAGAATTGGGAAGTCAAGAGGAGGAAAGAAGAGCAAGCAAAAGGTTCAGAGATAGGGAAGACAAGAAGACTTTGGAACTGGCTATGGGGAGAAAAGAGGCTCAGAATGCCTTTGTTAACAGAGGTCAGGACTCATCTTCTCCTCATGATAAAAATATCTCTTTGGCTAATTTAGCTAGTCTCATAGGAGTGAGTCTTGGATGCTCGATCGATGCAGTTGATTCTAATATAAAACTGATTAATGATTTAGAGGAAGCAAGAGTGAATCTTTTCCTTAAAGAACAGCAAAAAACTAGTGATAACTGCAGCCTTGAAAATAAAAAAGGAGATGGTAGTGAAATAGATGATGTCTTTAAAATTTTGAATGAGTCTGATTCTGATGATATGTGGTCTGATTTTGATTTTGCTGAAACCTTTTTATCTCAATCACATAAAGGAAAGAGAAGAGTTGATAGAGGAAACCTTGCTATTGTCAAGGTCACTCCTATGACAACTAAACAGAAACTTGGGAGAAAACCAAAAAAGAAAAAATGAAAGGTATTATTTGGAATATTAGAGGAATGAAGGATCCAGAAAAACTGAAACATTTGAGAGATATTATGAAAGAACACAAGGTTGGTTTTATTGGATTACAAGAAACAATGAAACAAGATTTCTCTGTCTACTTTCTAAAAACTTTAGGGCAAGGGAGGGAGTTTATTTGGGATTGGATCCCAGCTTTTGGGAGGTCTGGAGGGATTCTTTTGGGTTTAGATGGAGAAAAATTTAAAGTGTTGGCTGTGAAAAAAGGTCACTTTTTCTTGAAAGCTACTGTGGAGAATTTGGAAGATAAACAGGAGTGGGATTTAATGGTTGTATATGGTGCTGCACAAAAAGAACATAAAGAAGAATTCCTAAGAGAACTTGCACAGGAATTAAATTTACAGAAAAAACCTCTAATTTTGGGGGGTGACTTTAATATTATTAGAAGGGAGAGTGAAAAAAACCAGGCTGCCACTTGGGAGGTGTAGGCAAGGGATATAGAGGAGGTGAGAAATGAGAGAGGGGAGATGAGAGAGATAAAGATGAGGAGGAGAGGAGAGGGGTGAGGAGATAAGAATTAGGACTTGGAAAATTTTGAAGATGCCGAGAAGGATGAGAGGAGGACCGTCAGACTTGGAGGCGGACCTCTTAATTAAGTGGTTGTTTGCGATAATGTGTATTTTCACATGCAGCCTTGAACCGATCCGACAGAGCGATTTTTTTTGCATGCAGACGCAGCTACAGCCGCCTTAAGCCTGGAGAGGGTCTTGTCTAGAAAAATCGATTATGTAATAGTGATTTAAAATGGAATTGCGACCAATTACCAAAGATTAGTAGTCATGAAAAAACTACTAATTTGAGAATTTGTCACTTTTATAGCCAAAAAAAGATGTTGAACACATTCTATATTTAGTATCACTAATTATGACTGCTATTTTGTTCTCAAAAAGAAGGTGAAGGACTTGGCTACTATATTTTTTAAGACAAGCGTGATCAATCATCCTTTCTTTCTACATAGGCAAGTATTATCCGTCTTCCTACATTATACATATTAGTATTTTCAATATACCAACAACATATTACGAAACACTGTCTATTGTTGACCCAGCTATACATCCCAAATAATGAATCACATGGATTTCCATTTTGCAGGAGAAACAATGCCGTATGTCAGGTGGGTAGGAAATCCAAACATGGCTAAACCATCCAAGTAATGTGTCCACGAAACTAGCTTGCATTGCATGTGCCCTTTTTCGTAGCATGTGGTCAAACGGCCAAAGCCATCGTTGCTGATGAGCAAAACACCATATCCCTATATGTTATCACCACCGTTTTAATGCTAATGTTGTAGAAACATCGCGTCCTGCAGTACTCATCGTACCTAATGTCCTCCATATAAATAAATATACTGTACACATACATGTCTACTCCATGTAAAATATTGTTCTGTTTTCTTTTATGTAAAAAATGTTTATGCATGTTATCTTCATTGCCATCTTATCCACCTTTGAATAATTGGTGGCCCCCTGTTTGCATCATTCTTAATCTTGGGGGAAAAAAATATTACGAGAACCATGACAAACCTTTTTATATATGCACTGAAACATGTTAATTAAACTCATAAATCATATAGGCTTGATAAAATTACGTGCGGCGTAGCGCGCTCTTATTGCTATTGCTAGTAGATCTGATGAGGTATAGAGGTATTTGATAGTACGTATAAACTCGTGCGTATTTAAATATGGAGTGCGTTTGCTCTGGTCGGCAAACCATTGTCTGTTTCCATCATTCCATTGCTGGAGGCAATGAACAACCCTCTGGCGTAGCACAAATATTGAGCCCTTTGACATGCAATCAATCAACGAAATAGTACGTCAGTACAATACCTCGTCGGCTTGGTCAGTTAGCCGAGTTTAATTTAATTTATCCCTCACAAATTACTCTATTCCCGATAATTTATTATAGCTAGGAAGAAAGCCCGCGCATACGCGCGGGCATCGTATTTAATGTGTCTTGTACTTAAAACCAAGAAATCTTGAATTATAGGAAACTATTGTGATGCGACAATAGAGTTGGTTCCTATGAACTACTCTTTGTACTATATATGTTTTTATTGGAATACTTAGCAAATCTTCCTTTTTGAGTTATATAATCTAAGAAATTCACATAGTTTTTTAAGAAGAGTTGTTGAAATTTGACCAAAAAAATATGAATTATAATATTTTGTAAGATTTTATTTATAAAAATCGCATATTTCAATTATATTAGTCCTGCCAAAGTGGTTTTGATTTCTGCAATTTATATTGGGCTTTGGATTCAACAAAATTTGTTTAAATTTATCCCAAATTTTATTCAAATTCCAGTTTTCCTTTCCATTTCTTATGGCACATTGGATATTTATGTTATATCAGTTGTTCTTGAAATGCTTTTGATCTCTAAAATTTGGGAAGAAAACATAATTGTATCGAGTGTACAACTCAGTATAGGGTAAAGGCATCCTGTGTTTTACTTCCTCCATTCTCTGTTTTGGACATCGACACACACTCCAATATACATGTTTCATTATTATTGTTTTAGCTATATATTTCAAAAAGCAATAAAAATATAACTATAGTAAAGCACTTTTCATGACGAATATATCAATATTATTTTTTTCATATAATCATAGTTTTCTTATTAAGATTTTGAGGTTTTACTGCACGCTTTCTAGGACGACACATATGTGAGAACTGAGGTAGTAACAATCTATTAGTATCATTTTTTTTCCATATCAAACCTTTTTTTTATTTACTAAGGACTTAATATTTCGAGGTTTAATTGCGCACATTCTAGTAACATCTGTTTGAGAACTGAGGAAGTAATAAATTACAACCAAACTGGATTCTGCTATACCAAATTCATATTTCTCGAGTATCGTATGGTGTATACCACAAATTTAAGTGATTGATTTGATATGTCGCTAATGGCACCACATGACTGTTTTCACTATCATGATTCATTCATGAAACCTACGTGCTTCCTATTACCTATATATATCATGATGTTCAATGTCTTGTATTTTAAATTTGTTGGCTATGAAAGATAGATTCCGGATAAGGAACATAGTATTATGTAGAAAAATGATACCATTCTAAGATTTTTCCCCCCTCTTATTACAGACTTCACGTTTTGTATTAGATGCTATGACCATATATGATTGTTTATTTATAATAGCATGACGATCCACGCCAAGAATTTGTCACAATTCACAAGACACTACGTGTAACACGCTAGTTGGTTCCCCTGGATATATAGCCTCAAGGTCATCCTCACTTCATAAGAAACGGCAAAAAGTAAACCGCCACTAATTAACGGCGCGCTGCCGCAAGGCCGCCGGCCGCCCGGCTCATGGGATGATGGGGGAAGGAAAGGAGGAGAGGAGTTAGAGGAGAAGAGGAAGAGGAAGAGATGGGAGGAGGAAGAGATAAGGCTGCCTGTCTCGTACTCTTCACCGCGCATGATGATCTTTAGTCCAAGTGTTACCAACCGGGACTAGAAATAGATCTTTAGTCCCGCTAAAGATAATAGGGATCCTTTTTTCCGGTTGGTGTTACCAACCGGGACTAAAAATAGATCTTTAGTCCCACTAAAGATAAAAAAATTAGCTCTAAACTTTTGAACCGGGACTAAAGATATCTTTAGTCCCGGTTTTTATTGCAACCGGGACTATTGTGGATTTTGGCTGATCGACCAAAGATGGTTTCTCCACCAGTGTAATAGTAATGTGCATAACAATTTAAATCACAAAAATATGGTTTGGCATTGGATTTTCAATGAGATTTTTTCTATTTCCTTTAATTCTGTGGAGGCTATGACTGGTGGGCCCAACATGTAATAACTTTATACATAATTTCTATTTTTTTTAATTGTATACATGTTTTCAGAAAGAATTGTAAAAATATACCCGTACATGTTTTTTAATTATATATGCCGCAAGCTAAAAATGTGTGATCGAGTGTTTGACGTGGTGGAAATATGTGGGACCGACGGTACTGCGTTGGTCCTGCGGACTGGCTGCGCGGTACAGCACAATTCCGCGGGCTGGCAATGCGACACTGGTCAAGATGCAAAGAAATACAACATGTGCATGAGGCTAAGTCACGTGCAGCTGTCTCGCGGTGCCGCTTTTTTTACCCGTGGGACCGACGCGGTACTATTCATCCACAACGCAGGATTATTCCGGCTAATAGTCTCGCACCTTCGCGCTGTGCCAAACAACCGGTCCCGCGTTTCCATTCCACGGCACACGTATATTTTTGCAATTTTTTCGAAAGCATGTAGATAACTGTAAAAACACTAAAGTTAATGTATATTTTCTATTTTTTCTTGAAAATAGTCAATATGAATGCATGTGATTTGCTTAAAATATACAATGATTTAAACAGATATATAATTTATAATCATTTAATGTTTGCTTATTTATTTATAAAGCCCACGAAGATCAATTCGTATTTGAGAATGTGTCTATGGAACATGCAAAAATTCTTTATTACCATAAAAGTGCACTAAATATCTTCTAACTGCAAAAGAAAAAAAAAAGCAGGGGAAGGAAAGGTGCATGTGTAACTCGTGCTACAGATGCCATTGCTGAATCAATCCTAGCAAACTCCCCTCCTTGCTATGTGTGGATGAGTGAAGAAGAAAGGAGAGGCCATGTATGGTTTATATAGGCGTCAGCGTGCATGGCATCATGTAGATCGATAAAGGCTAGTAGCTGGAGTGAGCTGAGGTCAGGTAATTAATTATATTACATCATGATTAGAAATTTGCGCCGAATTTGCAGATTCAAAATTAATGCCATAAGTTTGATTTGATCAGGCAGTACCGATCGATTAAGAGTAGTGCACTGTGAACGTGCACACTGCATGCAGTGTTCACCCTTGATGCTCTTGCTTCCAATTGGTGGTGTTAAACAAGCAAAAGTTATGCTTTAATCGAGTAGTACTCCTACAGTACGCAGTGCTACTAGTCCGTTTTATTAAAAAGGAGGATAGTTCTATACTATAGGACAGCTCCAACCAAATTGCGTTATTGATACTATTGTGCTTTCTTATATTACTGTCTTGGTTAATTTGGCTCTTGGATAATTACCTGTTTAAATTTATCAGCATATACATGCATGCCTACTAGTATTTGTAGAAATCGAAGCCAGCATAAGTACTTTATGTAAAATGTTATTGTGTTTCGCTTATTTTAATAATGTAGTGTACGTGAGTATGTGAGTGTGGTGTCACCGACTACACGTGCATCTTGTCTATGTAATGGAAAAAAGAAAATCTCTTTGCTTCCTTAGGCTGAATCCACCACGGCAGTTCAGCGCACAATCGCACATTCTAGATGCCAACCTGTATGCATGACCCGACATGAGCAGATGTCAACTAGGCATTTTTCTTTACCTCTTCACCCACCTTGCGTCTCTGCAACACACAACGCCACGGGCTGAGATAAAGACGAGAAAGCTCCAGTCCAGGTGCTAGATCTAGCCCAAAAAATAGGTAGCCCATTTCCAAGCCACCCATCTCTCCCTTATCTTCCTCTGTCACCTCCTTATCACAGCAACAACTCAAGCCCGCTGGTCGCCGCGGCCTCGTTCTCCTTCGAGCCCGGTGTATAAGTACTTTTTTTTTTAACTAACGAACATATCATATTCAATGGATAAAGCACTTTCGCTATTTAGAGGCTCCTATACAGTGTATATATTAAATATATATAATTAAAAAAGAAACTGTATAGGTCTCAATGCATGCTGTCTAGACATTCTATAATCTATCCGTGGTAACTCTATTTTGTTCTCTAGATAACCAAGACAAAATTTGATTTTTATCTGGATTTACAGACTTGAATAGGACTTATATTTCTGAAATTCATATGATTGCTTGTGATTCATATACTCCAAGCCATTGTGATGATAATCTCCATGTAAAAGGGAGACATATGTATCTTCGGAGAGATCAGTAAAAATTGGATTGGGATCAGGTGCAGTCACAATAGTGACTGCACACAATTTCGAGCGTTCATTTTTGCGATCAATGGTCCAGATACCAAAGCTACAGTAGCTATGTGAACAGTATTTTGTGCTACAGTATTAATGCTACAGTGCCGTCCGATTTGTATCCGACGATGCATACCGGTACTGCTTAAGTTGCAGTCGCAATAGCGACTGCAGCTGATCCAAATCCGTAAAAATATGGCTTCAACTTGCATGCACGCTACAACCGGCCAGCGGCAATTAACCACACCGGACACGTACGATGTCAGCATGCACGTCAAGTGTACAGAACAAATGACCGTTGAACCATGTGCTGCTAGTTTCACCCACTCAATCAAGAGCACGTACTGTACTGCAAAAGATACCATGTACGGCATCCATCCCAAGGTGCAAAAACTTCATAAATCTAAAAAACCGATATGGTAGCTAGGGAAGTTATTAATTACACTCTCCATTTCATATTATAAGTCATTTTGTTTTTTTTTCTTCTAGTCAAACTTTTTGGTTTGATCAAATTTATAAAAAAGTATAACATTTTAAACACAAAACAAACACATTATCAAAATATATTTAATGTTACATTTAGTAAAACTAATTCGATATTGTAGATGTTGCTAATTTTTTTTCTATAAACTTAGTCAAACATAAAAAATGATTAGAAAAAAAGTTAAAATGAGTTATAGTATAAAATGGAGGGAGTATAAATTAGTATTTCTTGAGCAGAAGGTTGGTCAAAAATAGATGTTGGAGAGTATCTTCAAAATTCATCCTTCCTAACATATTCCTATTTTTCAATCTATCTTTCATCAATAACCAGAAAAATACTGTGTTTTTTTTAACATATGAATAAAATGTTGCTAACTTATTCCCTGCACGCTAGCTGCCTCCCATCATTCCTAGCATGGCTCGTTCCCCGTGTTAGAGTATAAGTGAATTACTACCATCTTTCTTTGCAATTGCCCCTTCTTAATTAGTTTAAGCTCTTATTTTGATTTAGTTGTTAATACTTATATTTAACTCCATATGTTATCGGAGTGAAGTCCCAAAATCATAAAGACCAAAACCATTCGCTTTTGAGTAAATTTTAGAAAACTACGTGTTGTATGGTCAAAGTTGTAGAAACCATATGTATTATGACACGCGGCATCTAACCTCAAGTATTGTTGTTTTCAAAGTTTCACAAAACCCCACCCTTATGCATTTTGAGCATGAATTTACTTAAAATTCAAAAACATAGAGTGTAAATGAAAATTTAATTATTAAGTTATTGACTAAGATTGATAGAAGGTTTACTATACTTTCAAAATTTTATTTAGATAGGCTGAAATTTATTAAGATTTAAATAAAGGTGGGGTTTTATGAAACATGGAGACCATAAATCTTGTGGTGTGCCACACATCATAATTAATACCTATGGTTTCCACAACTTTAATCATACCATATGAAGTTTTCTGAAATTTACTCTTTAGTTTTGGAGAAGGGAATAAATTAAACGGTTTCAAAAGTTGAGGAGTCTGTAATTAATACCCGATATTAAAGTTACGGGGTATATTTTAGACTAATACAGTCTTGGCGGGGGTTAAATGGACTTAAACCTTTTTAATGTACTCTATGCATTTTAAACCCTTTTGTTGTTTTATCATTTTAGGTTTGTTCAAAGTCTATGTAACTTAAAATGGAATGGAGGAAGTAATAGTTTTATAGATATATACTACTCAGTACTCGTAAAGGAAGTCGTTTTGGACAGCGACATGGTCTCCAAAACACAACTTTGACTTATTATTTCTATAAAAATATTTATTGAAAAGTGATATATGTATACTTTTATGAAAGTATTTTTCAAGACAAATCTATTCATATAATTTTTACATTTTCAAACTCAACAACTTAAGAGTTATTCATGATTTATATTCCCAAGGTTTGACTTAAATATTGTCTAAAACAACTTCCTTTACGAGTACGGAGGGAGTATATCTCGTTCCAATTCCGTGTTATAAACGATTGATCACACGTGGAATATATACCCAAAGATTAAAAAAAGCCAGTAGTAAGTTATTTTAAGTTTTTATTTGCAATAGGCTAATATATGTAGACAAGTGCATATCCAATTATACATGCATATATATCAGCATATGCATGTATAGTGCATGTGGGTCCAGGTTGGCTCATGTGATGGATTACAAGCATGTAGCGCACAAGATGCTGGTGCATATTGCCCACAGGCCCAGGAGACCTACATGCATGGCCCATCCATGTTTCAGCACGCGGGCAGGACAAGACGTAGCAGTAGCACTTATAGTTGGCCGAAAGGCCTGGGGTCCAATGGCTCGGCCCATGGTATGGGGTTTTGGCCCAGCCTAAGCATGGCACGGTCTGACTGGCAGTGTCGAGCCATTGCGTGGGCCTCTTCCTCGGCACGATGGGCCGGTTTGGCATTGTCCGGTCCAACAATCAAGGAGTTATAGATGAGCGAGCCAAAATAAACTTATTCCGGCTATATAAGGTATATATGGCACAAATAGCGGCGGGACGTAATCCAGCCAACGGCCCAAAGAGATGAGGAACGCAACGGTAGGGCTTCATGCATTCAGGCTGGTCCGGCACGGCCCGAGTCATATTGGGTCATGCCTGGGCCGATGGTACAACAAGTGGGAGAGGTACGGCGTGGCCTGACGCACTTCTCTACTATTATAAAAATTGAAAATGTTTTTGCCGGTATTTTGGTACGTCATTCGTGTTTTAGTCAGTTTTTAAGTTTATTCGCTTTTGAAAATACATATTTGTTTTTGAGTCAGTTTTTAAGTTCGTTCACTTTTGAAAATACAAAAGGAGTTGTATAAGAAATCTCTTTAAACAAAACTCGCATGAAACTTGAGAAAATCGGACTCCTAACTGCGACTCATGATTTTGTAAAAAAGAAAATCGAGCAAAATCGCACAATGAATTTTACCTTAGTTAAACCTATAACAATAATAAGATTAACATAGCTTCACCCATTGCAATACACGGGTATTTTTTATGGGACAATTGTTTATTTGACCCCGTTTTAAGCCCTAACTACCAATTTGACCCTACTTTTAAAGGTTTGCTTATTTGACCCTCCTTTTAAAAAACGAAGCTCCCGTATGACCCTGTTCTGTTAAGGGCATCTAACGGTGTTAACTGAAGCACAAAATGTCTCTTTTGCCCTTACTCATTTGACCCTATTACATGTGGGACCCACCCGCAGGGATGGATGCATATGTCCGCGCGGGGTACAGGGGAGGACTAAAATCAGTTTAATTTCTTTTCTTTTTCCGGTGAATAGTAAGGTATTAGTTTCTTTTTAAATAAAATATATCTAATCTAATCTAATGGTCTAAATTATCGGATCCACCGATTTAAGGTGAGATTACACATTGCCATGTGGCGGCCTAGGAGCGTTTGTAGAAGTGCCACGTGGCGGCTTAAGAGCGTTTATAGGAAGTTTAATGGACTTTTAGTATATAATAGATAGATAGATAGATAGATAGATTGCATAAAACATTTTTTAGGTACTAAAAAATATAATACATCCACAGCTCTCTGCGTGCAAGAGACATGGACCTAGTTTAAACGATCCTTTCAAAACCACTGATGAATAACTTATTACCTAGATACAAAGTCACTGATTTTGAAAAGTAATTCATAGGTTGGCTTTTTATGAAAATGTGAGGCCGTCAGAAGTTCAGAGCATGTGTAAACCTATTAATTAGTATTAATATATTAACAATAACCAAGTGCTACGGTATATATAATTAATCCAGGTGATCCAGTACACATAATCTTTTGTCGACACAACAAACTTCACTTCAATTTATTACTAGTTTCATCCATAAAGCTCGAAATCAACATTACAATTACAACTACACAACGGATCTTTGAGTAGGCCAGGATCGATATAGAACCTGTCCTTTCCATGAATCCATTCAAATTTTACTCGACTTGAGAAGTAGGATATGATTTTTTCCTACTCTTGAGAAATAATGCTTTGGTGCCCAAATTATTGTTCGTCACAATACAAAGTAACACACTGGAACAGCACAAAACCATGCATGGAAGTAGCTTTTGGTTTTTAAGCCCCGAGCGTCCAGGACTTCCCATCAGTAGCGCCAGGAACCTAGGAATGATGGAATAAAACAAAACATTCCAAATGTTATCATCACCTCCAGGCTCCAGCATATATATGCTGCTAGATAAGGTGCACAAGTAATGTCTATATTAACACACATTTTCCCATGTAACATGTAAATCGTAGAAGAAATTAGTTAGATGAATGAGTTACATATATATAATCATTTTCTATATATAATTGCCTACTTGTATGTCAAACAAAGCTACATTTTAAACATCACCAGCATTACTATTCAGTAAGTAATTAATTATAGTTGTAAATACTGGATTTGAATAAATTAAAATGCTTGGAAACCAAAATACCAATTTCTGAATTTCATAATAGATTCGAAAAGGTGGTATGCGTACCACAGAATCATTCATTGGAGTGTAGAATGCATGGACATGAAGTTCTTTAACATTTTCGCCAGGAGTTGACTGGATAACTTTCTGCTTGATAATGCCATGAGCCAAGGCAAATTCCCCTGTTCCACTAGAGATGGCCCACTGACCTTCTGCCGGAGTAGTGCCCATCACCTGAAGCATAGATCCCTTAAACCTGTTCGATGTACATGAGCATTATTTGCCGTGAAACCAGCCAGATAAAAATTTACTCTTTTGTTTATAGTAGATAAAAATTTAATAGCTTCATCAACTTTCAAAATACCACATTAATAAGTCAATTTGGTTGGAATACAACTTGCATACTGTATATAACATGGAATAATGTATATATTGAAACAAACTATATATACCTAGGTAGCCTCACTGGAATAAGAACTTGTGGATTAATTACCTGTCGTCCTCAAACACTATGTTGAAGGAAGCGTACCAGCTTGTATTGTTGTAACTAGTCTGCATATGGAAACCTTCTGCCCGTGCAAGAATCTTTGCATTGGGATCAAGAGAATCAGATATTGTCCATGCAGTAGTAGCTGTCAGACCAAAATCGTTGGGTCGCACTTTTGGGTTCAGTATTACTTCTTGGTCACGGTTTGGTCCCCTGTCAGCTTGGCGTAGGTACAGGTGCATGTACAGCTCGTTTTGCTGAAGTGGGCACTCGACAGGAGCAATCTCATAATAGGCCATTTTTTGGGCACAACTGGTTTTGGGTTTTGTTGATTATGGAAAGAGGAAGGAGCTATGGAGAAACAATCAAGGCTCAGCTGATTCTCCTTCCTAGCTCCCGTGTTGTGAGAGATGAGGTAGGGATGTATGGTATTTATAAACCCTAGAGCTATCGCAAGTGCCCAAGATGTAAATGATGGTTGGATATCCTCTTTTGCTCATTGAAAAATTCAAATATGTTTTTGTTCCCTAGTTGGAGAGATAAGTTGGATATAAATAAATAAGTTGGTATGAACGTAAGATGATATTCAACTTGACTACACGTACCAGTTGTGCATCTGTCTTTTCCCCCTTTTTTTGGCCATGCTTGTATCCATGTATGCATTATTGTAGCTTGTGGGTAGGGGTTATACGCCGGTAGCTAGACACGCATCATTTTGATGACCTGTTCCTATTTATAGGACATGTGTACACATGAATTTTGTTTTCTACTTTTAAGTATTAGTGCATGCCATCTTTAGGGTTATACTTATGATGGCAACGGCAAATTGCAGCTCAGATTCGTAGGAATCTGTTACGTGGCATTGTGCATACACTGCAACACAAAATCCCATACAACCTTTTAAAAAAAAACTCATATAAGAGTCAAGAAGCCAAATTACAGGCAATAGAATGTTGGACGGTACTTCTAGAATAATCAAGTCTGCTTTTAATTAAGCACTCTATAAGATCACCACTATAGAACCCTTGATAGAGGATGCATGCCATAATATGTGCCGTTGAAAACCAACAAAAGATTTCTCATATATATGAGCGGTTCAAAAACACATCAAACACTTATATTCCCCCACTCCGCAGTATATCACTCATATTCCCTATTCCTCCACCCCCACTATAGGAATCCATTCTGCCTCTAAACCGACGCAATAAACCCCTGCAGTGACCACCCATAAGACATTTGCTTTTGACTTGGTTTTTCATGACGATGAACATTCTGCATTCAATTTCATTTGCAGTTACACAAAAAAACTGTGAGATTTGCATCATGTGTCCAGGATTTTAATTATTATTTATATTTTAAAATGGACAAACGTGGAACACAGCATAAGATGTTTAAATGATGCGGTAACATGCATCAGTACATAATTATACTAAGGATGTTCGGATTAATATAGTCTATAACACATATAATAGTCAACGAGATTCGTTAGTTCAATATGGCTTCTTATAGTATATTATATTTCTTAATTTTATAACTAAAGAGAAAATTTAAGAAAAGTAGCAAGCACCTAATTCCATGTTTTGCTAGTGGAGGTTATAGAACATGCCATCCTACGTACAAATGATTTTATCTATAAAATGTCACTGCCATCGATCATTTTTCCGTTCATTGCACTCTATTAGCCACATCGAAAGATTATTTTGCCCCTACGACGGCTCATGGCTGTATACTGCATCTTCTTCTAGTCACCACCACCGCAGCTACTAGCTAGTAATAGTTGGCACTAAGGTTCACTGTGCCCTTTAATTTGGAGACAATCTATATATTCTAGCGATTAAGTTTATCATCACTCAACGATTTGTCATTGACATTGTCTATTTCTATAATACATCGGTAACTTTATTAATTGCTCATTGGGTTGGATATTTTTTTTTAAAATATCTAAAATACTCTGATGGACGGAAAGGTACTAATTGATTTATCTCATTCGAGGTTTTCAAAAAAAATATAAAAGTTTTTAGTTGGCCTCCGTATACAACATTCAAATTCTTAAAATTCGTATATATGTAATTATATTTTTAAAAATATAACTTATCATATGCTATATAAAATAGGTTTTTTTGTTGCTGTTTTTAATGCAAATCATTTTCATATGCTACATAAGATATTTTTTGCTATTATGATCTCTTCAATTTGCCCTCGGGGTATTAGCGAATGACGGCGCTGGAGGGGATGAAAAGGGTAGTGCTGGCATCGATGGCGTGATCAGAGCAGGTGGAGCTGACGATCGACGTGGGTGGCGGTGTGCTCACGAGTGTTGGAGCAGCGACAGAGAGCAGTGGCTGACTAGCCGGGGGCTAGCAGTCAAGCCGGCGGATGCAATGGTGATGAAGCGGGTGAGAAGGTGATAGAGACGGCGGCGGCAGCGCGTTTTGAGGATGATGGCAGTGCAAAGATGGCCGGTGTGCTTTTTGTCGGCATAGCAGTTGCCAGTTGGCATCAGTGTCGCACATGTAGAACAAGTTAGGCGTCAGCCCCATAGAAATGGTCCAATGAGGACACTTTGGGTATTTAAAAGAATTGGATAAGGCTAACGGAGTTGAATGGACGGAACTCCAACGGTGATTGACAGATAGAATATTACCTAGCTGTGTGATTAATTTGTTTGTTTGGTAAACATGGATCGAATTTCAAAGTATAAACTTAATAATAAATGACTAACTTCTTCAGGGCTGACCATACATGATAGATGAAGAAATTCCAAATTAGTCAGAATACTATATAGGAATACATTCTTTGCACGCACGAAGATGCTTATTCCTTTGTAGTTAAGTTACATGCATGATATATTTTGGTGACCATGTGTTAGGCTAAGATTTAGATGTTGTGAGTTTGGAAACTCACAGGCCAATGTACAGCCAGCCGGACCGCTGGCAAGCTAGGAAATGCCCAAATTCCAACTTGTTTGTTTGGTTTAGTGATTAATTATTAGTACAAGTAACATATAACTGAATGACGTACGTAGTACGCCAAATAACATATTCAGTAGGTATGTTAATTGGTTAGATGGGTACAGAATAAAATTTTGAAGTGCAAATTATGGCGAAAATGCTCACACCCGGGCGACCGGCTGGGTGGAGAAAGATCAGACGCTGTTTTTTGTGACTGCCACTGTATATCTGCATGCAAAGATCCTTTTCTCATACTCTCCCATCTCTTATTTCTTCAAAAGATTTTTTCTCGTAAACTATTTATCTAATCTACGATCTGATTGCACCATTAAATTCGTTACAATTAAATCTTTACAACAAGACCACACATGATTATATTTCGAAAAAAAAGTATTTTAGTTTTTTATTGATTTATTTTAATGTTGCATGTGGTCTCTTTTGATGTTTCAACTAGTAGTTTTACAATGTTTCAGCTAGTGTACTCATGATGTTTCACTATGTACGGATCAAATGTTGCAGTGGATTTTAATATTATGAAACGTGCCGTTGCAACAGAAAAAACACACATATTTTGCAAACCCCTATTAAGGGAATTCATTTTATTTTTTGTTCCACCAAAAATGTTTCACCTAGTGTACTTAAAATGTTTCACTATGTATAGATCTAATGTTGCAATGAACCGAAATACTCCATTGCAATAAAAAACCCACATATTTTGAAAACCGCCTATTAAGGGAATTTGTTTTATTTTTTGTTCCACCTAAAAATGTTTCACCTAGTGTACTTATAATGTTTCACTATGTATGGATTAAATGTTGCAGTGAATGAAACATTCTTTCGCCAACACCCGATTTAAACGAGTAAAACATTTTCGATCTACTTAGTGAAACAATTCGATATACCTGGTGGAACATCGTGCAGCATTTAAAAAAAATTCAATAATAAGCAAAAAAGAAAATTTCGTCGGAATATATCCATATGTGGTCTTGTTTTGACTCTCCCCTCCCCCGCTTCTTCCCCGCATGCCGTCGTGCCCGTATCTGCCCGCCTGCTGGTGAGAAACAATGGGAGCTGGCCTCCTCTCCCCCTCTCCCGCGCTTCTTCCCCGCGCGCCTCCGTGCCCGCTTTGCCCCGGCCGCCACGCCCGCATCTGCCTGCCTGCTCTGTGCCGCCCGCCTGCCGCGCTCACTTGCCGCCCGCCACCAGCCTGCCCTCACCGAAGAAGATAAGAGAGAAGAGAGAAAAGAGAAGTGGAGAAGAAAAGAGGAGAGGGCGGCTGACATGTAGGCTCCACATACTTTTTTTTTTCTGACTAGGATTCCACGTCAGCGAAACCACCCATATATACTGCCATAGGATCTTGAGTGTACGGTTTGTGTGAGTTTAGGGGTGCATATTTCTGATTTTGTGGTTAAGGGACCTCAAAAAATAACGTTGTTAAGTGGAGGGACCTCCGCTAAACTTATTCCTTTTGTTTATGGGTTCCCTCGGCCCATCTTGTTCTTTTCTGCAAAGCCCATGGCCCATCTCTTCGCGCAGCCCACCCAGCACAGGCCTGCACTGCGTGTCATTCCAGCAGCCATACACGCGCCTATGCACAGTTTCGAAAAAGAAACTAGAAAATCAGCGTGGCGATTGGCACGCCGGTAAATTTATAGCCCTGTGTGTATTACCATGTGTACTGCATAAGTTATTGATTTCTACCAAGCAATTGCTTTTAGTTTATTAAAAATATCAACACGGTAATGGTACTTGTCTTAACTGTATTTGTCTTTATATTTTTCAACATCGTATGAAAATTGTTGGTGTTACTTTGTGTAATTTCTCTTATTTTATGTTAATTTTCAATTAAACCTATAGTAGATTACATCTATTTGAAGACTTTTAATAATGAGATTCTTGCTACTACTTCTTTGGTGCTTTTAATTTCGCTATTTTAGACATATAGGATGTTACTATTGTTGTGTTACTTGCCTCGATTTTGATTTAACATGAAGTAACTATATTTCCGAAAAAAATTTACCATGGGCTAGAAATTCCAATATCACTCCCTTCCTTTTATATTTATTCAGTTTTGTATTGCTCCATCCAGTCAGAAATATTTAATAAAACTTTCCAATCCTACTTAGTGCATTATATCAACAGCACTCGTGACTTCTTCCACTTTTGCAGGCCTTTCAGCACTCTATATAATGTTAAACAACAATTGTCATTTGAAATAAACGGTTTTTGCCCAACTATAGGTTCTGCCGAAACAAAACCAAAGTGAAATTAAAAATCGGGAGAGGAGCGGCGGCGGTTCTATAGTTTTGTGTTTGCTAGGCATGCACAACGCCTAACACAGGGAGAGAAACTTTCTTAATGAGAGTTTGATATATCAGAAAAAATCTACTATGTTTTTTTATTCTTTTTCATGCTATAATGGTATATGGGCGTCAGGCCCATGCGTGTATAGAAGGCCCAGCTGAATGCCAAGCCCTCCTATGAGCGCAACGTAGCGCTTTTTTCTTTTTTTTCTCGATCTCTCCCGATAGGAGTATGTTCGCCTGCTATTTTGCGTGGAAACCGATTCCATCAATAGGAACGTGCCACGTGGTTTATCTCTCCAACGATTAATTTGCGTACAATTCGTTTCATAAGATAAGATTCTGTACTAAATATCCAAGTAGATGATTACCATTCTGGTGTTCTATTTAGTTTTTACTGAACTTGACGACAGATTAGTCTGAAGATATACATTTACATGACTCACTCACCCGAGCAGTTACATTTACATGACCATCCGCGGCAGTAGTAAGATTCTTGATGGCACACCGGCACAGCGCTCTGATGAATCTTCACTCTTCAATGCAGATGAATCCATGTTAATACTGCGTTTGAGGACTCCTTTTCTGACTGTTATGGATGGCTGCATTGCAAATATGGATTAACACGTGCGACATTAATTAGCAGTAAATTAACATCAGAATGGACAGGAGTATTCCTATTCCTATCTTGTTAATCTGCCAGATTTTAGTACTCTACTCGGATGCTTTAATTTCACTACGTAGTACTATCAGATTTTGTCTGAACATAAACTCCTCATCCATTGCCATGGCGGCATGGCACCGATGTGTCACGAACCGAGCTCGCGAGTTGGATTTGGGAAGGAAGATTGGAAGAACAGAGGAAGAACGCAAGGAGAAGGAGTAGTTGGGATATGATTTAGTTCATATCATTTCTCATTTCCCCTTTCACAGGACCCTGACTGAGTTTATAACACACCCAGCCAGGCACAAGTGGCACACGTCTCTTACAGCTGTCAGGCCCAGACTTACTTACAAGGCCCTCGTAGCCCAAACATACCAGAGGAAGTCTAACTTAGCTCCCAGTTCGTGACAATTCCCCCCCACTAAAGCATCAGCTTGTCCCCAAGCTGGAGCAGAAGGAAAACGAACTTTAATTTCACGCTCGTTCTCCCAAGTAGCCAAGGCATCGGGCAATCCAGACCAACGAACCAACACCTGGGGAATGGCAGAGTTACCTCGCTTGATTAGCTGACGACGTAACACCGCTTCAGGATACACTTCCACAGATGCATTAGCACATGGGGTAGGTAAATCTGGGCTGGCAGAGGCTTGAAGTGGAATGGCCTTCTTCAGCAGCGAGACATGTACAACTGGGTGGATGAGACTCCCAGTGGGCAGGTCTAGTTTGTAAGCCACCTGCCCCACCCGCTGCAGCACCTTGTAAGGACCAAAATATCGGAAGCTGAGTTTCTGACAAGCTCGTTTAGCTACCGACATCTGCACATAGGGTTGCAACCTGAGATACACCATATCGCCAGGAACAAATTCACGCTCAGAACGATGCTTGTCTGCCTGACTCTTCATCCGTTGTTGAGCTCTGACCAGATGATGATGCAACAGTTCATTCATCTTAGCCCTGCCCTGCAACCATTGTTGCACATCTGGGACAGTGCTCTGGCCAACATCCACAATGCCAAAGTTTGTAGGTTTCCTGGCAAAGAGGACTTCATACGGTGTCTTGCCCAACGTGTTGTGGTATGAGGTGTTGTACCAATGCTGCGCTTGAGGCAACCAAGTTGACCACTTTCCAGGAGAAGCATGGACGGCACAACGCAAGTAAGCTTCAATGCACTGATTGAGTCGCTCTGTTTGCCCATCGGTTTGAGGGTGATAGGATGAACTCATGTTCAGTTTGACATCAGCTAACTTGAACAACTCCTGCCATAGAGCACTGGTAAATACCCTATCTCGATCAGAGATGATAGTCTGTGGCATCCCAAACACATCATAGATGTGCTGAATAAATAGTTGAGCCACTTTTAGAGCTGTGAAAGGATGAGCCAGTGGGATAAACCGAGCAAACTTAGTGAATTTATCAATAACCACCAGGATGGTATCAAACCCCCCAGACCTTGGTAACCCTTCAATGAAGTCTAAACTCACAGTGGTCCAAGCCTGTAAGGGTACTGGAAGTGGCTGAAGTAGACCTGGACTCTTGCAATGTTCTGATTTGGCCTGTTGACAAATTTCACATGCTTGCACATATTGCTGGACATCCTTCTTGAGTCCTGGCCAAGAAAATAATGCCTTGATGCGTTGGTAGGTAGCTGTAATGCCCGAATGGCCTCCAATCCCGCTACTGTGCAAAGACAACAATACAGCTTGTTGTGCTTCGGTGTGGGTACCCAACCACACTCTGCCTTTGAATTTGATAATGCCATTCACCAACTGGAAGTCATTGACTCCTTCTGGATGAAGGCTTAATTCAGTTAGCAGTTGTCTGGTAGCTGGATCTTTGAGATAACCTTCCACCACAATTTCCATCCATCTTGGTTGAGCTACAGACACTGCATTAAGTTCACAGTGATCAGGCTTCCTTGAGAGTGCATCTACCACTTTATTTTCCACCCCCTTATTATATTTGATCACATATTGGAGGCCCATTAATTTTAAGAATGCCTTCTGCTACATGGGAGTCGTCAGCTTTTGATCAGATAAGTGAGTGAGACTTTTGTGATCAGTCTGAATGAGGAACTCAGCATGTTGCAAGTACTGCCTCCATTTGTCCACTGCCAACAGAATAGCCAAGCATTCCTTCTCATAGGTGGATAACCCTTGTGACTTAACCCCTAATGCTTTACTGATAAAGGCTATTGGGTGACCTTCTTGCATTAGCACAGCCCCTATGCCTCTGTCACTAGCATCAGTTTCAATGACAAACTGTTTGGTGAAGTCAGGTAGAGCTAGTACTGGAGCTTGAAGCATACAAGCTTTTAGCTGGGAGAAGGCTGTTTGCTCAGTTATGGACCACAGAAAAATTACTCCCTTTTTTAGCAACTTTCAAAGGTTTGGCTAAGAGCCCATAATTCTTGATGAACTTCCCGTAGTACCCTGTCAATCCCAAGAATCCCCTTAGCTGTTTAAGATTTCTTGGAACTGGCCAATTCTGAATTGCCTGCACCTTTTGAGGGTCTGTAGCCACTCCCTGTGCCCCAAGTACTCCAAGTGTTGCCTAGCAAAGGTACACTTACTTTTCTTGACATACAACTGATGCTGCTGCAACACCTGCAATACTAGCTTGAGATGCTGCACATGTTCTGTTAAGTTCTTGCTGTATATGAGGATGTCATCCACAAAAACCAGCATAAATTTCCTGATCATCTTAGCAAATATCGTATTCATGAGTCCCTAGAAAGTTGCTGGGGCATTTGTGAGTCCAAAAGGCATTACTCTAAATTCATAATGCCCCTGGTGGGTTTTGAATGCAGTTTTATGTTCATCTGATTCCACCAACCTGATCTGATGGTAACCAGAGCGCAAGTCCAGCTTTGTAAACCATTTAGATCCTTCTAGCTCGTCCAATAGCTCCTCTACTACTGGCATAGGATACTTGTTCTTGACCGTGATGTTGTTTAATCCCCTATAATCAATGCAAAACCTCCAGGTCCCATCTTTTTTCTTTACTAACAGCACAGGTGAGGAAAAGGGGCTTGCATTAGTCTTTATCAACCCTTGTTGAAGCATCTCAGTAACCTGCTTCTCAATTTCATCCTTCTGCTTAGGTGCATATCTATAAGGCCTAATGTTCACAGGCTTTGCTTCAGGCTTCAGAGTGATCCCATGATCAAACTGTCTATGAGGTGGCAACCCCCTCGGCTCCTGGAACACCCCCTGGTACTGTTGCAACACTTCAGTTATCTCAGAAGGAACATTATCTGTCTTTTCCTCTACTGTGTCACAAACTTCACACACTTGCACAATTTGAGAGATTGCCCCCCTCCTATGCATTCCCTGCATCTGCTTACCAGAAATCAAAGGACAACGATCTGTTTTGTCCAATATCCCATGCAAAGTAATCTCCCTGCCAAGATGGACAAACTGCATGGTTTTCCTTTTTCAATGCATGAACCTAGGACTATGCAGTTCCAGCCAGTCCATACCCAAAATGATGTCATAGCCCCCTAGTGCCAAAACCTTCAGATCAGTCACAAATGTGTGACCCTGACACCACCACTCTACTCCTTGAGCTATCTGATCACAACTCATCTTACCCCCATTTGCAATTGTCACCATTATCCTTGGCAGTGCTGACACTGAAAGTTGCAGTTTATCAGTTAAGTGAGTAGCTATGAAACTGCTTGAACTTCCTGAGTCCACTAACACCAAAATCTGTTGATTCCGAATTAGCCCTTGTAGCCTCATAGTTTTCCTGCCCTGAGTTCCAGTCATAGCACATTCTGATAGCTGCAATTCATCTTCACCGCTACTGTCCTCAAGAGTTGCAGAAGGAGTTGAACTCTCTTGTAACTGAAGCACTTCCAGTAGCTCATCCAGCACTTGTATCTGTACAGCCTTGGGGCATACATGGCCTGGTCCATACTTTTCCCCACACTTGAAGCACTCTCCTCTTGCTCTTCTAGCTGCCTTAAGTGAGTCATATTGTTCCTCCCATTTTGGCTTCTCTTCCATTTTCTTGTTGTCAACAGGAGGTGGCCCAAGTATCCCTTTAGCTGGATTTGGCCCCTTGAAGCTTGGCTTAGGGAACTCCTTGTACACAGACTTGTGGTACACCTTGCTTTGTCCTTCATTTAATAGCTCCTCCTACGTTTTAGCAAGAGACAACGCAGCATCAACAGTACCAGGCTTGTGCAGCTTTATTGCTGCCCTGATTTCAGGCCTTAAACCCCCCATGAATCTAGTAATAAAAAACGTTTCATCATACCCCCTATTATAAACCAACACCCTATGCATTAGTTCTTCGAATTTCGAATAGAACTCCTCAACACTTCCCTCCTGTTTCAAATGCTGTAATCTCTCCAAGTACTGCTGATACCTATCCCTCCCAAATTTCCCAAATTCTGACCAACTTTCTACTGGATGTAACTCCTCATATGTTTGAAGCCAGAAGGCGGCATTGCCTACAAAATGCAAAGTGGCAAAGGAAGCCCAGGAGCTATAGGGAACTTGGTACATGTCAAAGTATTTTTCAGAATTTTTCTTCCACAACCTAGGGTTATCTCCATCAAACTTTGGGAACTCAGTTTTAGGCAATCTAGGGCCATTAGCTCTTGTAGAAAACTGAGAACTCCCCCCAGTTTGTTCCCCATTTTCCCCATGGTCAACAAATTCTGATGAGTTTGGGAACAGCTGCTTACCCTTGACCAGGGCTCGCGCTTGGGTTGATTGGACCCAGGCAGCTTCACCCTGGTTGATCATGTCCACGCCATGCCCATTGGGCGGTGGTGTAGCCGAAGTTGGCGCCACCTTGGGAGCAGTCTCCAGCTTGGTGACCCGCTCGCCGATTCCCTCAATTGCCTGGTGCAGGTCCTTCATCCCAGCATCCACGCTTGGAATCCAGGTCTCCAACCCCTTCATCGTCCCAAGAATCCGATCCAAGTTTCCAGTGAGCTCCGCTACCCGCTGGTTGAGGCCTTGCGTCACCCCCTCCACCGTCGCCATCCTCTCCGTCAACGTGGGTTGAGATTTTTTCCTCGCCAGTGTTACCCTCCCTGGATCTGAGTGGCTCTGATACCAAAATGTCACCAACCGAGCTCGCAAGTTGGATTTGGGAAAGAAGATTGGAAGAACAGAGGAAGAACGCAAGGAGAAGGAGTAGTTGGGATCGGATTTAGTTCATATCATTTCTCATTTCCCCTCTCACGGGACCCTGACTGAGTTTATAACACACCTAGCCAGGCACAAGTGGCACACGTCTCTTACAGCTGTCAGGCCTAGACTTACATACAAGGCCCTCATGGCCTAAACATACCAGAGGAAGTCTAACTTAGCTCCCAGTTCATGACACGATGCTGCTGGCCTGCTGCCCCAAGGCTCTGATGATCCATGGTCCACCTGAACAAGAACAAAACCACACGATTTTTGAAGTTTCAGATCTAGCCATCATTTTTTCAGCCCCCGCATCTGCATATGCGGTCGCACAAGATTTAAGCCTCTGCATCTGTTAAAATGCAAACAAACCCAAAGGCCTTCATGAAGTCAACTAGTAATCCCCTTTCTGCCTATTTTCATCATATAACTTCTCTAGTTGCCGATTCATGAAGTGAAGGAGTTGCTGATTGTGTCAATGGGCTTTTCTGAACTTTTGTGAATAGCTTTTTTGCAAGATGTGAATATATATGTTGATCTCTACCTAATAATTGTGTGTTCCCTTGTAAACTAACAAAGCTACCGCGAAATCTTATAGGAGTTTTCATATAACTAGAATAAAAATATTTTTGTACATGCACACCCAATACTTTTCCTAATACAATTCTGAAGTCATGATATGTAGTCCTTATTTTCTAAAATAAAACAAGTTAAGTGGGCATATACCATTAGCAAGCACCTATATTTTTTTTTCTTTGTTTCTAACTAGCATCATTGCGAAATTATGATGCTATTGCTACATTACAAGCTTCTGTTCGCATTTATTTTTGTCATTTACTGATAAAATTCAACCAGATATTCTAGTTCACACACTTCGGCCATGAAAAATAACTTACACGAATGCTTCTAACAGTAATCCTTTGGTGCATTACTAGTTATATTTGTGACTTGTTTTAAACAATTTTTGTTGAAGCTGGGCCTACAAGTCCAAAGAAATAATCTCATAAGGCCCGTAACACCACGTCACTAGATTGAGAAATCAACGGGGAGGAGACTTGCTAAACATTGGGCCGATTGGGCCAGTCCAGGGTTCGGCCGAACCCCCATCTCAGCTGTTGAGGCTAGGGTTTGGTAAGGACGTCCAGGATCTCTCCTCAAAGATGGGCCGCTGATGGTGACAGGTCAGTACGAGTATTCCTCCATGTTAGTATATTGTCCTAAGTTAATTTTCTGGTATGGATACTATTCATTTTTGGTTGAACGACCATGACGGTTTGTCGTAAAGAACTCGGCAATCAGGGGTGGTCTCTCGAAACACCAGAAGGGCATAGTTAGGGGGTATTGGCTACATGATTGTATACTATAGAGTGTAAATTAAAGATACATAAGTATTAGGATGAATTCTTTTCTTATTCTTTCTCCATTTAGCCGAGGATTTATTTAATGAGAGTATCTTAGTTCTTCTTCTTCGTGTCGCTCTACCCTTGAATTCATTAACCCCTGCTTAGACTCTAACTTATACAAGTAGCATAAATTATTAGTATAGTCTTCTCTTATCAGTCTTCCTTGGGATTAAATAAATATGATACCTTGGAATATTTCCGGATGAAATGCTATAATAGTATATTCATACGCTTACAGATAATATTTGTAACCGTAATATACCAGGAATATTTTAGCGCCACTGCTGAGAATTATATTTCCAGTAATGTCATTAAGAAATACCAACAATAATCTACTCCGCTTTTGGAAAATCAGGGGTGGAGATAAGGATGGGGAAATTAGGGCTTGAGGCTTAGGCTTGGGACCAAATTCCCATTAAAATATTGCTAAGAACACATCAACCAAGCCCTACTCTGTCCTAGGTGTGATCATTTCTTGGCTATGCCTATGTGAAAAATGATGTATGTTTCTGTGTACGGCTGTCAAAAAAGCTCGAGCTCCAGACGAGCCAAGCCCGAGCCTCTCCCTAAGCTCGCGAGCTTTGTCGAGCCGAGCTCGAGCTTCCAACGAGCCTAGTAATATATGATTTTTGTTGTTATTTAATAAATTAGGAGATCAGATATGTTATTTGTATGCCTTATATTGACATCATATATTTATTTTTTTCCTTTTCTATTAATATGATGAACTAGAAATTAATTATTTTTTTAAATATTATCTTTCAAATATATATTGTTTTACTTAAAAAAATCAAGCTCGGTAGTCGAGCTCGAGTTTGGTCAAGCTCGAGCCGAGCCTGTCAGAAAGCTTGAACATTTTATAGGCTCGGCTTGAGCTTGTATCGAGCTCGAGCCTAGGCAGACGAGCTCGCTCGTTGACAGCCCTATTTCTAGGCACGATACCATTTTTTCATTTCTGTTGTTTAACCTGTTTGTCAAAAATGTAATCATTTTTACTATAAAGTTATATCCCTCTAATTCTAAAGCTCAACATGCAAACAAGCCACATCATCATCCAGTAGCAATAATTACATACAAAACTTATGCAAGCATGCAACTTCATCTATAATTCATTGAATTCTACAAATCAACATCCAATCATCTTCCTTCACATTATTTTTCACATATATGTGTGTGTGTGTGTGTGTATATATATATATCAGCCCTAAATGTATTTCTCTGTGAATATAGTTTGACAAACCAGTTTTATTTGTTGCAAATAACTGATATTATTTTTACTTTTAGCTCAATTTTTTAAAAAAATATTAAAAGTTACTTACGAATTTCCGTAGTAAAGAGCGGGGAATCACCTTGTCATTTATTATAGTGGAGACAGTAAGGGCAAGCTCAATGTATCGTACTCAACTCGGTAGGAAGGTGGGCCCAAACAGTACATAGCAATAGTATATCACAGGAGGCCACAATGCTTATGTGCAATAGGGAGGAATAAGGTGGACCCCTCTTGAAAGAACATCATCCATCACTCAATTGTACACCTGCACGTGGCAGCCAGTTGCACTACTAGAAAATGCATTTTTCCCGACGTGAGGGTTTTATTTTCGCAGACGGATATGACCCTTAGAGCCAAATGACCGCCTACAAAAATATAAATCGGGGTGAAATTTACGGTCCGCCTGCGAAAATAGATTGAATGATTGTGATGCTAGTTGTTGTTGATGATGAATCTGAGAAAAATCCTCCCTGAACCATTATGCTGCTGTTGGTGATTGTGAATTCGTGATGCTAGCTGCATTTGTTGATGAATCTGAGAAAAATCCTCTCTAAACCATTCTGCTGCTGTTGTTCATTGTGATGCTGGCTATTGTTGATGAATCTGACAAAAATCTTCTAATCCATTCTGCTGCTATTTGGTAGAACGACTTTTGTGAGGTTTTTTTTTGTTAAAAAAA
>CM020183.1:3559937-3578504 GCA_009805545.1 Oryza longistaminata
TTGCCCAGATAATAGCATCCGTACCAACGTAATCAGACTGGATTAAATCCGATAATCAAATCGGGTGTCCGTGCAAAATTTACTTAATTCTCTCATTTGTTGCTGGTTTATATAGTGCGCTATGGAATCTGCCCGTTGAAGAGTAATAGATCCTGTTACCTAGCGTAATCAACAGAATTACTAATCACATAATCAAATCAAAGGCTTGTCCATTGCAAAATTACTTAATGTCTCTTCATTTGTTGCTGGGTTTATATAGGCGCTAGGGATATCTGCCCTTTGACAGAGTAATAGATCTGTGTACCAGGCATAATAATGAATTTAATCCATAATCAAATTGGGGTTAAATTCTCTCATTGGTTGCATCCCGGTATGGGTATTAGTAGTGTGCGCTAGAGGAATCTACGCGTTTTTAATCAAAATCAGGGTTAATTCCTCACTTGTTGCATTCCCGTGATGGTTTATATAGTGCGCTAGGAGGGAATCTGGTGTTTAATCAAATCGGTAATCTCTCCATTGTTGCATCCGGTGAATGGGGTTATAGTAAGTGCGCTAGAGGATCTACGCATGCGATAGGTTTATATAGGCTGCGTCTAGAGGGAATCTGCGCAGTATGCCAAGTAAACAAGTAAGATCCCTAGATTTGTTACCAGCGTATCATATTGATGAAATCGCGCGTAATGGGTTTATTAGTGCCGCTAGAGGGAATCTGCGCCGTGCCGAATAAACACTAGATCCAGATCCGTTACCAGCGCGTAATCAATGAATGATCTGCGCGTGTTGAATGGATTTATATAGTGCGCTTAAGGAATCTGCGCGTTGCCAAAGAAATCACTAAGCCTAGATCCGGTTTATTAGTGCACTAGAGGAATCTGCGCGTTTGCCAGACTAATCACTAGATCCCTAATCCGTTACCATGCCGTATTCAATTGAATGAATCTGCGCGTGGTGATGGGTTATATAGGCGCTAAAGGGTAATCTACGCGTTGCCAGGATGTAATTCACTAGATCCCCTTTTAGGGGATTTTCGTTAACCCAAAGGGCGCGTATCAATTGAATTAATCCGAAAATCCAAATCGGATGTTCCGTTGCCAAAATTTACGAGAGAGTGAGAGAATGCAGCAGCAGCAAGCTTGCCCTCAAGCCGGGGTCCGTCCCGTCGGCTCGCGCTCGTGCGTACTGTCCCACCACCACCCAACTGATCAAACACGGCTTCTAATACGCTCCATATTTAGTTGAGATACCACAATAAATTTTCCAAGGTGGTATTAACCTCATAGCGTTGATTTGGGCTAAATGGATAATTACAAAAATGGGCCTAGTAAAAAAAATAGCCATTGATTGTGGCCAAATTGGATGGCTCACAGAATGCTCGTACATCTGACAACCTATTTGTTCATTCCCAGCGTTTCGTGGAGACTATCTAAAGTTAATCTCTTCTACTAGAAAAGGAGCTTTACCACCAACCGCAACTGTGCAATGGACTAATGCCTGAATTGTCATTTTGTGCATCAGCCTTATCAAATCTTTGGACTGGTACTAGGCTTGCCTTTGCACCTTTTTGCATCCCTCTATTGAGCGTTGAGTCAACTCCAACATTTCATGAGTATCGTAGAGATCACTCAAATCTCATGGACTATGACAGCATCGAACTCATCATAAAGGTTATTTCTAAGATGTATATAGTCAAGCATCTCGACTAAGAAAAACCCACTCAAATCACATTAAGGTAGTATACAACCTTCCATACACAAGGAGAAGACATCATTAGATAGAGCCGCATTTCCAGGGCCCTCCTCCCAGTCATCCAATAGTTTGTTTCTGCATTCTAATCACAGGCACCCTCCGATCCACAAATGATTTAGGTTCCACTATTGTGCAAACCTTAAAGTGGTCTCAAACCCATCCCTCAATGCACAGTCTCTCACATTGCATGATAGTCCCTTAGTAAAACTGATCTGCCAATTTTTAGTCGTCTGGACATCATCCAACGCTATCACCCAGAGTTTTTCTGCTTCTGACAGACTTCAGTCTTTCCTTTCACATATCTGGATGACTTCATGTGGTCCTTCGAACTGTTCACTTTGATAATCACTGTTTGATATATCACAGTTCATCAGGATAGCTGGTATTGGTTTCTCAACCACCAGCAAATCTACCAGAGAGCTCACAAGCCACTCGCCTCAACTGTGGCAGTATTAACGTTGTGAGTGCTGCTTCCATTGTTGACCTCGTTAAGATGGTCTGTGTTGACAATCGTTATAGATCAATTGGACCGTAGTATAAACCAAAATAACACGAGAACTCAAGCTATGCTTGCAATGCATATTTGTTTTAGAATAATCTATTTCGATTGTACTTGGATCCTATTGATTGGCAGAGATTGCTACACAAAAACAAGGAAATCGACAGAAAACAAACGAACAATTAAATCGAAATCCGTCGAGAGGTAGGCTTGTGGGTATCTGGGCCTACAAGTCCAAGAAATAATCTCAAAAGGCCCAAACACCACATCACTGGACTGAGAAATCAACGAAGAGAGAGCCTGCCAAAAATTGGGCCGATTGGGCCAGTCTAGATTCGCCGAACCTCCATCTCAGCTTTAAGGCTAGGGTTTGCAAAGGACGTCCAGGATCTCTCCCCAATATGGCCGCTGATGGTGACAACTCAGTACCAGTATTCCTCCATGCTAGTATATGTCCTAAGTTAATTTCCTAGTATGAGTACTATCATTTCCGGTTGAACGACCATGACGCGGTTGTCGTAAGAAACTCGGAAATCAGGGGTGGTCCTCGAAACACCAGAGGCATAGTCAGGGGTATTGGTAGCACGATTGATATACTTATAGAGTGTAAATTAAAGATAAATAAGTATTAGGATGAATTCTTTTCTTATTCTTCTCCACTTAGGCGAGGATTTATTTAATGAGAGTATCTTAGTTTTTCTTCTTCGTGTCACTCTACCTTGATTAATTAACCCCTGCTTAACTGACTTATACAAGTAACATATAAATTATTAGCATAGTCTTCTCTTATCAAGCTTTCCTTGGGATTAAATAAATACGATACCTTGGAATATTTCGGGTGAAATGCTACAATGGTATATCCGTGCGCTACGATGAATATCTGTAATCGTATATACCGGAATATTTTGTGCCATTGCTGGGAATATATTTCTAGTAATGTCGTTATGAAATACCAACAATAATCTACTCCGCTTTTGGAAAAATCAGGGGCGGAGATAAGGATGGTAAATTAGGGCTTGAGGCTTAGGCTTGGTCCAAATTCCCATTAAAAATTGCTAAGAAACACATCAACTAAGCCCTACTTAGTCCTAGTTGTGATCATTTCTTGGCTACGCCTATGTGGAAAATGACGTTGTTTCTGGGCGTGATACCATTTTTCATTTCCGTTGTTTAACCCGTTTGTCAAAAGATGAAATCATTCTTACCATAAAGTTATTAACCACTAATCTAAGCTAACATACAAACATGCCACCTCATCATCCACTAGCAATAATTACATAAAAAACTAGCATGCACATCATCTATAATTCATTGAATTCTACAAATCAACATCCTATTCATCTCCTTCACATTATTTTTCACAATATTTTAACTATATATATATATTATATATATAGGGATGCGCTAACTACACCCTGGGTGCGCTATAACTAAAAACACTCCCCTCACATACACCCCACCCACCTCCCTCCCCCCACACCAACCCCCCCCCACCCGCACCTTTTCTAGCCCAGCCCTAGACACTTCCCACCCCACACCTTTTCAAAATAAATGTCCAGTATAATGATTACTAAGCATTATATGTGACAGTACACTGTAAGTAAAAAATACTATGCGTAGAAATTGGATGATATAGCATCCCGCCACCTTTTCAAAATAAACGTTTAGCAAAATGACTACTAGAACTTTTTATGTGACATAATGACACTATAAGTAATAAAATTACTATGCGTAAAAATTGATTGTACTCATCCCCACACTTTCAAATAAAAACGCCCAGTAAAATGATTATATGGACATAATACACCAGAAGAACAGATTACTCCCATGTTCAACCCTTCTCAATTGGTTCTTCCTCATAAAATGAATTACTCTCATGTTACTGTCATCCCTCTCTTTTAGTAAATAAATTACTAGCTTAGGATAGTAATACTCCCAATTGTTCTCATACTTTCCGGTAAATAAATTACTTAAGATTAGCGTATTGATATCATCGAAAGATTTCTCTTAGTAAAAAAATTACTATTACATGCCGTTCTCAACATAACATATTGATATTGCCACAAAATCTCTTAATTAGTAACCAAGTTAGTATATGCACCGATCGTTCTCAACATATTGTCTCTTAGTAACCAAATTACTATTACGCATGAACGAATCCAACGAGCAAGACAACACCAGTGCCACACGTATCGACATCGAGGAACAAAGCGCTATAGATTCCTTATGTCTCCCCATCGACAAATTATCCATCACCCATGAACATCTAGAGAGGCATCCCACGCCACCTGGATATAGACAAAATGATTGCATCTTAAGAGTAGTATTTAATTTATGCCTCATAATGACTCCAAAAAGATGATTCTCTGAAGAAGAAATAAAATGCTTCATAAAAAAATTGAGTACCAGTTTAGGTTCCTTTATGTCTACTTTTAGTCAACAGTTACAACGGTTCCTCGTGCATATCAATGAGGCATAGAAATAATACAAACTTGAAAATACGGAATAATCTAAATATCAAGTCCGCAAAATTCCTAGTATACTACTGCAAAAGACTCCACATATTCAGAGCATCCTGCAGTAGAACAAAATTCAACTGACCTATTTAGAGAAATCCACTCTTAACTGGTCTGTTTCATACTTCAATCTGGAAAGTCAGAACATGAACATACAAGCAGACCATTATGAACCAACGTCCCATCGATCCATGCCTCCACCACAAGATCTCAATTCTCACACTGCACTACGGATGCGGGATGCCCGGTAGCCACCAAAACCATGGAAATCATATACATGTTTCTGTTAGTAAGTCGAGACCAAAACAAAAACTGTAACGCAAAAAAAACACTAAATTACCATTCGTACCTTGAAACCTCTTTTTTTTAAATTAGACAAGCAGGAGGTCTTTCGTTGGGTTCTTGGCTCGCCTAGTCCCGATCTGCAATCGATAGCATTGTGCAATACATCTAAATGAGGAAATAAGATTTATGCATGGGTAGAAATAATGAAAATCAATGTGCATTCCACCCTGATGATGCTATTGCCAATTTTCCAAAATATTGCACGGACGAAATCATGACCAAACAAATGAAATATGAAATTTGATGGCTTCATAGTATCTGTTATGAGGCCGTATGCTACAGTGGCACGCTGCAGATTTGATGGTTCATAGTATCTTCTTATGTAAAACAGAATTAACTTCTATTATTTCCATTAAAAATGGTGCATGCTGAATAAGTTGATATTGGCTCTCATACATAAAATTCACAATTGTTTTTTTTCCAACCACAGATCACCCATTTGTAACTGAATGTAAAAGCAGAATATCTTGCATAAGTCAGAAAGAAAGGATAGAAACTACGACAAAAAAAAAAATGTGGATGCATGTACACAAGTCTGAAGAATATTCACGCCATCTGTCACAACTCACAACAAAGCGCTGCCATCAGTGTTGCCGCTGATCTACCAAGCTCTTCTTGAGATCTGCTGCAATCCTAGACAGAGCAAACTCCATTCTTAGAAACTAGGTACGATACATTGGAAATCGGTAAAAAAATGAAATGAAGAAACACAGCACGTTACCATCAAAGCACCAGTCCACCACCCGACGTAGCAATGATACACTGATGTCTCAGTGGCAAGCGCGTGTCGGTGTCCTCCCCTAGCGCACCTTCCCATCGCTGGCTTGTTCACCGGCGACCCTGCCTGTCGCCCTCCCTGTCCTCCGAAGAAGACCACCCAATGGAGCCGGCCTCCAGATCGATCGCCTTCAAGAGGGAGGCTGCCCGACGAGACGCGAATTAAAGCCAGGGTTGGAAATTTCGGTCCGAAATTTCCGAAATTTCGGTCATTTCGGTCCCCTCCGATACGATATTAGTTCGGCCAAAATTTTTCAAATTTTTCAAATTTTTCATGAATTTGGATAATATTTATTCAAATTCAACTAAATTTTACTCAAAAATTCGACAAATTTCGGACCGAAATTCCGAAATTTCTGAAATATTCGGTATTTCGGTGCCCCCGATCAAAAGTCCCAAACCGAGAAAGTGAACCCTGATTAAAGCCCGGTACCCAGGCCGCTGGGGAGGAATATTGTCCCCGTCGCCGATGGTTCCCTGCGCCGGAGGAGACTTCTTGGTCGCTGGCACCGGAGAGCCCTTCCACCATCGCATATCGCTGGTTGCCGAGGAGCATCGTCTCTCATCGCTGCTCTCAGGTTCCAGATCCTGGAATATCGGGGTTGAGGAGAGGAATTGGGGGGACAAAATGATAACTACCTGAACGTTCCACTACCTAAAATAAATTCATTTATTAGTAACTGTGTTACTGTACGATCTTATGTTCTGGGAGTAAATAGATTACTCGAACGTGGTATACTTGAGAGGCCTGTGCGGCTTTTATTGGTGTGTGGGGTGGGGGTGGCGGGGGGGGGTACGTGTGGTTGCGTTTAATATAACGCACCCATCTGTAGTATAGTGTATATATATATATATATTCAAATGTGGGATACGATATTTCATCTACAATCTCCAAATAGAGTCCTACTAAATGTATTTCTCTGCGAACATAGTTTGACAACCAGTTTTATTTGTTACTAAATAACTGTATTATTTTACTTTTTAGCTCGATATTTTTTTAACGTCTCGCACAGGCTGTGCGAAGTACTATTGATAGAGCAGGAAAAAATTATAAGATTACAACCCTGGAGGGTCGTAACCAGGAAAAAAAAAAAATATAACCACCACCCACACACCGACAGCGCCAACACATAAGCCCGGGAGAAGGCAAGCACCGGACCGGCCTGCCGCTAACGTGACCTACCGCCGCTAGACCAACAAAGGAACACAGACGAGATCGCCCCCTAGGGATGCCAAAAAACGACGTTTTCAAGAAGAAGCGACGGAAGAACCGCGCCGTTGTCTGTTAGGCCTCAAAGGAGCTAAGACTGGCTTTCGCCCGGCAACCACCCTTGAGGGTAGATAGCACGACAACGCCCTCAGGAGGGGAACATCGTTGCCGTCCGCCAAGGCCGGGCTAGGTTTTCACTCACTGCTCATCACCTGTGAATCCACAGCTGACGCCCCGATGCTCCACCACCACTCAAGCTCTGCCGACATGTGGGACCCCTGCACCGGCGCCCCGCTAGGCAGCCTTCATGCGCAAAGACCGCACCACACCCACCGGGCAGCTCCTCCTCACACCGAGACGCCTCCTCCATCGTCGCACGTCTCTCGCGCCAAACCGGCCTCCTCCACCAGACACGCCTCTCGCCGCCAGTCCGGCCTCCATCTCCGCTGCCCCGCCTCTCGCTCTAAAGCCGGGGCCTCCGCTGCATCGGCTGCGCCTCTCTCCGCCTAGCCCGGTCTCCGACCCCTCCTCCAAACAAGCCGCGCCGCGCCAGAGTAGCCGTCTGCCACGCCCTCAGCTAGCCGTCCGAAGCCATCATGCCTCCGGTGACTAGTTCACGGTCACCACCACCGCAGCCGCTGCGCCGAACGCCCAACCACCTCGCCGTCTCCACCACACCTCGCCACCCGACTCCTTCCCACCTCCACTGCTTGTCGCTGCTTACCACGCATCCGGTGACATCGCCACCGCCTCACAGTACCGACCGCCGCAAAGCCGGCCGCCGCCCCACTGCCGCTGTCACAGCCGCCGACGCCACAGCCGCCCCTCCGCAAACCGCCGCCACGCCAAAGAGCCGTTGCGTCATCCCCTCCGCTACCAAAGCAACTAGCAACCGCCCGACCGCTGCCGCCAGGTCTTCCGCGTCGCCAACCGTTCGCCAGCCACGCGCCGCTGCACTGTCACCACCAGCCCTCCGCCGCCGCTTCCTTCACTCCCACGACCAAACTACCACCCCACTACAACCCGGCCACCAACCATCACCCCGCCGCCACAGCTCCACCGACCGGCCCTCCGCCTGCATGCACCGCCGCCACGCCACGCCGACTCCGCGCCCACCAGCCGCTGCCACCGTGCCATGCCGGTTGCTGTCGCCGCCGAGCCCGCCCCGCTAGTGCTGCGCCACCGTTGCCGCCACCGTCGCACGGCTCCGTGCACAGCCTCCCATCAGCCGTGGAGTCGCCTCGCCCGCTGCCTGCACCGTCGGGCGCTGCCCACGCCATCACCACCGTAGCGGCCGCTCCTCCTTCCCCGTCACCGGACGCCTCCGCCGCATGGGAGCGCAGGGGACCAGATCCAGGGGAGCGCCGGATCCAGCGCTAGGGAGCCAGATGCGACGCGCCGCACGCCGGCTTGCCCGCCGCCAACTTGCCTCCTCGCCTGCCGCACACGCTGCCTCCTTCACCTCGCCACTGTCTCCTTCACCCACCCCGTCTCCTCCACCCGCCGCCTCCTACACCTCGCAAACCGCCGGCAGGCCCGCCGTCGTCTTCGCGCCCCAGGCCGCGTTAGAGACCCCACCGCCGATGGGGAGGGAGAGAGAAGCCCCGCCGATGCCGTCCTTGTGCCGCACAGCTTGCCGGCGCGCTCGGCGTTGGCGAGGCAGCAGAGGTAGGAGGGGGGAGCGGATGACGGCGGTGGTTCCGCCTCCCGTGTCGCCCTGAGGGAGACGATGCGGGGACCCGCTCAAATAGTAAGTTGAGAGAAAACTTGATAAGGAGGATAAGACATGCATGTATAACGGTACTTCTCTCACATATATGCGCTGGTTAAGCCTAACCGAAGAGGCTACTCGTTTAGCACTTGCATTTTGGGTAAGCAGTTTTTGCTACCGTCAGGAGTACCGTATTTGACTCACACCCCTGTCCCCCAGGAATTCCACACAAAATGCGGGGAATCATCTTGTTATTTATTATATAGAGACAGTAAATCTGTAAATCAATCTCTCCAACAACGAAATATAGACTTTGGCTCTTTGGAAGCCATTGTACGAGAATGGACGAAACCGCTGCACCTTGCCAAGTGCTTCTCGCTCGACGCATTGTTTGCTTCTCAAAAACAACGGCTGCGATGATCACAAGGCGCTGGCATCAGAACGCCAGATTCGTCTGCCCAAACCGCAGCAAGGAGGGTTGTCCTCCTCCCGCTGTCATCTAGCGCGCGCGCGTTCACATCGTGACGTCGCCTCTCGCCGCATATATATAGAGAGAGAGATCCAAGTACCAAATCATCACGACATGTGACAAGGCTCCTCACCTCCTTGGGATCTGTGCTTGCAGCGCGTGCTTGCAAGCTGCCACAATGGCGCCAGCGCCACCCGCCGCTCGGCCGCACGCGCTCGTCATCCACGTTCCCGGCGCAGGCCACGTCATCCGCTCATGGAGGTCGCGCACGCGCTGGCCGACCGTGCGTCGCCGTCACCTTCGTCAACACGGAGTTCAACCACGGCCGCGTCCGTCCGCCGCCATGCCCGCGCCGCCGCGCGGAACGGGGGAGACGGTGGGCGTTAGCGGAAGCCGGGGATGGGCGGAATCGGATCAGGCCGTGGCGGTGCCGGACGCTGGCCCGACGAGGACCGGAACAACCTGCTGAGGCTGACCGTGCTCATGCAGGAGCACATGGCGCTGCGCGTCGAGGAGCTCATCCGACGGAGCGGCCAGGAAGAGGCGGCGGTGGACGGCGACGGCGACGGCTGGGGGAGGATCACGTGCGTGGTGACGGACTACAATGTCGGGATATGGGCGCTGGACGTGGCGCGGCGCACCGGCGTGAAGTCCGCTGCCGTCTGGCCGGCGTCGGCCGCCGTCATGGCGTCTATACTCAGCGTTCCGGAACTCATTCGGGACAAAATAATCGACGCTCAAGATGGTAAGTAAAAGAAAACGGCAAAATGAACTGTCTGTTTTAGAGTAATTAATACTCACTGCTGTAGTTCCTCTGTTCAGACTTTGATAATTATTTCTTTAATACTCTTTCCGATTCAGGTTACAAGAAGTTTTGACTTTGGATAAGATAGGACTACCTCCGTCTCAAATTATAAAGCATTATTAGTCTTAAAAAATTAAGCATGTTTTATTGTTAGATTCTCTTTTTAAATACTTCCATATGATGCTAATTTTATAATGGTTGATACATAATATGAAATAAATTAATGATCTAAAGTAAATACCATGTTAAAGAATTATAAGCCTTTGTCCGGCCGCCTGCCGCCGCATCCAGCTGCCATGGCCGCAGTCGATGGAGAGGGGAGGGGAGGAGGAGGAGGGGGAGGAGAGGGGAACCCCCCGGGGAGGAGGGAGGAGGATGAGGAGAAGACATAAGAAGATAAGGATAGGAAGGAGATAAGGTTGAGGGAGAGAAAGAGAGAGAGAGATTTTTTTCCCTCCCACGCGCGCTTTTTCGTCTCAGCTCCCTCCCGCGCGTGCTTTGTATTTAGTCCCGGTTGGTATAAACACTAATCGGGACTAAAGATACTAGGGTGCCTGCCGTGGTCTGACAATGAATGAACCGGGACGAAGATCATTTAGTTTTAAACCAGGACTAAAAATGATTTTAGTCCGGGTTTTTGGATAAACTAGAGTTATTGTGGTTTTTGGACAACCCATGAAACATGGTTTGTACATTAGAGTACTATATAGTATAAGGACCGTGGGAATAATTATAAGTATTGCCAACCTTAGGGGTTTAGATATTTTCCATTTAAAACCATATTATTTTTTAATAAAATTGACACATTTAGTTTATTATGAAATATTGGTAATGTTTAAGGAATTTTAGCACCATCGCATTTGACCTATTCTATCAAAACTTAATTAACAGTACTACCAACTAACTAAAATTATAGTATTGAAAAATGTTATGGAGATTTATTTTGGTCGTAATCTGGACAGGTTGTTAATGTATAATAATTAGTGGGATTAGCTAAAAAAAACTGTCGTAAGTTTTTTGAGTGAAAAATTTTCAAATCTAACTATAGTATATAATTTCACTAGAACTACACTATAATAATATAACTTGTATATATGCATGAAAATAATATATGCAACTTTATATCTAATTTATATATAGATAATAATATAGTTACAGTGTAACTACACTATAGTTACAGTGTAGTTATATTGTAAATACATTGTAACTAGGGTGTAACTGGAGTATAACTAACTGTAACTTCCAAACTTTCAAAAAAACTTGCGAGAGATGAAGTGGCTAGAGGTCCTGGGTTTGAACCCCATACAGCGCACAAATTATAGTTCTCACGCGGATTTTTTCCATGAACGCGCCAGCACAAATTTTGAGGCGAATCCGACGGTCAAAAATTCGCAAGTTTTTACCCCAGTTTACTGTCAACAGTAAACTAGCAAATCCGATAATTAATTGGCCCGATGGTACTTGCAGATTAATGTTAGCTTTGCTTGGTAGAACCAATTTTTTGCGTGACACTATTGCGTTTCACAGACAAAAATTTTGTACGGGAAGCAACTCATATTTCGTAGAAGATCCAAAATGCTAATCCGACATCAAGATGTTAAATTCCTCACCGAAAAAACCAAATTTCAAATTCTGAAATCAGAAACTGATAGGCTTCCAACTGGTATTTCCATCTTGTTGGTTTTCCTGGGCAGGGTCAGCACTAACGCAAGAGGCCTTCCAGCTGTCGCCAGACATGCCGGTGATGCACCCGGCTCACCTGGCGTGGAACTGCATCGGCAACGACGAGGGGCAGGAGCTGCTGTTCAGTTGCGTCCTCGCTGGCATCCGTGCCATCGACGAGTGTGACTACATCCTCTGCAACTCCTTCCGCGGCGCGGAGGCGGCGACGTTCGCGCGGTTCCCCAAGATCCTCCCCGTCGGCCCGCTCCTCACCGGCGAGCGCCCAGGCAAGCCCGTCGGCCACTTCTGGCGCCCCGAGGACGGCGCGTGCATGTCGTGGCTCGACGCGCAGCCGGCGCGGTCCGTTGTGTACGTCGCCTTCGGCAGCTTCACCATGTTCGACCGGCGCCAGTTCCAGGAGCTCGCCCTGGGGCTCGAGCTCACCGGCCGGCCTTTCCTGTGGGTGGTGCGCCCAGACATCGTCCATGGCGACGTGCACGAATACCCCGACGGCTTCCTGGACCGCGTCGTCGCGTCCGGCATTAACGGCGGTGGCCGTGGCAAGCTCGTGGCGTGGGCACCGCAGCAGCGGGTGCTGGCGCACCCGGCGGTGGCGTGCTTCGTGTCGCACTGCGGGTGGAACTCGACCATGGAGGGCGTCCGGAACGGCGTGCCGTTCGTGGCGTGGCCGTACTTCGCCGACCAGTTCGTCAACCGGGCGTACATCTGCGACATCTGGCGTGTCGGGCTCCCAGCCGTCGCCGACGAGAAGTCGGGCATGGTCACGAAGGAGCACATCGCCGGCAGAGTGGAGGAGGTGATGGGAGACGCCGGCATGAGGAAGAGGATCGAGGCGATGATGGCGGTGGCACACGAGAGCATTCAGGAGTTTTTCGTCTCAGCTCCCTCCTGCACGTGCTTTTTGTTTAGTCCCGGTTGGTATAAACACTAATCGGGACTAAAGATACTAGGGTGCCTGCCGTGGCCTGACCTGACAATGAATGAACCGGGACGAAATATCATTTAGTTTTAAACCGGGACTAAAAATCATTTTTAGTCCGGATTTTTCGATAAACTGGAGCTACTGTGGTTTTTGGGCAACCCATGAAAAATGGTTTCTACGTTACAGTACTTTATAGTAAAATGGTTTCTAAATTACATTAAGTATTGCCAAGCTTAGGGTATAGATATTTTCCATTTAAAACCATATTATTTTTTTAATAAAATTGACACATTTAGTTTATTATGAAATATTGGTAATGTTTAAGGAATTTTAGCACCATCGCATTTGACCTATTCTATCAAAACTTAATTAACAGTACTACCAACATACTAAAATTATAGTATTGAAAAATGTTATGGAAATTTATTTTGGTAGTAATCTGGACAGGTTGTTAATGTATAATAATTAATGGGATTAGCTAAAAAAACTGTCACAAGTTTTTTGAGTGAAAAATTTTCAAATCTAACTATAGTATATAATTCCACTAGAACTACACTATAACAATAATATAACTTGTATATATGCATGAAAATAATATATGCAACTTTATATCTAATTTATATATAGATAATAATGTAGTTACACTATAGTTACAATATTGTTACAGTGTAATTATATTGTAACTAGGGTGTAACTGGAGTATAACTAACTGTAACTTGCAAACTTTCTAAAAAAACTTGTGAGAGATGAAGTGGCTAGCACACATAGCTGTTGGGATTGAGGTCCTGGGTTTGAACCCCATACAGCGCACAAATTATAGTTCTCACGCGGATTTTTTCCATGAACGCGCCAGCACAAATCTTGAGGCGAATCCGACGGTCAAAAATTCGGAAGTTTTTACCCCAGTTTACTGTCGACAGTAAACTAGCAAATCCGATAATTAATTGGCCCGATGGTACTTGCAGTTTAATGTTAGCTTTGCTTGGTAGAACCAATTTTTTGCGTGACACAATTGCGTTTCACAGACCAAAATTTTGTACGGGAAGCAACTCAAATTTCGTAGAAGATCCAGAATGCTAATCCGACATCAAGATGTTAAATTCCTCACCAAAAAAACCAAATTTCAAATTCTGAAATCAGAAACTGATAGCCTTCCAACTGGTATTTCCATCTTGTTGGTTTTCCTGGGCAGGGTCAGCACTAACGCAAGAGGCCTTCCAGCTGTCGCCAGACATGCCGGTGATGCACCCGGCTCACCTGGCGTGGAACTGCATCGGCAACGACCAGGGGCAGGAGCTGCTGTTCAGTTGCGTCCTCGCCGGCATCCGTGCCGTCGACGAGTGTGACTACATCCTCTGCAACTCCTTCCGCGGCGCGGAGGCGGCGACGTTCGCGCGGTTCCCCAAGATCCTCCCCGTCGGCCCGCTCCTCACCGGCGAGCGCCCAGGCAAGCCCGTCGGCCACTTCTGGCGCCCCGAGGACGGCGCGTGCATGTCGTGGCTCGACGCGCAGCCGGCGCGGTCCGTCGTGTACGTCGCCTTCGGCAGCTTCACCGTGTTCGACCGGGGCCAATTCCAGGAGCTCGCCCTGGGGCTCGAGCTCACCGGCCGGCCTTTCCTGTGGGTGGTGCGCCCAGACATCGTCCATGGCGACGTGCACGAATACCCCGACGGCTTCCTGGACCGCGTCGTCGCGTCCGGCATTAACGGCGGTGGCCGTGGCAAGCTCGTGGCGTGGGCACCGCAGCAGCGGGTGCTGGCGCACCCGGCGGTGGCGTGCTTCGTGTCGCACTGCGGGTGGAACTCGACCATGGAGGGCGTCCGGAACGGCGTGCCGTTCGTGGCGTGGCCGTACTTCGCCGACCAGTTCGTCAACCGGGCGTACATCTGCGACATCTGGCGGGTCGGGCTCCCAGCCGTCGCTGACGAGAAGTCGGGCATGGTCACGAAGGAGCACATCGCCGGCAGAGTGGAGGAGGTGATGGGAGACGCCGGCATGAGGAAGAGGATCGAGGCGATGATGGCGGTGGCACACGAGAGCATTCAGGAGGATGGTTGCTCCCATGGCAACTTCGACATATTCGTGGAGTCGATCTTGTCATGAGTAGTGATGCATATATATACCTCGATGTTGAACAGAAATACTCCTAAGAAATAAGAATTTGCGATCATGAATCATCGTCATTGCTATTGAGAGAGGGATACAAGACAACATGAGTCAGGACTCAGGCAAGAGGGGACGTTGGATAAGAAGCAAACAGGAGGCCCAAATTGAAACGCGTAAACTTTGCTGGTTGAAAGTGAAAATGTTGTATTGGTCCTAATCCAACTTGTAACAATAGTTAAAAAGGGACGCGAATATAACAAGATTGGTAGGAAAACCCCTCTTTACTCCCAGTTTGCAACACCCTTCTGTCCCGGGTTGCAAACCGGGAAGACGAATCCTTATCTTTAGTCCCAGGTGAAATAACTGGGATTGAAGATAGATCTTTAGTCCCGGTTCGTGTTAAGAACTGGAACAAAAGATCGGAACGCCATGTGGCCAGCATTCCCATCTTTAGTCTTTTTTTTTTCTTTTCTTTAATTATTTTCTTGCTACTAATATTGATTTCAAACCTAACTCAACAACAAAATCATCCCTATTCTCAAAACATCAAAAAATCACAACAAAATCATCCCCATTCACAAAACATTACAAAATCATTCATATTCACAGATAGAACGAACATAGTCAAATTAACATCATAAATTTACAAGATCCAAAACGAACAAATTCACAGATCAACATAACGAACAAATCCACATCACAAATAAAAAAAATCACGTGAAGCATCGGCCGCCGATTAGCCCGCTGCAGAGGTCGCCGCCACCGCCCTGCACGTAGAGGAGGCCGCCACCACCGCTGGGCGTTCGCTCGCTCCTCGTACCCAGCAAAAACCTGGCGCAGGCCGCCGCCACCCGGCACGCGCGGGCCGCACGCGCCAGGCAAAAGAACTAAAATAAAGGAGAACTAGCTATGCTTGTAAAGCATATTTGTTTTAGAATAATTTATTTCCACTTGTACTTGAATCCTATCTGATTGCAGAGATTGCTACATAAAAACAAGGAGAATTGACGAAAAGCGAACGAACAATCAACCGAAAGCCATCGAGAGATAGACTTATGGGTAGCTGGGCCTATGAGTCCAAAGAAATAATCTCAAAAGGCCCAAAACACCACATCACTAGACTGAGGAATCAGGAGATCTGGCCTGCCAAAAATTGGGCTGATTGGGCCAGTCGGGTTCGGCCAAACTCCCATCTCAGCCGTTGAGGCTGGGGTTTGGCATGGACATCCAGAATCTCTTCCTAATAACAGTTGCAGTGTATTTTCGATAATTCCATTAGATTATTAAATATCATTATTTAGGGGTATATGCTGCGGGACAGTAGAGGTGGGCCGCTGATAGTGACAGCTCAGTACGAGTATTCCTCAACGTTAGTATATAGTCCTAAGTTAATTTCTTGGTTTGGCTATTCCTCCGTAATCATTTCCTGTTGGACGGCCATGACAGGTTATAATAAGGAACTCGGCAATCAGGTGTGGTCTCTTGAAACTCCAGGAGGGCATAGTTTGCGGGTATTGGCTGCTTGATTGTATAGTAGAGAGTGTAAATTAAATATACCTGTATATTAGAAGTATATAGGATGAATTATTTTTTTATTCTTTCTCCACTTAACCTAGGATTTATTTAATGAGAGTATCTTAGTTCTTGTTCTTCGTATCGCTCTACACTTGAATTAATTAACCCCTGTTTAGACTCTGACTTATGCAAGTAACATATAAATTATTAGCATAGTCTTCTCTTATCAATCTTTTATTGGGATTAAATAAATACGATACCTTAGAATACTTCCGGGTGAAATGCTACAATGGTATATCTGTGTGCTTGTGGACCAAACCTGTAACCGTGATATACCAGGAATATTTCTGCACCATCGCTCGAAATTATATTTCTATTAATGTCATTAAGAAATACCAACAATAATCTACTTAGCTTTTGGAAAATCGGGGGTGGAGATAAGCACGGGGAAATTAGGGCTTGAGGCTTAGGCTTGGACAAAATTCCCATTAAAATATTTCTTAGAACACATCAATTAAGCCCTACTCAGTTCTTGTTGTGATAATTTCTTGGCTACGCCACTGTCGGAAATGATGTATGTTTCTGGGCATGATAGATGATACCATTTTTTCATTTCCATTGTTTAACCCGTTTGTCCAAAATATAATCCGATCTTACTATAAAGTTATAACCCACTTATTCTAAAGCTCAACATGCAAACATGCCACCTCATCATCCACTAGCAAAAATTATATACAAAACTTATGCAAGCATGCAACATTCATTGAATTATCTACAAATCAACATCCAATCATCTTCCTTCACATTATTTTTCACAATATTTTTAACATCTATATATCCATATAATCAATGTGTGCCAAAATTTTGAAAATTTCATGAATTTCGATGTTTTCTAACCGAAAATATTTTAAGTTTTAAAATATTTTTGACCAAATTTACAAATATTTAAAAAAATTAGAAAAATTTTGGGGGAGATTTGTGCTTGCCGGTGGAGCGAAATTTGTTTTTTTAATGACTCGCACAAGACGGTGCGAAGTTTTATTAATAGAGTAGAAAAAAATTACAAGATTAACCAGGAAAAAGGAAAAAATATACCACCACCCACACACCGTCAGCGCCAACACACGGGTCCGGGAGAAGGCTAGCACCGGACAGGCCGCCACTAAGCGTGACCAACCGCCGCTAGGCCAACAAAGGAACACAGAAGAGAACGCCCAAAAAAACGCCCTTACAACCAACACAAAGCCCAACTCCATCTAGATTGTGCTTGCACCAATCATTCGAGTGGTTTCGGCAAGGGATGCCTAAACGACGTCTCCAACGAGAGAAGCGACGGAAAACCGTCGCCACCGTCCGTTAGGGACTCAAAAGAGCCAAGATTGGGCTTTCGCCTGGCAAACACCTTTGAGGGATGAGACGGCATGACAACGCCCTCAGGAGGGGGAATGAACCATCGTTGTCGGTCCGGCCAAGACCGGGCTGGGTTTTCACCCACCGCTCATCACCTGCAAATCCACGGCTGACGCACCGATGCTCCACCACAGCTCAACCTCTGCCGACGTGTGGGACCACTGCACCCCCCCTCCCCGCCGGCTAGCCTTCGTGCGCCGAAGACCGCGCCACACCCACCAGCTATTATCAGTCTCATATGTATGAGAGCAACCACAGTAAATCGAAAGGTAACCTTATGGCAATGATTACATTTATAAAGTGGAACACATACATTGTGAGAAATAGCTTTAGCTTAGAGTGCATCTTATACTTAAGATCTACCACAAGCAAAAAGAAAATATTCTCTCTCTCTCATTTACGTCATGAACAAGAGCTGAAAAGCAGGTTTTTCTATCTCATATGGGCCCCATATTATTGTTAAATTTCAGCAAGGGATTAGCTAAAAAACTGTTGCAGGTTTTTTGAGTGAAAAACTTTCAAATCTAACTATAGTATATAATTTTACTAGAACTACACTATAACAATTATATAACTTGTATAGATGTATTAAAATAATATATGCAACTTTATATCTAATTTGATAGAGATAATAATGTAGTTACTGTAACTAGGGTATAACTGGAGTATAACTAACATGTAACTTGCTAATTTTTTAAAAAACTTGCAAGCTGGTGGGATCGAGGTCCTGGGTTCGAACCCCATGCAGCGCACAAATTATGTTTATCACACGGGATTTTTTTCCATGAACGCGCCAGCACGAATCTTGAGGTGAATCCGACGGTCAAAAATTCTAAAGAATTTACTCCCCCAC
>CM020183.1:3578529-3612462 GCA_009805545.1 Oryza longistaminata
TACTCCCGCCCCCCCCCCCCCCCCGTTTTCTGTCGACAGAAAACTAGCAAATCCGTTTCAGCAATTGCATTATGGGAATTGCTTTAACAACAATCAAACTATTCATGGGCCGCTTCTAAGATCACACTAGACCCATATAAATTGAGATTGCCCTGATATATCGGGAAACTGTTTTAACAGCTCGAGTGGACGTCCACCCGTTTATTGCATGTCATCTAAATGGCTATGAAAATTTTTTAAAACATTGACAAGATAGATCAATATGTAATATATCACTCCACAAACATACAAGTTCAAATTCAACTTTTACAAGTTGTAACAAAATAACAAATTTAATTGTAAATATACATATAGTAATTTGAGTTTTGTTTGTTTTTTTGTTACTACTTATAGAAGTTGAATTTGAACTTGCATGTTTGTGGAATGATATATTACATATTGATCTATCTTGTCAATTTTTTTGAAAATTTTTCATAGCCATTTAGATGACATGCAATAAACGGGTAGACGTCACTCGAGCTATCCAGTATCCATCTCTGATATATCCATCTAATGCATGGACATTTTCCTAGTCTTGGGGGGATATAATATAATAGGAGCTAGAGGGGGGCATGGGTAGTGAAGTCCAGCCAGCGCAGAAGATCCTTGGGGGGATCTGGTTGCAATGGGGATGGCCAATGAGAGTCGCCAAATTATCAGGTGAAAAAAGGTGGCCGGATTCCTCCACGTAAGGACCAAATCCATCCACGGATGCCCCGCTCTCCTCGATCGATCATAATATGATCTGCTTGGCCCCCCTACCTTTCTCTCCTCCCCAACTTGCCCTCTCTTCTCTTCTTCTTCCTCTTTCTTGTACCTATATTATTGCAAGTCATCGATCTCGCTGATCGATCAGTGATCACAAGCATTTCACAACCTAGCTAGCTGAGCTGATCGAGCTCAGTGACCTCACCTTGCTATAGCTAACTTACTAGCTAGTTGTTGTTTGTAGCTCGATGAGTTTGATTTATCCGTTCATGTCGATGGGACCAGCAGCCGGAGAAGGATGTGGCCTGTGCGGCGGCGGCGGCGGCGGCTGCTGCTGCTGCGCCATCGCCACGATGATGATGGATTCCCCTTCGTCTTCCCGCCGAGTGCGCGCCAGGGGATCGGCGCCCCGGCGCCACCGGTGCAGGAGTTCCAGTTCTTCGGCAACGACGGCGGCGGCGGCGGCGGCGACGACGGCGAGAGCGTGGCCTGGCTGTTCGATGACTACCGCCGCCGTCGCCCGTTGCTGCGGCCGCCGGGATGCATCATCGGCAGCCGCCGTACGACGACGACGTCGTGGCGGCGCCGCCGTCGCTGTTCAGGAGGAACACCGGCGCCGGCGGGCTCACGTTCGACGTCTCCCTCGGCGGACGGCCCGACCTGGACGCTGGGCTCGGCCTCGGCGGCGGCGGCGGCCGGCACGCCGAGGCCGGCGGCCAGCGCCACCATCGTGAGTATCAATCCAATAATCCTGATCCGGCCGGCATGATCGGCTCGATCGAGCCGTGTCGATTATTAATTTCCATCTTATATATTATTAATTGATGAATTCTTGATTGATTCATCGATCCTCCTCTTGTCTTTTCTTGGCTTCTTTGTTTTTGTTATTTAGTAAAAACAACTCTTCATTTCTGCTGCCTATATGCGTACAACTTCAAACTATCAAAGGTCAAATAATCGATCATATACCAAGTTTGAATTAATTTGGAGCTTAATTAATTAATTACTGGCTTGCAGCAGCTGGTTTATAGTAATTGTTTCTCGCTATATATGTGGGGGCGTGTGAGGGATGTGATTTGCATCTTTCGATGGCGACTTAATTCGATGATATATTTCATTGCATATGCATACGGATCCAGCCTCTGTCTATACTCTATACGATTCCACATACGTATGTGTACGGTCAAGTCAGTATACTTTTAGATGTCCATATATAGTTGGTGCAGAGGTAATACATATAATGGTGTTTTCGAGTTCGGTAGCTATATTTTAGATTGTAAAGCAAGTCAGGCTAATTTTATATTTACAAATACTTATTTCCCCATATATAAGCGTATGTTAATTGATGGTGTAAAATCTACTTATATGTCAGGAAACATCATTGCTTGCTTTCTGGCGCTTTCTTCTACATATCAGGAGAGGAAAATGGAAAAAAAAATAATGAATTTTGATGTTGTAGTTTGCTGTTCAGCATATATACCATCAGTTATACATATGCAGATCTTGCGCGCTAAAAAACAAAATAAAATAGAACTGTAAGGAGATATTGTGCTTCGGTCTAATTACTTCAGTTTGTTGAGAAGTAATATGAGCAAGCAAATATATTATACTACCTTCCGTTTTTTAATAGATGACGCCGTTGATTTTTCTCAAATGTTTGACCATTCGTCTTATTCAAAAATTTTATGCGAATGTATAAGATATAAATCACACTTAAAGTACTATGAGTGATAAACAACTCATAAACAAATAAATTATAATTACGTAAATTTTTTGAATAAGACGAGTGATCAAACATGTGAGAAAAAGTCAACGGCGTCATCTTATAAAAAATGGAGGGAGTATTCTTTTAGAACTGCAAGGAGATGCATATATATGTGTGATTCAAACACACGTACTGCACATTCAAACTATAAAAACGACTTGATTGCCGTAAAAATTAAAAGGAGACATATCCATGGGTTTCGGATTCTGGATCAATCTATGTGTAAATGAAACTTTAGTATATAGTAGGAAATAGGTTTCCAAAAAAAAAAGTATAGTAGGAAATAGTATGTGTATGTGCCTTTTTTTACCCTTGATTACAAGTTGTTTATATTCAGTGTTAACGACAACGTCATGGATTCACAGAGTGTGCCCTTACACAATTTCAGACTAATTTGTAAATTCATCGATCGTCACATTTATGTGGTTCAATTATCTGACACAGTTAATTAATGGTGACCGATCGATGTATGCTCCTCTAGCTTTCGAGCTATATGCATATGTAATAAATGAATAAAACGTGTAAAGTTGAAATGTGAATACGCATCATTGTAATTAATTTGATTAATGCTAGTAAAAATCTGCAAATTTGTCTTTTTGAAATTAAAATATGCCTTATAAAATTAATGGACCCAGGCCCCTAGGGCAAAATATATTGGGGCAAAAAAATCATGTCCATATATACTGACATTCTTATTTGAAAGTAGACTCTGAAACAAATATGCCCATATAAATCAAGGGAGGTTACAACTAACTGCATTTGCTTATGCGTACATCTGGATTGTAACTTCTATGTTTTGTACATACGATGATTAATTGTTTCGAGCTTTCTTAATTAATTATACATCTATTAAGTAACTAATTTAATTTGCAGATGTCATATTGTGGGAGCACGTTCACTGGCGCAGCGAGCTCGACGCCAAGGAGATGGTGGCCGCCATGGGCGATGTTGGGGAGAGCTTGAACCCAAACACGGTGGTTGGCGCATGGTGGGAGGGAGGCCAAGCTGATGAGGTACAAGGAGAAGGGAAGAAGAGGTGCTACGAGAAGCAAATCCGGTACGCGTCCAGAAAAGCCTATGCCGAGATGAGGCCCCGAGTGAGAGGTCGCTTCGCCAAAGAACCTGACCAGGAAGCTGTCGCACCGCCATCCACCTATCTCGATCCTAGTAGGCTTGAGCTTGGACAATGGTTCAGATAGATAATTACAGTGCGTATATACCACTGACTATATATGACTGATCATCATGCATCACATATATATATAAATATGCATTATATAGACCATACATAATAGATATATATATGTGCTTGCATATAAGCTATATATTAGGCATGCAATTCGATCGGTAATATTTATATATATAGTGCGCTGCTGCATCCTTACCAGTGGTGTACAGTAATTTAATTAGTGATAGATGGCCCATTCAGAAACTTGATTGCATGCATATACATTAGCTTCCTGAATAAGAAGGTTGATCTGCATGAAGATAAGAATGAGGAACATACTTTCATTATAATTTGGTGATTATATAGTTAAAATAACCTGTGATCATGGAATGTATGATTCAAACATATATTTGTTCAAGAATCAAGAGGTTCCTTAGATGCTTTATCACTCTTTATATTCTTTAAACCAGCTAATATTTCTTTTGCCAAAATTGAATCCTGCATGCAGTAGCTCTGATCACGAAGCACAATTAATGGTGCTGGATACATAGGATAATTATTTGGATTCAAGTGCTAGTCTTTCAGATTTTGTCCAATTGACTAGGTTACAAGAAAAATCCCTAATTCAAAGTTCACTTATCCTCTATATATACTTTCGCTAAAGATCGATAACCATGTCGCACACCAAAATAAATGTCTAAACAAAACAGGGTCCTTAATTAATTCTTCCATGCATACATCACACACAATATAATAATGGAACATAAGATAAGATGATAGAGAAATACTATTGTGCATCCATGTATATATATTTGTGCCATGAGAGAGCATACATGTTCATGCACAATCCAACTAAAAATTGGTTCCTTTTTATAGCACACAGCCACTAAAACTTGGGAAATAAATCTAGCTAACTTCTGTTCCGTTCACCTTTCGTTATGAAATTACTTGGAAAGAAATTATTGGCCGGAACTAGTTTCTGATATGATATTGAATGATTTTCATGTTTGACAAGTTAAAATAATTTGTAATATATATTCAACTAAGCTCTAGTTCAATTTCCATAACAATCGAGTTAGTTGATGGAATTATAACAACTTGTAATTAAGGCTATCTATCGGGCAATATAACCTATGCACACAAGCTTACCGTGCACACTTCGTGCACACTTCGTGCACACTAACTAACAATGTCATGAAAAATTTTAAAAAAAATTAACATTTACTCTTAATAGTACTACACATATCTACAAAGTCTCATATTAAAATTCATTATATTTTAGCCGTAACAAAAAAAAGTTAAAAATCTGACAGTTTATTTAAGGGTAAAAAACGGTCAGAATTTTGTCTTTTTTCTACGGCTAAAATAATGAATTTAAAGATAAGATTTCACATGTAGGTGTATACTATTGGAAGTATGTGTCATATTTGTTTTAAATTTTCTGCGATATTTGCTAGTTGGTATGTATAGAGTGTGCACGGGAAATTTGTGTATATAGGATATGCTCCCATCTATCAATGGTAAAGAGTATTGGCTACTCAGTTGATCCAGCAGTTTGCAGTTGGACTTTCTACCATGAATTATAGAGAAATTCTTATAATCGATACTATAGAAACACTATCATTGCCGGTTCATAATTGGCACCAGTGACAGTTTTTTAACTAGTGGTAACAAATTAAGTGGCAAAGATATTTGGGGAGTATAAAAGGAGTTATATAGAAACTGGCCATTTTGATAGTAGGATCTTAATTACGTTTGAATTTTGCAACCCCAAAATATAAGGCCAAGTAGTATGACATGGTTTTTCATACAAAATATATATGTGTGCATGCGGGCAAATGGAGTAAAACAGGCGACCTCTATCTGTCATGCAAAGGCTCGTTACCATCTCACAATAAGATAGATGCTTTTAATTTGACCTTCTTTTCAAAACTTTTGACGAATATTTGGGCATCTAAATAAAATGGAAAAGGTTTCACCTATATGAAAGTTGTACATCTCTCGTGCATAGAGAGCTACAGCTTGATTTTTTTTCTTCATCCGTATTAGTATGAAAAAATTATGAATTTTCTAAGTTATAGGTTGCTATACCATTATTTTTCACTCCTGGACACAATATTGTTTGGCTCAGCCTTGTCACTATGTGTTATAAAGGTGGCCTATATTAATGTTTGTATAATGGCAACCATTCAACTGGACCTGGAGTTAATTAGGATTGATAAGAAAAAAATACCTCTTCTGATTTATGTTCTCCTATTAACTATATCTTTGTTGTCTTCTTATTTTCTCCTCCTAAGAGCGGTGAAAGTATGGCACTTTAGTGAGGTCATGATTTGCCACATGTTCCTCCAAGTGTGAATAAAGGAACGCACTCATGGAAGTATATGTCCATGCATCTTCTATATAATCTGAAAAAAAAGAGAACATCTTACACCACTTTCCTCTCACTTGACTTTGTTGGAAGATGCCGATTGAATGATCTCCATTGGCCGGGTTGGGTTCTACCATATATGTTCTCATACCTGATCTCATTCGTGTATATTCTTTTTTCTAGCCCATATCTGTTTCTACTAATTAATATAGGAGAAGTCTTCGATCCCTTGAGAGAAAATAAAAGTAACAATAGATAGATAGCACTGCATGTGAGTTGTTTAATTAAAAGTCGAAAATAGTTTTTTTTTTATTGAAGTGTGTTAGCACATAAATTTCCAAATTAAGCAGCACCCACTTACAACACACTAGAACGGGATCGCTTATCTGCTGACGGGCTGAAAGCCCATCACATATCGGGTAAGGTCCCGTCACTGGCTGGGCAAAGGTCACTGATGTGAGAAAATATCTCAATCGGGCAAAAGCCGTCACGGATGGATGTTACTCTCAATCGGGCCGAAAACAAAGCCCGTCACAGATGAGTAATGACCAGTCAAACCAGCGTAGTTAGGAGCCCGTCACGGATGACTAATCTCAATCAGGCACACAACTAACCCGTCACGGATGAGTAGTCATCTCATCGAGCATTTAGATGAAGCCCGTCACCAATAGGTTTGACCCCACGTGTGGAGTCAACTAGTCCCGGTTCGGAATGACTTATCTCTAACAGGCTTGACCCTACAGCCCGTCACGGAATGCATATCTCTTTTCGGCATTACTAAAATGCCATCAGAGATGAGTTTGAACCAAAAAAAATAAAATTTTATAATTTGGCTAGCGTCAGGCCATTGCTAGCCATGCCCGCTGCAAAATTGACAGAAGCACATATATTGTTGTTGACAGAAAACACGAGGCCTGGGAGATCTGCTTAACTCCAGTGTAGTCCAAGGCTCGCCTTCGAATGTATGAAGCGTGCCAGTAATTGATTTGATCCTGTAATCACAGAAATTAGAGACAAAGAATTCGTGGTTAAATCTATATGAATAGCCGACAGCTAGGTGCCGATGACATATCATTTATCTTTGAGCTGATGTCATATATGAATCGATCGGCGGTTATAAATAGACAGTAGGAACTAAATCTATTCGATCGGCTTGTAGATATTAACGATATATAGTTCTTATATTAATATACTTAAATCAAGTAATTGGGATAGATCGGTCACCATGCCGAGACAGTATAAAATCACTTAGACCGAAATATATATTAATAAACAGGTTATTATGATGTTTATAGCATAAGCCGATCAGAATAAGATCTTAGCATTGTTTATGGCCTTTTTTTAAATGTAGTAGCTTCAATGCTTTCATGCATCTTTCACAAAAACAGTAGATGATGAAGAATTTGCTCACCTCACGAGAGATCGAGAAGAGAGTGAAAAGGAAAAAAATATAAAGGTGACATATCAATTAGCTAGAAATATTTAAGAGAAAATGAAAGGTAAAAAAACGACAACATAGGTAGTAGCTTCAATGCTTTCATGCATCTTTCACAAAAACAGTAGATGATGAAGAATTTGCTCACCTCACGAGAGATCGAGAAGAGAGTGAAAAGGAAAAAAATATAAAGGTGACATATCAATTAGCTAGAAATATTTAAGAGAAAATGAAAGGTAAAAAAACGACAACATAGGTAGTAGCTTCAATGCTTTCATGCATCTTTCACAAAAACAGTAGATGATGAAGAATTTGCTCACCTCACGAGAGATCGAGAAGAGAGTGAAAAGGAAAAAAATATAAAGGTGACATATCAATTAGCTAGAAATATTTAAGAGAAAATGAAAGGTAAAAAAACGACAACATAGGTAGTAGCTTCAATGCTTTCATGCATCTTTCACAAAAACAGTAGATGATGAAGAATTTGCTCACCTCACGAGAGATCGAGAAGAGAGTGAAAAGGAAAAAAATATAAAGGTGACATATCAATTAGCTAGAAATATTTAAGAGAAAATGAAAGGTAAAAAAACGACAACATAGGTAGTAGCTTCAATGCTTTCATGCATCTTTCACAAAAACAGTAGATGATGAAGAATTTGCTCACCTCACGAGAGATCGAGAAGAGAGTGAAAAGGAAAAAAATATAAAGGTGACATATCAATTAGCTAGAAATATTTAAGAGAAAATGAAAGGTAAAAAAACGACAACATAGGTAGTAGCTTCAATGCTTTCATGCATCTTTCACAAAAACAGTAGATGATGAAGAATTTGCTCACCTCACGAGAGATCGAGAAGAGAGTGAAAAGGAAAAAAATATAAAGGTGACATATCAATTAGCTAGAAATATTTAAGAGAAAATGAAAGGTAAAAAAACGACAACATAGGTAGTAGCTTCAATGCTTTCATGCATCTTTCACAAAAACAGTAGATGATGAAGAATTTGCTCACCTCACGAGAGATCGAGAAGAGAGTGAAAAGGAAAAAAATATAAAGGTGACATATCAATTAGCTAGAAATATTTAAGAGAAAATGAAAGGTAAAAAAACGACAACATAGGTAGTAGCTTCAATGCTTTCATGCATCTTTCACAAAAACAGTAGATGATGAAGAATTTGCTCACCTCACGAGAGATCGAGAAGAGAGTGAAAAGGAAAAAAATATAAAGGTGACATATCAATTAGCTAGAAATATTTAAGAGAAAATGAAAGGTAAAAAAACGACAACATAGGTAGTAGCTTCAATGCTTTCATGCATCTTTCAAAAAATAGTACTACCTCTGTTTTTTAATAGATGACGCCGTTGACTTTTTCTCAAATGTTTGACCATTCGTCTTATTCAAAAATTTTATGCGAATGTATAAGATATAAATCACACTTAAAGTACTATGAGTGATAAAACAACTCATAACAAAATAAATTATAATTACGTAAATTTTTTGAATAAGACGAATGGTCAAACATGTGAGAAAAAGTCAACGGCGTCATCTATTAAAAAACGGAGGTAGTATTGTTTCTCGCTATATATGTGGGGGCCGTGTGAGGGATGTGATTTGCATCTTTCGATGGCGACTTAATTCGATGATATATTTCATTGCATATGCATACGGATCCAGCCTCTGTCTATACTCTATACGATTCCACATACGTATGTGTACGGTCAAGTCAGTATACTTTTAGATGTCCATATATAGTTGGTGCAGAGGTAATACATATATAGGTGTTTTTCGAGTTCGGTAGCTATATTTTAGATTGTAAAAGCAAGTCAGGCTAATTTTATAATTTACAAATACTTATTTCCCCATATATAAGCGTATGTTAATTGATGGTGTAAAATCTACTTATATGTCAGGAAACATCATTGCTTGCTTTCTGGCGCTTTCTTCTACATATCAGGAGAGGAAAATGGAAAAAAAAAATAATGAATTTTGATGTTGTAGTTTGCTGTTCAGCATATATACCATCAGTTATACATATGCAGATCTTGCGCGCTAAAAAACAAAATAAAAATAGAACTGTAAGGAGATATTGTGCTTCGGTCTAATTACTTCAGTTTGTTGAGAAGTAATATGAGCAAGCAAATATATATATACTACCTCCGTTTTTTAATAGATGACGCCGTTGACTTTTTCTCAAATGTTTGACCATTCGTCTTATTCAAAAATTTTATGCGAATGTATAAGATATAAATCACACTTAAAGTACTATGAGTGATAAAACAACTCATAACAAAATAAATTATAATTACGTAAATTTTTTGAATAAGACGAGTGATCAAACATGTGAGAAAAAGTCAACGGCGTCATCTATTAAAAAATGGAGGGAGTATTTCTTTAGAACTGCAAGGAGATGCATATATATGTGTGATTCAAACACACGTACTGCACATTCAAACTATAAAAACGACTTGATTGCCGTAAAAATTAAAAAGGAGACATATCCATGGGTTTCGGATTCTGGATCAATCTATGTGTAAATGAAACTTTAGTATATAGTAGGAAATAGGTTTCCAAAAAAAAAAGTATAGTAGGAAATAGTATGTGTATGTGCCTTTTTTTACCCTTGATTACAAGTTGTTATAATTCAGTGTTAACGACAACGTCATGGATTCACAGAGTGTGCCCTTACACAATTTCAGACTAATTTGTAAATTCATCGATCGTCACATTTTATGTGGTTCAATTATCTGACACAGTTAATTAATGGTGACCGATCGATGTATGCTCCTCTAGCTTTCGAGCTATATGCATATGTAATAAATGAATAAAACGTGTAAAGTTGAAATGTGAATACGCATCATTGTAATTAATTTGATTAATGCTAGTAAAAAATCTGCAAATTTGTCTTTTTGAAATTAAAATATGCCTTATAAAATTAATGGACCCAGGCCCCTAGGGCAAAATATATTGGGGCAAAAAAATCATGTCCATATATACTGTACATTCTTATTTGAAAGTAGACTCTGAAACAAAATATGCCCATATAAATCAAGGGAGGTTACAACTAACTGCATTTGCTTATGCGTACATCTGGATTGTAACTTCTATGTTTTGTACATACGATGATTAATTGTATTCGAGCTTGTTAATTAATTATACATCTATTAAGTAACTAATTTAATTTGCAGATGTCATATTGTGGGAGCACGTTCACTGGCGCAGCGAGCTCGACGCCCAAGGAGATGGTGGCCGCCATGGGCGATGTTGGGGAGAGCTTGAACCCAAACACGGTGGTTGGCGCAATGGTGGAGAGGGAGGCCAAGCTGATGAGGTACAAGGAGAAGAGGAAGAAGAGGTGCTACGAGAAGCAAATCCGGTACGCGTCCAGAAAAGCCTATGCCGAGATGAGGCCCCGAGTGAGAGGTCGCTTCGCCAAAGAACCTGACCAGGAAGCTGTCGCACCGCCATCCACCTATCTCGATCCTAGTAGGCTTGAGCTTGGACAATGGTTCAGATAGATAATTACAGTGCGTATATACCACTGACTATATATGACTGATCATCATGCATCACATATATATAAATATGCATTATTAGACCATACATATAGATATATATATGTGCTTGCATATAAGCTATATATTTAGGCATGCAATTCGATCGGTAATATTTATATATATAGTGCGCTGCTGCATCCTTACCAGTGGTGTACAGTAATTTAATTAGTGATAGATGGCCCATTCAGAAAACTTGATTGCATGCATATACATTAGCTTCCTGAATAAGAAGGTTGATCTGCATGAAGATAAGAATGAGGAACATACTTTCATTATAATTTGGTGATTATATAGTTAAAATAACCTGTGATCATGGAAATGTATGATTCAAACATATATTTGTTCAAGAATCAAGAGGTTCCTTAGATGCTTTATCACTCTTTATATTCTTTAAACCAGCTAATATTTCTTTTGCCAAAATTGAATCCTGCATGCAGTAGCTCTGATCAGCAAGCACAATTAATGGTGCTGGGATACATAGGATAATTATTTGGATTCAAGTGCTAGTCTTTCAGATTTTGTCCAAATTGACTAGGTTACAAGAAAAATCCCTAATTCAAAGTTCCACTTATCCTCTATATATACTTTCGCTAAAGATCGATAACCATGTCGGCACACCAAAATAAATGTCTAAACAAAACAGGGTCCTTAATTAATTCTTCCATGCATACATCACACACAATATAATAATGGAACATAAGATAAGATGATAGAGAAATACTATTGTGCATGCATGTATATATATTTGTGCCATGAGAGAGCATACATGTATCATGCACAATCCAACTAAAAATTGGTTCCTTTTTAATAGCACACAGCCACTAAAACTTGGGAAATAAATCTAGCTAACTTCTGTTCCGTTCACCTTTCGTTATGAAATTACTTGGAAAGAAATTATTGGCCGGAAACTAGTTTCTGATATGATATTGAATGATTTTCATGTTTGACAAGTTAAAATAATTTGTAATATATATTCAACTAAGCTCTAGTTCAATTTCCATAACAACAATCTGGCTCCATTATAACTGATCATAATGTTATCTGACCGGTGGTAGCGATCAATCGAGTTAGTTGATGGAATTATAACAACTTGTAATTAAGGCTATCTATCGGGGCAATATAACCTATGCACACAAGCTTACCGTGCACACTTCGTGCACACTAACTAACAAATATCATGAAAAAATTTATAAAAAATTAACATTTACTCTTAATAGTACTACACATATCTACAAAGTCTCATATTAAAATTCATTATATTTTATCCGTAACAAAAAAAAGTTAAAAATCTGACAGTTTATTTTAAGGGTAAAAAACGGTCAGAATTTTGTTTTTTTTCTACGGCTAAAATATAATGAATTTAAAGATAAGATTTCACATGTAGGTGTAATACTATTGGAAGTATGTGTCATATTTGTTTTAGAATTTTCTGCGATATTTGCTAGTTGGTATGTATAGAGTGTGCACGGGAAATTTGTATGCATAGGATATGCTCCCATCTATCAATGGTAAAGAGTATTGGCTACTCAGTTGATCCAGCAGTTTGCAGTTGGACTTTCTACCATGAAATTATAGAGAAATTCTTATAATCGATACTATAGAAAACACTATCATTGCCGGTTCATAATTGGCACCAGTGACAGTTTTTTAACTAGTGGTAACAAATTAAGTGGCAAAGATATTTGGGGAGTATAAAAGGAGTTATATAGAAACTGGCCATTTTGATAGTAGGATCTTAATTACGTTTGAATTTTGCAACCCCCAAAATATAAGGCCAAGTAGTATGACATGGTTTTTCATACAAAATATATATGTGTGCATGCGGGCAAATGGAGTAAAACAGGCGACCTCTATCTGTCATGCAAAGGCTCTTTACCATCTGACCAATAAGATAGAGATGCTTTAATTTGACCCTTCCTTTCCAAAACTTTTTGACGAATATTTGGGCATCTAAATAAAATGGAAAAGGTTTCACCTATATGAAAGTTGTACATCTCTCGTGCATAGAGAGCTACAGCATTGATTTTTTTTCTTCATCCGTATTAGTATGAAAAAATTATGAATTTTCTAAGTTATAGGTTGCTATACCATTATTTTTCACTCCTGGAACACAATATTGTTTGGCTCAGCCTTGTCACTATGTGTTATAAAGGTGGCCTATATTAATGTTTGTATAATGGCAAACATTCAACTGGAACCTGGAAGTTAATTAGGATTGATAAGAAAAAAAATACCTCTTCTGATTTATGTTCTCCTATTAACTATATCTTTGTTGTCTTCTTATTTTCTCCTCCTAAAGCGGTGAAAGTATGGCACTTTAGTGAGGTCATGGATTTGCCACATGATTCCTCCAAGTGTGAATAAAAGGAACGCACTCATGGAAGTATATGTCCATGCATCTTCTATATAATCTGAAAAAAAAGAGAACATCTTACACCACTTTCTCTCACTTGACTTTGTGGAAGATGCCCGATTGAATGATCTCCATTGGCCGGGTTGGGTTCTACCATATATGTTCTCATACCTGATCTCATTCAGTAGTATATTCTTTTTTCCTAGCCCATATCTGTTTCTACTAATTAATATAGAGAAAGTCTTCGATCCCTTGAGAGAAATAAAAAGTAACAATAAAAGATAGATAGCACTGCATGTGAGTTGTTAATTAAAAGTCGAAAATAGTTTTTTTTTTATTGAAGTGTGTTAGCACATAAATTTCCAAATTAAGCAGCACCCACTTACACACACTAGAACGGGATCGCTTATCTGTGACGGGCTGAAAGCCTCATCACTATCGGGTAAGGTCCCCGTCACTGGCATGGGCAAAGGTCACTGATGTGAGAAAATATCTCAATCGGGCAAAAGCCCGTCACGGATGGATGTTATCTCAATCGGGCCGAAAACAAAGCCCGTCACAGATGAGTATGACCAGTCAAACCAGCGTAGTTAGGAGCCCGTCACGGATGACTAATCTCAATCAGGCACACAACTAAACCCGTCACGGATGAGTAGTCATCTCAATCGAGCATTTAGATGAAGCCCGTCACCAATAGGTTTGACCCCACGTGTGGAGTCAAACTAGTCCCGGTTCGGATGACTTATCTCTAACAGGCTTGACCCTACAGCCCGTCACGGATGACATATCTCTTTCGGGCATTACTAAAATGCCCATCAGAGATGAGTTTGGAACCAAAAAAAAAATAAAATTTTATAATTTGGCTAGCGTCAGGCCATTGCTAGCCATGCCCGCTGCAAAAATTGACAGAAGCACATATATATAGTTGTTGACAGAAAACACGAGGCCTGGGAGATCTGCTTAACTCCAGTGTAGGTCCAAAGCTCGCCTTCGAATGTATGAGCGTGCCAGTAATTGATTTGATCTTGTAATCAACAAGAAATAGAGACAAAGAATTCGTGGTTAAATCTATAAATGATAGCCGATCAGCTAGGTGCCGATGACATATCATTTATCTTTGAGCCGATGTCATATATGAATCGATCGGCGGTTATAAATAGACAGTAAGGAACTAAATCTATTCGATCGGCTGTAGATATTAACGATATATAGTTCTTATATTAATATATACTTAAATCAAGTAATTGGGATAGATCGGTCACCATGCCGAGACAGTATAAATCACTTAGACCGAAATATATATTAATAACAGGATTATATATGTTTATAGCATAGCCGATCAGATAGATCTAGCATGTATCGGCTAATACTCCGATACTACTCTATATAAAGATATCAAAACAAGTATAATATACCAAACAAAAGCTTAATATACTTAAATGCAGTAAGATCTTGACATAAAGGGCGGATTTAACATGTCACTGAGGCACATAGATCGAATATGGTTAAATCAGATAAGATCGGCTGAAACTCCGATACTACCCTAATCGGCAACTAGAGGACAGGCTAGAGATTGATATTCTAAGCACGACTTAATAGATCAAACTCAACTGATGCATCATTAGGTATGAAAAGAAGAACAATATCTAGACAATCAAGCCGCTGGATGTTTTATAAAGTGGTAAATATCTTATACAATCTAGGACAACGTCGCTATTTAACCTAATCGGCTGCCTTCTATTAACAAATGTTAGCTGATTGTAGGTTAGATGACGATATTGCCAAAGATTATGTAAGATATATGATAACTCGACGAATTATATAGGCAAGATTAGAGTGTCATAAAGATGGAAGCGCTAATCTTGAGAACACAAGTCATCATAACAAGTTTTACCTCTTGTTGAAGATCGAAACCGATGCAGCTCAACTCGAAAGCAAGAACTCGTCGAAACAAAACTAAAGCAAAAGGGTGGCGATGCGCCGAAATTGTATTGAACGTGTCTGTTAAAAACTACATAGGGCTCGGGATCTATTTATACCCGAGAATTACAAGATATGTCCATACCGGACACGACCACTATCTCTAACAAACTCTAAGATACCATATGTCTTTGCGGCAAACTTTTGCCCAAACATATATCTAAGGAAGTTACATAAAACATCCTAATTAATAGATACAATTGCCTTCTCAGGACTCTATCCATGTGCGGCAATCATCTTGAAGCACCTCAATTCAACCCGATGTCATACACCAAATTATACTGTCGGAATCGGCTGCATCGGCTTACCTAGTCCAACTTAGACCCAGCCGATCCTAATCGTAGCCGATCTGGACTCCAGCCGATTCCTGCTCTGTTTTCGAACTCGATCTCCGCCTTCGACTTCGCTTCGATCTAATCTTCTTTCCTGACGCCGATGTTACCAAATTTGGTTATTAACACATGCCCCCCAAGTCCGGAATATTTAGTAATGTTTCAGATTTGCTGTAAATCGACTCCGAGCAAGTTTCGCACTTTGCCGTTTTCCGACCGTTACTGCCGTGCTTTAAATATTAACCGTCACCCTCGAGAAATCTCACACCGTGACTTCTGTTTTCACCGCTCAAGCGAAACTTTGTCCTCTCTTTCTCCGGCGACTCCTCCGACGCAAAAGCGAATTCCAGGCGACTTCATCTTCGGCGAGATTTCCGCCCGCAGCGATGTCGTCCTCCACCAACCCATCTGATGCGCCATCAGCTGAGTACGCTGAGGTAAGTCTTCGTTGGCTAGATCCCCTTTCTTAGCAGCAGATCGATTTTCTCTTATCTTATATCGCTCTCTTTTCCTCGGTTGTTTTGGATTTGTAGCATCTCTCCAACCTAGTCGCGATTCCCAGCCTCTCGCACAAAAACCATTATTTTCTTGGCCCAATCGGCAATCTCGACCACACTGATTTCATCATCGGTGAAACCAACCGCATCCCCTTTAGACTAGCCAACCCTAACCTGGGTCACTGGAAGAATACCTTCAAGTCTTGGCCATCTCTCGAAAAACCTACTCCTGATAAGAGCTGGACCACCTGGTAGCAACGCGTATCGGCTAGTAAGAAAGTTCACTGGGACGAGATTGGAATCGGCCAAGCGCTTGCTCTCACCATAGCCAATTCTGCTAAGGATGAACCTCTGATGACTGCCGCCACCTACTTCTGGTCCAACACCATCAATGCTTTCTTATTCAACCAAGGGCCGATGACTCCAACTTTAATCGACATCACCATGATTACTGGATTAGATGTAACTTCATCGGCTAACCCTATGAGTATGAACACCAAGAATCAATTTGACTTCAAGACCAAAAGCATAGGTGGCTGGTCTGGCTATGTGGCGGCATATATGGGCCAAGGATCTGTTACCCCTCGAGAGCATGTAGCTTTCTTGCTCATGTGGCTGGAAAAGTTCCTCTTCTGTGGATCCAGTTGTGGCCCTACAACCAACTGGCAGTTTGTAGCCGAAGCCTTAGAATCAAAGAAAGAATTTCCTTTGGGCAAAATCCTTCTCGGCTATCTGTACCAAATGTTGAACAATGCATCGGCTAAAATAGCCGTCGGCTCAATAGTTGGAGCAGGTGGACCATGGTGGCTGCTGCAAACTTGGTTGAACCTGATAGTCATGAATGTTGTCAATCGGCCCTCTGTAACAGAAGCTGAATTCCCATTGCCAGAGCCGATTGTGGAAGATGACAGAGAAGAGCGCACCCATCGCAGATGCATGTCATATGGAGAATATGCATCCACACCAACCGATGCTGGAGCGAAGCTATCGGCTGAGCTGCTCAAGGACTGGTTCTGCAGCTTCTACGAAGGTTTTAAGAAAGATGCACGAATCTAGTTTCCTTATGAAGACTCAGCAGACCTCGAACTTCCATCAGACTTTAGATTTGAAGACATTAATCATGAAAAATTCCAAAAATCCAGAGAAGTTCTTATAGCTGCAATCAGCCCATGCATCCTTCCTGTCGGTATTCATCAAGGGAGAAACATCCAAGTCTCCTACGAGTTTTATCACCCAATGAGGTCGGCCAGACAACTTGGATTGGGCCAACTCCCAATCGTCTTATTCTTTGCCGACAAGATTTAGTGCCGAGGACAAATCACATCCACTCTAATGATTGATCGGCTACTTAACCTACCAGGACCCCCTCTGGGCAGCATTGATAATATTGAGTTGGCAGGATTTAGAAGCAAAAACTTTGACAGATGGTGGGGTGAATGGAAGCTGCATCTATTTCATCAATCGGCTTCAATGTATAAGACAGATCTATTCCCTGACGTCATGCCCCAGGTAAACTTTGCCATTACTAAATTGCATAATCAGTTAGCCGATTCATTACTTGACTAATCTTTTGCTCCTGTTTTGCAGACAACAGAGTCCTCCCCTCCTCATCAAAGTAACAGTGGCAAGAACATTGAATATGCTTCAGGTCTAATTCCGAATAGAGGTGGATTATCTCCCCCTGTTATCGGCTACCATGCCTACAAGACTTCAACTCTCCTTCACGGCCTAACCAGGGAACCAGCCGATGCAGGCAAGAAAAGGAAAACCAGATCATCGGCCGTGAATACCTTGGCCTTAGCTCCAAAGAAAAAGGCCAAATTCAAGAAAACTAAGCCGACTAATAAGCGGGCTAATGATCTACCCGCCTTGGATCCATCTATTGAACAAGCTTTAGATGAAGAGGAAATTGGTGAAGATGTTGACCAGGCTGTAGCCGAAATGAGTGACACAGAAAGAACACCATCGGCTTCACCCAAGCAAACGCCTCCAACTCCTTCTGCCCCCGTTCATTTTACAAGAGTAAGTATCTCTCTTTGAATTCTTCTAAAATTACTTCCCTCTTCGGCTATTTACTCATAGACTTTGTGGTTGCAGAAAAAGAAAACTGCTGTGAAGAAAAAGCCCGCAGCAACGATTGCCAAGTCGGTTCCACCAGTAAGATGTCTTTAATTCTTTTACTTAATCAAACTCAACCAGCTCTATATAACACTTGTCTATTCTACAGCCTCCTCCTGCTTCTCCTCCTGTACAGCAATCGTCAAGTGACCAGACTCCATCGGCTGTGGGGAGTCATCACATCGAGGAGGAAGAACAACCAGTTGCTCATGCTATCCCCGTAAGTTTTCCTTTGTCTCAACAATCTGATCGGCTACATTTTACCCACTCTTACTCTTTCTGAAATTGTCTCTGCAGGTTCTAGCCGATCTCTTCTCTTTTGACATCAGAGATTACCTTGATGAAGCAGAAGAAGACACTTGAAGATATCTCTCATCGGCTAGAAGCCTCCTCTTTAGATAGCTTGGTAGTTGACTGTGGATCAATTAGGTCACGGCTGCATGAAGTTCAAGCTCTGATTCCCGAAGATTTGGCCGATGTCCTAACTCCAGCCGCTTATCTCGAGCAACATCAGTTCAAGCTGGAAAAAGCCAAGCTAATACTAGCCGAACGCCGTGAGCGCAAAGAGATTGAGGCCACAATCCAAGCTAATTGGCAGCTTGTGCATGAAGAAAAAGCCAAACTTGATCAGCTATCTGAAGGTCCGATCAAATCCAATATTGATCGGCTCGAAGCTCGCAAGATTGAGCTCTTGGCACAACTTGAAGAATGCAATGCCGGGCTAGATATGGAACACAAAAAGCTAGCCGATCTCCCAAAATCAATTGAAGAACAAAAAGCAAGGCTCAAATCGGCTATCAAGAATGTTGCTGACCTAACCAAGTCCCTGAAAGTCATCTCTGGAACTGATGCTCAAGATGCCCAAGCTATTGAAGAAGTAGAACAAATTAGGCAAAGGGCTATTTTGGTTATCCAGCGATACTTGTCTCAATAACTTTTGTGTAATAGGACTTAGAAATTTTTGTAATCAGCTACAACGTTCTAGTACTTTATTATCTTGACAATCCTTTTCGCCGATTAATATGACTTCGAAATTCGCTCAAAAAATTTGCCTCAAAAAATTTGCATTGCATTTTGATATATATGTGCCCCCTAATTATACAATGTCAAAAGCATTGATAAAATTATAAAACAACTAAGGGCGATATAACAATATCGGCCATTGGACATCGGCAAACCACAACCGATTACACCATGAAAAACAACTAAGGGCGATATAACCATATCGGCCATTGTACATCGGCAAACCACAACCGATTACACCATGAAAAACAACTAAGGGCGATATAACCATATCGGCCATTGTACATCGGCAAACCACAACCGATTACACCATGGAAAACAACTAAGGGCGATATAACCATATCGGCCATCTCAAGGCGATGTAAACACATCGGCTGTCATGCATCGGCAATGCTAGCCGATCAAATATTTGCCATTGAGCGCTCGCCCATAGACTTCACCGTCAAGCCCTTGCAACATATATGCTCCCTTAGACACAACCTTATAAATTTGGAACGGTCCTTCCCAATTCGGCAACCACTTGCCGAATTTACTATCACGAGTACCAATCGACAAAATCAATTTCCATACAAGTTCTCCTTCCGAAAAATCTTTAGGTACCACTTTCTTATTATAATGCCGAGAAACACGTTCCTTATCCTTAGTAACCTTTGCAAGGGCTCGCAATCGTGACTGAACCAGATCCTCCCTCTCATCGGCCATAAGGTTGTAATACTCATCAGCTGTTAAATCATTTTGTAATTCCGTTTTTCGAGAGCCGATTCTAACCTCCCACGGCAAAACAGCCTCATGCCCATAAACAAGTTTGTAATGAGGGACTTGGATCGATCCATGACAAGCCATCCTATAAGACCACAACGCTTCGGCCAACCGAGTATGCCATTGCCGAGGATAATTAGAAATTTTCCGCTTAATCAATTTGATCAAACTTTTATTAGACGCCTCGGCTTGCCCATTAGCTTGTGCATAATAAGGTGAAGAATTCAACAATTTGATACCCATGCTATCGGCAAACTGAACAAACTCGTCAGACACGAAGATTGAACCCTGATCAGTTGTAATAGTTTGAGGAATATCAAATCGGTAGATTATATGTTCTTGAACGAACTGAATTGCATCCCCAGAATCAACTTTCTTCAAAGGAATCGCCTCCACCCACTTGGTGAAATAATCAGTCGCCACCAATATAAACTTATGTCCTTTACTCGATGGTGGATTTATCATACCGATCATATCAATTCACCAACCTCTGAATGGCCATGGCTTAATAATAGGATTCATAGCCGATGCCGGCGCTCGCTGAATTGCCCCAAACTTCTGACAATCTTGACACCCCTTATAATATCTGAAACAATCCTCCAGCATTGTCGGCCAAAAATACCCTGCACGCCGAACTAACCACTTCATCTTAAGAGCCGATTGATGAGTACCACAAATTCCTTCATGAACTTCACTGGTTGCATCTTTAGCCTGATCAGCACTCAAACACTTAAGTAACACTCCATCAATCGTCCGATAATAAAACTCATCATCCAACAGTGTATACTTTAATGCCTTATATCTCAATTTCCTAGAAGCCGATTGAGACGGATTATGCAAATACTGATGCACATCATACCTCCAATCATCGGCTGTCATTGCTGCAATTTCAACTTTAACATCTTTGATCATCGGCTTATACCCCGATGCCCCTTGGGCCAAATCATTAGCTTCAATATTTTGTTCTCGAGAGACATGCTTCAAAATAACCAGCCGAAACTCTTTCATTAGTTCTTGGCACTTCTCATTATAAACCATCAATGTATCATTCTTGCATTCATATTCTCCTGCCAATTGACTGATTACTAGCAGAGAATCCCACATGATTTCAATGGTATCGGCTTCAACTTCCTTGAGTAATTGCAACCCTTTGAGCACTGCTTCATACTCAGCTTGATTATTAGTCGCATACGGTTTAATAGTATAAGCAAACTCGAAACATGCCCCCTAGGGGAAATTATAACCAGACCGATACCACAACCATGAGTACACACCGATCCATCAGAGAATAAAGTCCATGGCACTATTTCAACCGAGCCGATTGAATCATCACGATGTTCCACAATAAAATCGGCTATAGCTTGTCCCTTAATCGCCTTCGGCGACTCATACTGAAGATCAAACTCGGTTAAGGAAAATATCCACTTTCCAACCATTCCTTTCAATATTAGAGCCGATAGCATGTACTTGACAACGTCGGCCTTGCATATAACAGTACACTCGTTGGATAGTAGATAATGCCTCAACCTTGTACACGAAAAATACAGACACAAGCATAACTTCTCCACAGGGGAGTACTGAGTTTCAGCATCCAAGAGCCGACGACTGAGATAGAATACAACTCGTTCCTTCCCTTCCAACTCCTAAATCAAGACTGAGCCGATTGACTTCTCACCGGCCGATAAATATAACCTAAACGGTATTCCTTTCTGTGGAGGAATCAAAACAGGAGGAGAGCTAAGATATTCCTTAATATTATCCAAAGCCTTTTGCTGCTCTGCCCCCCAAGTAAACTGCTGATCGGCTTTCAATCTCAACAATGGTGTAAAAGGTTCTAACCTTCCAGACAAATTAGAAATAAATCTTCTGACAAAATTTATCTTGCCGATCATCTCTTGTAATTCTGTCTTATTCTCCGGAGGCTGAATCTTCTTGATCGCATTAACACTCCTTTGAGTTACCTCGATCCCCCTTTCACGAACAAGAAATCCCAAAAACTGGCCAGCCGATACACCAAAAGCACATTTTGTCGGGTTCATCTTCAGGCCATATTTTCTGGTTCTCTCAAAAACCTTCCTCAAATCAGCTATATGGTCCTCTATTTCTTTAGACTTAACAACCACATCATCGATGTAGACTTCAGCCAACCAGCCGATTAAATCATGATATATGTAATTCATGGCTCTTTGATATGTAGCTCCAGCACTCTTCAAGCCGAAGGTCATGACAACCCATTCAAATAAGCCGATTGCACCAGGGCATCTAAAAGTTGTCTTATGGATATCTTCTTGAGCCATAAAGATTTGATTATATCCTGCGTTCCCATCCAAATTTTGTTCCCTTATGCAGCATCAACCAGCTGATCGGCTACTGGCATTGGGTATTCGTCCTTCGGTGTAGCTTTATTCAGATCTCGGAAATCAATGCACGCCCTGACCTTGCCATTCTTCTTAATAACTGGAACTATATTAGAAACCCATTCAGCGTATCGGCAAGGACAAATAAAACCAGCATCATACAATCGTTTAATCTCAGCCTTGACCGGTTCAAGCATATCGGCTTTACATCTCCTCGGTGGTTGTTGGCGTGGTCTAACCCCTGGTTTGATAGGTAGCCGATGTTCAACAATCGATCGGCTGAGTCCAGGCATCTCATAATACTCCCAAGCGAAGCAATCTCTAAACTCTTTTAAGAGCTCTATCAGCTTGGTTCTAAACTCTGGAGTTAAGTTCTTACTAATAAATGTCGGCCTTGGCCGATCGCCTGGACCTATGTCTATTTCTTCCAAATCATCGGCCGACATGAAACCTTGACCTTGCTTGTCATCGAGATCATCTATTGTATCCTTAGTGTAGACATTTGAACCCTCCACGATGCCCTCAAAATAATAGCTTGGGTTCTCCATCTTCAATTGGCTGTATATCAGAGTCGGACACTTTTAGAAAATCTCCATCCCATACTTTTCCAGATAAACAATCAAGGCCATCCATCTCCCAAAGAGCTAAATCGGCACTGGCAACATTAACTGACCTGTCGGCTGGCACGATCTCTATCTTGTCGCCTTGCCATTGAATCAAACATTGATGCATAGTTGAAGGAATGCAACAATTAGCATGAATCCAATCCCTTCCAAGCAACAAGCTGTAAGAACCCTTCCCATCGATGACAAAAAACGTGGTAGGAATAGTCTTACTGCCGACTGTCAGCTCCACATTCAGAACACCTTTGGTTTCCGATGGATTACCACCAAAGTCTTTGAGCACCATGTTTGTCTTGATGAGATCCTCGGCATTTCTACCCAGCTTCCTGAACGTAGCATAAGGCAACAAATTTACCGCGGCCCCACCATCAACCATCATTTTAGACATCGGCTTCCCATTGATGTAGCCGTTTATATACAATGGTTTAAGATGGCAATTCTCTGTCCCCTCGGGTTTCTCGAACACTGCCTGTTCTGGTGACAGAACCAACTTAGCCGATTCCTCTTCCACCTCGTCGACATCGGCTTGATCGATCCCGAATTCGGCTGGCAAGGTAAAGACCATGTTAACCGGTGCTGTCACAACACTCTTCCCTTTTGCCAACCTCTTCACCTCATCGGCTGCAACATCATCGGCTACAGGAACCTGATTCTTAACACGCCACTCCTGCCTTGGCTTTGCTTTCCTCAGCCGATGATTAATTTCTTGCTCAACCTCCTGAAGGCCCTCCCTGTTCCTCAATCTTTGAACCCTTCTCTACTGATTCTTCGTGAAAATACTAGAAGGACACCATTGATTCTTCCTGATTACATTGTCCTCTTGGCCATGATCTTGATTCACTGGACCCAATCTTTGATGAACAGAAACTCTTGTCTGTCTTAGCCGATTACCCCTATTATATGATCGGCTTGAGCTCTCGACGATATCACTGCACCCAAGGCAGTTTTCAATAGGTGGCAACCTCATACCTTCATTCCAGCAGAATCTAAAGAACTCACAACCCCAATGAGGATCAAAACCATCATCGTATTCTTCATGATGCCTCTCCTGCTGCTTGTCATCCTTCCTCTGATATTTGTCGATAATCTTAGCCGAATTCGCCTGAAAACCCCTTGCACGGACCCTATCGGCTGTTTGGCCAGCTGTATGCACCATATTAACAGGAAAAGGGTTACCATCGACCTTCATCGGTTTTTTAGAATCATCAAACCTAATCTTGCCTCCCTCAATGGCCACCTGAACCTGCTGTCTAAAAACCTTGCAATCGTTAGTAGAATGAGACCCAGAATTATGCCATTTGCAATACCTCTTTTTGCCTAATTCCTCAGCCGATGGGATTGTATGACCAGCAGGAAGTTGAATTTGCTTCTCTCGGAGTAGCAGATCAAAGATCTTGTCAGCTTTAGTAATATCAAAGTCATACTTCTCCTCTTTTCCAGAACTTTTTACCCACTGGCATGGTATGACCTTTTTACTCCTCACCCATTCGGCTGCAGCTATTTCAGAATCGTCCTCATCATCATCCGACCCATACATGTAAGGACAAACATGATTAACCTTCTTAGAGCTTTTCCTAACTTCCGCAGACCTATGCTCATGCAAGGTTACTTTCTGTATCAGATGTGACAAGCTATCAAAGTCTTCAGACGAGAACTTCTCCCTAATCGGAGCAATCATACCCTGAAAGGCCAGATCGGCTAACTGGGCATCAGTTAAACTCAAGCTAAAGCATTTGTTCCTCATCTCCCTGAATCTCTGAATATACTCATGCACAGGTTCATCATGCCGCTGCTTAATCGCTGTCAAGTCAGATAATTTCATCTCATGAACCCCACTATAGAAATAGCTGTGGAATTGCTTCTCCAAATCGGCCTAACTATTGATCGACCCATACGGCAAAGAGGAAAACCAAGTAAGAGCCGATCCAGATAAAGATAACTGGAATAACCTAACCTTCAGAGCGTCTACAGCCGATGCTTCACCACACTGAGCTAAGAATCGGCTAATGTGCTCATAAGTTGACACACCATCTTGTCCCGAAAATTTGGAGAAGTCCGGAACTTTGAACCGATTGGGAAGAGGAACTCTCTCAAACCACTCAGGGTAAGGCTGCAGATACAAGCTTCCAGTCTCTTTTGGTTTAAGCCCAAACTGTTCCCTCATTATGTCAGCAATCACATCGGCCCACGGTCGTTGCTGAGCTGCCCCTTGTAACTGCTGTTGCATGGGCTCGAACTGACCGTATTGAGACGCAAACTGAGGTTGAGCCAATCCCCCTGGCTGATATTGGGCTTGCGGGGAAGGAGGCTGATATTGATAATTCAAGTTACCCTCTTGGTACACTGCTAAGAAATTCTATAAGCTAAATTATGCTGGGATGCTACCCCCCAGGCCCATGATATGGCTATGGAAAACAAAATGTGTCATGAAGATCAAGGTCTTTGCCTGGCTAATGTTCTGTGATAGACTTAATACAAGAGATATGTTGGATATGAGACATTGTGCCAAAGAAGATGATGATCTCACATGTGTTTTGTGCAATGCTAACTGCAGAGAGACAAGGCTGCACCTCTTCTTTTTATGCCCTTTCAGCACCAGGTGTTGGCAATACCTGGGAATTGAGTGGAATAGCAATTTGGAATTTTTTCAAATGATCTCTTTTGCAAGAATAAAGTTCGCTCAGAAGGGTTTCCTGGAAATTTTCTTTTTGGCAGCTTGGCACATCTGGAAACAAAGAAATGGCTTCATATTTCAGAACATACAACCCACTTTTCAGGCATGGAGATCTCTCTTCGTTAAAGAAGTTCTTCTGCATATGTGCATAATGAATGAGCCTTTAAAGCAAATTGTTTCTAATTGGGTACAAACCTTATAGTATCTTTGTGTGATCCACATGTAATTTTTGTAACCTTGTAAGTATTTTCTTGCTCTATAAAATTACACTGCTGGGCAAAGCCCTGGCAGTTTTCCCAGTAAAAAAAAAAGTTACCCCCTTGGTAATTATGTAGATTCGGCTGGATATTGCGTACCAAGTGCTCATGAACAACTTGAGGCATTACTGTGCCATCCGGCTGTACATGGTGAACCAAATGTTCTGGGACAACTTGGTTTAAAAATTGTTGTACAGGCCGACTACCAGGCGTTGCAAACCCGGCCGATGCGCTTATTGAACCTTGGTGCTGGATCGGCTGAACGATTTGCTCTCTTAACGGCGTCTGCTGAATCGGCTGCAGGGGCTGCTGCCTTGGTGGTGTTTGCTGAACTGGTTGCATGACCTGTTGCCGGATTGGTTGTACAACCTGCTGAATTGGGGGTGTCTGTTGAATCGGCTGTTGCTGTATTGGATCAACAACAGGTTGAGGTGGCAGAAACATGGCAGCAACCTGATCTTGGGTCAGCCGATTCGTAACCTGCCCGCCATGCTGTGGCTGCTCTCTCATTAACAACCGAGGGTTCACCGGCTGGCCTAGCACCATCGCTGGTGAAGCAGGTAGGGGAGTTGATGCCGGCGCCGTTGGCTGAGTTGTTGGTGCAATGGAGGGAACTGCCTGAGTAGATGGCTGAACATCGGTAATCAAAGACCGATAATTTGGGAAGACACCTCCTTGCGAATAAACCGGGCCTGCAGCCTGATGCTCAGCTATTGAACCATCGGCTATTGACTTCATCATGTTTGATAAGGTATTGACCAACACCCCAGACTGATTGATCAAAGGATGATGCACAGCGTAATCAACACAATCTTGGAAGTTATTGAAAAAATCTTGGCCCCTGAGGACCATCACCTTGAACTCCATGCACTCCATCACCTTGTACTCCATGGACTCCTTGAGAATTGTCGCCTTGATTTCCTAGAGAGCCGTCGGTAGCACCTTTGATACTCGGCTGAGCCGAGCCGTCTGGAGCTTGTTTCCCATCTCCATCCTTAGAAGAACAAGTGTCCCACTTTTATTTTGTACTTCTGGACAAGTGTCCCCTTGCGGGTCTGCATGAATGAGTTCAAGAACTGATCCCGTGATTGCTGCAACATTGCTTCAAACTCTTTCTTCTGCTCAGGTGTGAATTTTTCTGGATCGATCGGCACGACGTTTCCTTCATTGACGTCAGTCAATCCTAACTTCAGCATCTTGTCCTTAACAGAGCCTGGGCTAGATGGTGGTGGTGGTTGTTTCTCGGCCATGAGGAAGAATTGTTGGTTGACTTCTTAAATGTCCCACCGGGCATGCCAAAAGTGTGTTGACAGAAAACACGAGGCCTGGGAGATCTGCTTAACTCCAGTGTAGGTCCAAAGCTCGCCTTCGGGTGTGCTAGCGTGCCAGTTGATTTGATCCTGTAATCAACAAGAAATAGAAGCAAAGAAACCGCGGTTAAATCTATAAATGATAGCTGATCGGCTAGGCGCCGATGACATATTATTTATCTTTGAGCCGCTGTCATATGTGAATCGATCAGCAGTTGTAAATAGACAATAAAGAACTAAATCTATTCGATCGGCTGTAGATATTTCCAATATATAGTTCTTATATCGATATATAGTTAAATCAAGTGATTGGGATAGATCGGTCACCATGCCGAGATAGTATAAATCACTTAGATCGAAATATATATTACTAACAGGACTATATATGTTTATAGCATAGCCGATCAGATAGATCTAGCATGTATCGGCTAATACTCCGATACTACTCTATATCAGGATATTAAAACAGGTATAATATATCAAACAAAGGCCTAATATACTTACATACAGCAATATCTTGACATAAAGGGCAGATTTAACATGTCAATGAAGCATATAGAGTAAATATAATTAAATCAGATAAGATCGGCTGAAACTCCGATGCTACCCTAATCGGCAACCAGAAGGCAGGCTAGAGATTGATATTCTAAGCACGACTTAATAGATCAAACTCAACTGATGCAGCATTAAGTATGAAAAGAAGAACAATATCTAGACAATCAAGCTGCTGGAAGTTTCATAGAGTGGTAGATATCTTATATAATCTGAATCAACGTCAAAATCTAACCTAATCGGCTGCCCTCTTCGATAGATGTTAGCCGATTGTAGGTTAGATAGTGATATTGCCAGAGATTATGTAAGATATATGATCACTCGACGAATTACATAAACAAGATTAGAGTGTTATAAAGATGGAAGCACTAACCCCGAGAATACAAGCCGTCATAACAAGTTTTACCTCTTGTTGAAGATCGAAACCGATGCAGCTCAACCCGAAAGCAAGAACTCGTCGAAACAAAACTAAAGCAAAAGGGTGGCGATGCGCCGAAATTGTATTGGACGTGTGCGTTAAAAGTTACATAGGGCTCGGGTCTATTTATACCCGAGAATTACAAGATATGTCCATAACGGACACGACTACTATCTCTAACAAACTCTAAGATACCATAAGTCTTTGCGGCAGACTTTTGCCCAAGCATATCTCTAAGGAGATTACATAAAACATCCTAATTAATAGCTACAATTGCCTTCTCAGGACTCTATCCATGTGCAACAATCACCTTGAAACGCCTCAATTCAACCCGATATCATACATCAAGTTGCATTGTCGGAATCGGCTACATCAGCTTACCTAATCCGACTCAGACCCAGCCGATCCTAATCGTAGCCGATCTGGACTCCAGCCGATTCCTGCTCTATTTTCGAACTCGATCTCCACCTCCGACTTCGCTTCGATCTAATATTCTTTCCTGACGCCGATGTTTCCAAATTTGGTTGTTAACAGCTATGCATGAAGAGGAAGTACATAATGATGCCGATTATTATTCAAGGCCCCAAGCAACCAGGTAACGACATCGATGTGTACCTAAGACCACTGATCGAAGATCTTAAACTGTTGTGGAAAAAGGAAGGTGTCCCCGTGTGGGACGAGGATAAACAGGAGGAGTTTAACCTACGAGCACTTCTGTTCGTAACCATCAACGATTGGCCTGCACTTAGCAACCTTTCCAGTCAATCCAACAAGGGGTACAAGGCTTGCACTCACTGTATGGATGAAACAGAAAGTACGTATCTTAAGCACTCTCGGGGCCGATGAGTAATAGTTGTAAAGTTTATGAAATGTACTTTCAGAAGGTTGTAGTCCCACATCAAAATTCCTCCTCATCTATCGGAAATCTACAAAACAAGCCACATACCTTATTCAGAATGAGTATGGTTTGGGCCTTGTAATTGGGTCGTGAGCTAAGCCTAGAGGGTGGACGCCCTAGGACCAATACTATGGTGTCCCTAATGATATTTATTCAGTAGTTGTAATACTTTAGAGTCGTGTTTTGCTTATATTATTTCTGCCATTGCAGTTTCGCCGCTAGTTCAGTTTGTGAAACCCCAACTTTGAGATCTTAATCATTCATCTGGAAATTGAGTTGTAATCTAGTTTGTTCTTGCTTGTGTTCTTCGATGTGCATGTAGGGATTAGACTTCTTGGCGAGGTCAACCGGGCTGTACTACTAGGTATGCCACTCATAGACGAGTGAAGATATCCAAGAAGGCGATGGAGTTGGGGTTTAAGTGGAGGAGGTGGAGGTCGTAGAAACCAAGAACAAGAAAAGGGAATTTAGAAGGAAGGGGTAGAAAACCGCATTGAAGAAAAGAAGGGTAATGATTTGCCCTGTGCTGGTGAGGGGATCGGTACCTTCTTCGGAATGCCCAAGCCTCGTGCGCTCGGGAGAGCTCCTTCCTGCTGAAGCTTCCTCAATGCCTTGTCGATGACAATGGACTCTGGGAGATCCATGGAGAACTTTGGTGGTGTTGGAGGAGATCAAAGGCTTTGAGTTTTCTTTGCCGGAGTATGATGGAACGAAGGTGAAAGGGTGAGATCAACGTGTTAGTGGAGCAAACTGACCCCAAATGGATCTCATAAGGGGATTTTATAAGTCGATACCGATGGTTCGAATTACGAAGTAAGATAAATTTGCGCCGGAAAGGTCTATGAAAAGTCATGACTTCAATTCAAATTCAAATGTTGGTCATGTTCTCAGTTATGATTGAGAGGAAGGCCTTGTTGAGCACTCCATGTCTACTTGGTCTTCCGAGAATGGCCAGGAGAATCTGATAAGAGTTAATTTTTGGATATCTGATCAACAACACTATTCTGATCATTTGTATTAAAATCAGGGCTACTATCTCAGTGTTATGGATAAGTCATACCTCCTATATTTGGATTCGTGGTGTATAGAGATACCGCATACCTAATGTTATACAGCAAGATATAATCAGGTGATGAGAAAAGACGAATTCCGAAGGAAACTATCTGTGTGGGAATAAGAGGCCAGTGTCAAAGTCCGATCCATTGAAAATAAGGTTTTCTCTATTCATGTTGTACCCGGGGTATTGTAGTTCTACTTAATGAAGAAGACGATTGCTGCTATAAAGACAAGCTCCCCTATGAAGGAAGGGTATCGAATCACAAGATATAGTCAGAGCCACATTGAGAAACAATCCGGAGGAAGCCGAAGCCGGGTAAAAAAAATTTACACCTAAAAGTCTAAAAGTGTGCTGGTATAACATCACAAACTAGTATTTATATAATATATAATAGATATAACACAAAATTTAGCATAAATATATATTCGTAGAATTGGCCATAATTTAAAATTGTTTAACATATCAAAGTGGCAATTAACATATCAACTTTCTAATGCTCGCTTTTTTCTTGAAAATGAGTGACGATGCACTCATTTCAAGTATTGTTTGCAGCATCTCTTTCTAAAAAGCATTCGAATCAGTAGCAAATTAACCCTTCATCTTCATTCATGATTCAGACCTGAAAATTAACCAATACGGTATTCCTACAAAGTGCTATCTTCTCCATGATCCACCACAACGACTAAGGAGCAATCTTCAAACCATATTCTGTTCTCAAATCTCAACTGTAAGTTCAACGTACACACCTGACACCTGGCTAGATAAAATCACTGTAACAAATACTAGAATTATAGAATATTTTTCTTACTAAGCAAATTGCAAGCCGATGACGGAGCTGGAGGGGAACGAAGGTCGAAGTTGCTCTGGTGCAGCCACCGGCCGACCGGGCGTTAGCCGTGCCGTGCGCCGTCCGCACCTGCTGGCTGCTGGGTGCTTGGACAGCATGTTAGCTGCTGCCCGGTGGGTGGGGTGGCGCGGTGGCCCCGTGGGCACCGAGATATTTTACTATATTTGTCGAGAACTTTTACGGGGTTGGTATTCCGAAAAGGATGATGATCCAACGGTTCTTAATCACAAGTAATGTTCCGTACCTTACCCTTTCATTGATTAACGGTGTACATTATTCTACCTCTAAATACCTTTAAGTACCTTGCAAACACCAGTAAAAGATGTCAAGGATCCACATCTTATACACACATGCGGGTACCAGCCGACTGCTCCGCCGTGCATGCTCGATCCCGCTCCTGCGCTGCGCATGTGACCGCTCCGCTGGGAGCTGCCCTGCTCGTTCCCGTCATCCTGCTCCAATACCAGAGCGCGCGGCTGCCCACGCTGCGCTGCCGCTGTCGCCGCCGCGTGCGTGTACCCGATGCTAGGGTTGGCTGGGTGTTGGGGAGTTGGGGGAATTCCCGTGGGCAAAATTGAGCAAGGGAATCTCGAATTGGGCCATGAATCAGTGAATGAGCCGAAAGAGGAAGGAGGAGAGAGTCGGCCCAAGAACATTGGATTGTTTGCTTGTGGGTCTGATTGTGGCCTCCTTTTAAATTTTTTAATACACATACGAAATACTCACTCCAGGTTACAGGACGATTTGACTTCGATCAAAGTCAAACTACTCTAAACTTAACTAATTTTATAGAAAAAATTAGTAATAATTATAACACTAGCATAGTTTCATTAAATCTATAGTTGAATAAATTTTCATAATATATTTGTCTTGGGTTAAAAATATTACTTTTTTTTCTACAAAATTAGTCAAACTTAGATTAGTTTGACTTTGACCAAAGTCAAAACGTCTTATAAACTAAAACGGAGGGAGTAGATAGTAGGCAAAATTTGCTACAGGACATCTAAAAAAAATATAATTAGCTAGGAGACACTGCAAGAACACACATTTCTGCTGTAGGGCACCGAAAAAAGCTGGTAATTAGCTCCTGGACACCCGCGGGGTTATTTTATTATATCCAGAAAAATTGGAGAGAGAAACAGCTGTTTAAATACGGTTCTGCCCTTTGATTTTTTTTCATTTTATTTTTTATTCCTTATCCTTTGCTTCCCTCTCTCAGGCCATGTTCACTTTGATGCCATTTTCAACCATACCATTTTTTGACAAAGTTTCCAAAAAAATGTCTACGTTTAGTTTGTTGCCAAATTTGATCAATACATAAGAAATCCTGCCGAAATTTTGGCAATATTACCATCTTGTTAAAATTTTAGCATTTTCAAAACTTGGTAAGGTTTATTTTGGCTACAATCTCAACAGGACCTCATTCTTTCTCTGCTCTCAGCCACCGCCTTCATCCTCGCTCGCCGCCGCCGCCACCGCTTCATCCGTCGTCGCGGCGCTTGCCCATCGCCGCTCCAGTCCGTGCTCTAGGGGGACGCCAGCCGCTGCCCCGTCTGCTGTCGCTTCGTCCCCTACCTGTTTCTCCTACCGCCGGTCGCCGCCCCGCCCATCATCTACCCATCTGCTGCCCGCTGCCGCGCTCCCTCGAGGCGGTCCAAGAGCGACGCCGCCGAGAGAGAGCACCCTCACCCACCCCGTGCGCGCGTCGTAGCCAGGAGCAAGGGCGGTCATCGTCCTGGCCCAGCTCGGCAAGACTTTATCCAGACGATCCCATCCAAAACCGCTGGAGAGAGAAATTTACTAGCTCCGGCGAGCCGGCGAGGCACCGAGAGACGAGGTCATCCTGTCCTCACCAGAGACGACCAAGGTGTGGCACCGGGAGAAGCTCGGATTCTTGCTGTCCATTGTTGAGCGGTTCCTGTAGCCGTTCCTCGCCGGGATATTCTTCGACACAGCGCTCGACACGTCGTTCAGCCCCTTCAAGCTCGTGTTCAAGCGCCTCACCCTTCAGGACAACGCACTGCCGGAGGTCGGCATCGGCAGCATCGCGTCGCAGCTCATGGACCAACTTCCGGCGCGCTCCATCCGCCTCAACTCCTGCGTCGTGGCCATCGGCCAGTCCAGCATGATGCTCGACACAGGCGAGACCATCTCTGGCAAGCTCGGTGTCATCATCGCTGTCGAGCAGCCATAGGCTAGAGGAAGAAGAGCAGCAGCAACAGAGTGGCATGAGGAAGAAGAGGAAGAGAGAAAGAAAGGATGCGTAAGATTTACAAGTGGGCCCATGGGCAAACTTGTCTTTAACTAATGTTTCTTTATCTGTTTCTATCAAAAATAATAAAATAATGAGGCAGGTGTCCAACAGCTAATTACCACATTTTTACAGTGTCCACGAGAAGATACACTATTTTTGGATGTCTCACAACATACAAATGCCACAAACTTTAAGTGTCCTGTTATAAAATTTGCCTACATAGTGTGTGTGTGTATATATATATACCGCTTCATCCGTCGTCGCGGCGCTTGCCCATCGCCGCTCCAGTCCGTGCTCTAGGGGGACGCCAGCCGCTGCCCCGTCTGCTGTCGCTTCGTCCCCTACCTGTTTCTCCTACCGCCGGTCGCCGCCCCGCCCATCATCTACCCATCTGCTGCCCGCTGCCGCGCTCCCTCGAGGCGGTCCAAGAGCGACGCCGCCGAGGGCCCCAGCGGGCAGCCGACGACAGGCGGAACCTGGCGGCGGCTCCTCGGGCGCATGGCGGGGCGGCCCCGGCCATCACGGGCGCGGGCGGAGCAAGCAAACGCGCCCCGGAACTACCGCCCGCCGCCCCCAGGGCGCCCGC
>CM020183.1:3625618-3638733 GCA_009805545.1 Oryza longistaminata
TTAATTAGGTCCTTGTATATAAGTAGACTATATATAATATATACTTCCTTTTATCGTTGTAGAATGGAGATTCAAAGGGCCCGACGGCGGGGGGTTTTCGATACTGGATTCATCGACCCTCGGAAAGTAAATGTCGCAATGCTCGACCAGTATCCGCAAGCCACAGAGGACAATCTCGTCCATCTCCTGAAGGTGCAGCACTACAAGACGTTCATACTATTGCCATACAACACAGAGTTAGTTTTTACTGTCTTCCTATACCAAATTTCATTCCCGTACGAACATGCTAAGTGTTTCATATGTAATGCATCCGACGTACATTGCAGATTCCACTGGGTCCTTTTACTCTTCGACTTGGAGGCCTGCACCGTCAACGTATATGACTCAATGGATAAAAAAGAGTCTACGTTTAACAAGGTTTTTGAACTTATAGACAGGTACTGACAGAAGTTCCTATGTTAATTAAGAATCTTGTTATAATTAATTGCTACTACGAATCATAGCTTTAAACTCCATGTAGGGCTTGGTATCGGTTCCGTCATTTGGTCCGCGGCAATTGGAGAGAAAGACTTAGGCGGAAGTTTAATTTTCCTGTGAGTACACATGCTCTACATTTATATTGAATCTCCAATTCAAATACATACAAGTGTATATTAATTAGATCTCTCGCCGTTTGTCATTTATATATAGTGCGCAAAGCAAGCCCAGGGAACTAACTTGTGCGGCTACTACGTGTGCGAGTATTGCCACTGCCTTGCAGACCAAATCATCACCACAAGAGAGCTCGATGTACGTACAAATAAATTCAAAATTTCATTGCATACGTATCGATTTGTTGTTTACTAATTAATTTCATACATTCATATAGTTTATTCGCATGAGGGATAACCTCACACACAAGGAATTTATCGCGGCGGTTCAAGAACAACTCATTGGATTCATCAACGAACAAATCCTTGATCCCAAGGGTGAATTCTACTACGACGGAAATACAATTCATAGGTACTTAGCTTCTGAGATAACGACTACTACTACGTCGAAATCGTAGCTAGCTAGGACATCATAATGGATTGTAATTAATACATGTCTATTTTTCTATATGCATGTACACATTTTCTTTAATGTAAATATATATTTTGGTCATATATATATTCCTCACCGGGTAAAAGATTTACTCACACCTATAATCGGGAGTAAAAATTTACTCACGCTTAATGTTGGGAGTGAAAATTTTACTCATGCTTAAAACCAAAGATTTACTCACATCTATAATCAGAGTAAAAAATTTAATCATGCCTAAAGTCGGGAGTGAAAATTTTACTCATGCTCAAAACCAAGAACAATTTTACTCATGCCCCAAACTTCCATGCTTGAACTTGGTCACTATCTTGCCTCGATAAAGACAACAATGGCTGATGGAGCGGAGTGCCAGAACTTATACTGAATCACGGTTGGATCTCGTTGGTCTTTCCCTATTAGAAGGTGGAGCAAGCTCCAAATGGTGTCTAAATGTGCTCTTGCAGGTGTGGAGCTCGAGCACGGGCGGATGCGTGCAACTGGCGGATCGAGCTTGTGTGGTATACCAAGCTCGAGTGTGGATGGACGACCTCCTCAGCCCGTGGATCGGTGGATGTCGATCAAGAAATGGAGTAGCTTGGTCAGGGAAAGGGGAAAGAAGAAGAAGATGAAGCTGAGGAGAGCGAAGAGGAATTGACATTTCATCTGTCTCTCTCTGTTCCTCATCTGGTTGGATACATTATTTTATTACCCACTGTGTCTTGTAGCAAATATCCACATAATTATAGTGTCCATAAGCAAAAACTCGTTTTCATAGTATCTTCTAGCAAATATCATATTATTTAAGTGTTCAGTAGCAAACTTTACATAAAAAAAATTTGTGGGAGTTAGAGCGATCTCAACTACCCGTGAAACTTCACGTACGTTGCCCAGAGAAACAATATAAACTTCCATTGGCTCTAAATGATTAATTCCAAAACCTAAATAGGCTGTAGCTAACGCATATATATAGTGTGGGTTACTGGGCGTCTGGGAGCTCTTCATCCTAGCAAGCCAGCTTGCGTCGTTAGAAATTGCTTATTTTCGTGCAGTCCAACCAAACCAAGATGGCCCGGACGCAGGTTCGTCTCCTCCTGCTCGTCTTCCTCCTTGTCTGCCTGCTTGATGCTCCTCACCTAAGTAGTGCTGCAGAAGCAGATCCAACACCACCTATCTCCTTCAACTTCGACTTCTCCAAGAAGTACCGCATAGAAGACTTAGGAATTGAGGGCAGCGCCAACCCGAATTCGAATAACGGGTTCGTCGACCTCACCTGCAGCTCATCCAAGATAGACTTCTCCCGGTGCCAACCTGGACGGATGTCGTACAATCATTCTTCTGTGCCCTTGTGGGACAGAACCACCAACGAGTTGGCTAGCTTCGCCACCGAGTTCACTTTCAAGATTATTCTCTCAGATTACAACAAGAGTAAGGGAGATGGTATGGCTTTCTTCCTTGCGAATTACCCATCAAGACTGCCAGAAAATTCAGGAGGGTACGCCCTCGGGCTCATGAACGGTGCATTCCCTATTGCCTATGACACGGATCGGTTCATAGCCGTCGAGTTTGACACGTACTACAACAGCATCCCTTTGGAAGATTCCAGGCAAAACGGTACCCACATCGGCATCGACATCAGCTCGGTGACTCATTCGATTAACACGACAGGCTTAAACTTCAGCGGGAACGAGACCATGAAGGCTTCCATCACCTTTGACAACACCACAAGCATGCTGGTCGCCTCGCTGCATTTTCTTAATTCTAGCTCTGCACCCGTTCAGGTCAGCGCAAAACTACCAGACCCTAGGACCTTGCTCCCACCGGAGGTGGTAGTGGGGTTTTCTGCATCCACCGGGGAAGCCTTCGAGCTCCATCAGATACTATCATGGTCTTTCAACTCTACTCTTGCTGCTCCGCGGGTACAGAAAGGTATGAAACTGCCTTTGCTACATCTTGAATATTTTTATTCAACACATACTCATTATATGTAGTCGTCCATATATATTTTGTATACTGAGGATTAAAACTTTTGTGTATAGTCTGAATTACATCAATAAGACATTTAAGATGACTAATTAGTTTTTTATTTATACAAAAATCATGATATTTGTTTAGCACAATGTGGCAGAACATTATCCCAAATCCCATCCCCAGTCTCTTATAAGTTACGGGAGGTGCCGCAGTTACCGGATGGATGGGTGGGTCGTCGTCGGGGTACGATGCTTATGCGTATCTGCTAAGTATCAACACGTATCGGGAAAGTATCCGTAATTGCTTTATTTGTTTTAAAAACGAGAAAATATTGGATATGTACGGGATACGTATCGGAGTGTATCTGAAATGTATCCATACCCATGGGCGTATCCCATACAGATACGTGACCTCAGCAATATATTTAGGTAACATAGCTTATAACCTGGGTATGGGGCATAAGAATTAAGTTTTAAAAGATATGATTGTTATAAAATGAAAAGAACAAGAAGATACTCCGTAAAAAACAAATATGTTATCGTAAACTTTATATCTAGGTAATTGGGCAGGTAACGAAAGAGAAATATGTGATAAATTTTGGAAAGTAGTACATATCCAGTTCACATGTAGAAGAAGAAAGGACCGACGACTTAGTGTGCGTGTGGGCACGGAGTTGACGACTTAGCGTGCGAGCATGCGCCAATGCGTCGATGTGAACACATGCGGTCAAAGGCTTTTATAGGCTGACTGCTTAAGGTTAAGGCACCACTTGTAAAAATAGTGATTTTTATAAGCAAGACTCTAGGAGGACTGTGTGTAAGTAGAGTATTTTTTTTTATGCAGCCGTGTTATGTGCACTGATTTATGACGACTTAGTGTGCGTGTGGGCACGAAGTGGAAGACTTAGCGTGCGAGCATGCACCATTGCGTTTCTTTTAATGTGATAACATACGGTCAAAGACTTTTATAGGCTGACTGCTTAAGGCACCACTTGTAAAAATAGTGATTTTTATAAGCGGACCCTAAGACTGTATAAGTAGGGTATTTTTTTTATGCAGCCGTGTTATGTGCAGTGATTTATGCCTCTAAGAGTAGCCATATTTTACATGTGGACATTTTAAAATGACCACCTACGAAAACTGATTTTCATAGCCGGTCTATGAAAATTAATTTTCACCACCGATCTATGACCAACGAGACCTCTCAAGATACCAAAATATGAAAATTAATTGTCTCTGCCGGTCCATGGTTGATGACCCCTTGGTGTATTTCGGTAGGCATGTCTCTTTTATGGTCCTTTTGTGGTCGGGTAGTTGGGGAGGAGACCGGGGGGATAATTACAGGTGGTACGTAATGGGTCAAGGCCCAAGGGTTCTTTCACAACCCATCTTAATCCTTAAATATTTTTGGACCTAGCCCACACGTTGAAGTGAGCTTCTCAAACTGATTTGTAATCATGGTCAACGAATTTCTTTTTTCCTTTTGTCCCCCAACCAGTCAATCTGCCCTCATGTCGAGGTACAGGTATTCCAATTGTCTTTCGATCTTTGAGGTAATCGATACAGCATTCGACGACCAATTCTGTACTGTAACCCTCGACCATTGATCATTCCAGATGGGCGCGATTATATACGTAGCCCTTCAATACAACCATGTAATTCTCGTAGGACCACATTTGATGTAGGTACAATAGGCCAAGCATAATTATCTGGGATACTATGTGAATCATGAGGTGCTTCTTCATATTAGAAAATGATAGAGGGAAACAAATCTCTAAGGTTGTGTTCTTTCCCCCATTTTCCCAACCCACCTCTCTCGTTTTCCACTCGCATGCTTTTCAAACTGCTAAATGTTGTGATTTATGCAAAAACTTTCTATATGAAAGTTGTTCCAAAAAAATCGTATTAATTCATTTTTCAAAAAAATAGTTAATACTTAATTAATCATGCAATAATATGAGCTTCATTTTGCATGCCGGGGAGGAGGGGTTCCCAGCACAGCCTAAGTTGGCATTGGGTCTCAAGTGAGAATCTACGAAGAAATGCTAACTCTTCCGGATTGATCACTTTCTGTGAGACAGCATTGAAAAAGTAGCACATCTTTGTGATAGAAACCTTTAAATGTTTCGGTTTAATGGCCTTAATTGCAATGGCCAGAAACATGATGAGCAAGACATGACAGTTGTTTGATTATAACCAGATACCGACAAATCTTTTATGGAGACTAGTTGCCTAATGTTTGATGAGAAACCTATGTGCACTTTCACATCGCGGAGGGATTTTCAAAATGCCTTTTTCTCTTTGGGTGTTAGTGTGAATAGGCTGGTGGAAGATAAACTTTCTCATTCTTCTCTCCTTCTCGAGGGTGTAGCTCTTCCCTAAATATCGAATCTCCAAGTCTTTCCAGTATGGTAGGTTCTTAAAGAAAATGGAATTCTTCTTAACTAAGGGACCTCATCATCGTGTTTCTTAAGATTTGTCCCCTTTGAAGATTTCTTAGTCCCTTTTCCGAACACGCATTTTATTTTCTCTGTCACGACACATACTTTTTTCTCAGTTGTTGGTTTTGGTGGAGGATCATTCTCTTTTGTACCATCGAATTCTGACGTCATCTTGCGGTACTTATGATCTTTGCGTAGGAACCGCTGGTGCCGCAAGTAAATAAACTTGTTGGAACCCGGAAGGTACCTATAATACGTTCCATTCAAGCAGATCACACATCATGTTTTACCTTTAATCTGCCCCAAAACTGAAAACATGGAGGGGTTTTCGTTAATGGTAACGAAAATGATGGCATTCACTGTGAAGTATTGTCTTAAGTACTCGTCCCACACTTTCAACTCCACATTCCATAAATATGTTATATCTTCCAACAATGGTTCAAAAAATACATCAATATCAACACCAAGCTGTCGGGATCCTTGTATCAGGACAGAGAGAAAAACGCTTTTTCACTTTTGACAAATACAATTAGGAAGATTGTATATGGTGAGAAGCACTGGCCAAGTGCTATGCGAGCTGCTCTTGTCTCCAAAAGGATTAACTCCATTAGTACTCAGGGCAAACCTAATATTCTGTGGGTCTTTAGCAAATTCTTTGTACTTTGCATCAAATTTATTCCACTGATGAGCATCCGTCGGGTGTCGAAGCATCCCAAACTTTCTTGCGCCCTTCTTGATGCCAGTGCATTAGTGTCGCATCTCACGGGTTCGAGTACAAATGTTTAATGCGGTCTTTTACAGGAAGGTACCACATCACAAGCTGCGGGATGTTTATCTTAGTTCCCTCAAATGTGTTAGCCTCTTCTAGGCAAGTGCTGTTATTTGATTTGTACCGGCTAGCACTGCATGTTGGGCAATTAGTCAACGAAGCTACTCTTTCCTGTACAATATGCAGTGGTTGACGCATGCATGAATCTTTTCCACACCAAGTAAAAGGGGACAGATGAGTTTCTTCACTCAGTATGTGTTGGATGATAATGAGTTAGGCTTTGGAAGTATGATTTTCTATAGTTCAAATAGACTGTTGTAACTACTATCAGACCATCCATATCTCGCCTCCAACCTCAAAAGATCCAGAGCTGACCGTAATGTTGAGAACTCACTATCACAGCCTTTTGACTCATCGTATAAATATTCCTTCCTTGTCTTCTGTAAAGCTTCAAAATTATCTAATCTCCTAGACGACCCAATTAGCACCTCAGGTTCTGCATGACATAGCATTTCCGCTAAATCGACATTGTTATCACCACAACTATCACCATCAGCATACTCCAAGTCATCAACATCTGGCCAATCTTCTTTGTCATCAGGGTCTACTTGATGTTTGCCATGATGTGTCCATATTACGTAATCATCCATAAATCCACAAATCACTAAGTGCTTCATTACTTTTGTGACATCTATCCATACTTTTACATTCTTATGATCAGCACATAGATAATGTATCTCTGTCATATTGTTGTTTTCAGCGTGCGCCTTGACAATATCATTAAATTTAGATACTTCATCTGTATATGGTGCCAAAAACCTCGGCATATGATACATCCGTTGGTGCCTGTCCATATCTCTACAAAAATTTCATTTACAACTATATTAAAAAATGAAGAACAAATATTTGTAAACAAACTTAAATTCCCTGTAAAGGATAGAGAACTATTAATAACTAAGGGATGGTAATCTATGAATTTATCGTGAACATACATAGACCTACGAAATGGATGGGAGCAAAATACATAATTTGGGTAATTAAATTATCACATTAAACCGCTAGATGATAGGAGGACCACATGACATCAAAGATTATACATAAATCCAACAAAAACATATCCTAGGAAATTAAACATAATACACTTGTTTTTTTACATAGACCAAAGGATGGAAATTTTTTCTCTCTCCTATCTAGACCTATGAAATACATGGGAACAAAATACATAATTTTGGGTAATTAAATTAGCACATTCAACCACTAGACGACAAGAGAACCACATGGCATCAAGGAGTATACATAAATCCAACACAAACATATCAAAGGAAAGTAAAAAAAGAAAGGAAAAAACATGGTGAATTAGAAAAATTGCACTACTATTCACGATATCGGCTACGTGCCACTGAAATTTAGGGAAATTGGAACCGTGCCACTTCGTCGCATTTTCCATCCATTTTTCCATCATCCCCGAGGAGCTCGCAGCACCTTTCTGTCTACTGCCATCTCCGAGACCACACCACCGCAACGACGAGCATACGGGAGGCGATGGCGGCGGTGGAGGAGCAGCCTGAGCAGGTGCCCAGCTAGCGGCACAGGCAGATTTGTGTTCGGACAAGTGTTGGCGGCGGCGGGGAAAGAGCTCGTGGCGAAGGAGCCCGGTGGCGGGAGCTCGGTGGCGGCCAAGGAACTCACGACGAAGGAGCCTGGCGGCGGGGAGCTCGGCGGCGGCCAAGGAGCTCGTGGCGTAGGAGCTCGACGGCGGGGTAGGAGCTCGGCAGCGGCGAAGGAGCTTGTTGGCGGGGAGCTCGGCAGCGGCACGGCGGCACGGAGGTGAGGCATCGCTGGCGAGCGCACGGAGGTGGAGGCACGGGGAGACCCTTGCCGCTCGGTGAGAGGGCGGCCCGGGCCGGGAGGGGACGGCGAGGTGGCAAGCGTTGGCGGTGCGGGGCGAAAGGTGACGGCGAGGTGGGGGACGATGGTGGCGCCGCAGTGGATAGGGCCACCGCTTCTTTTGCTCTGTACTTCGTCCACGCATGCGGCGGCAGCGTCCACGCACGCGAAGTGGTGCCCCGGCGTCAACGATGAGTGGATGGAAAACGCCATGGAGTGGCATTGATCCATTTTTGAAAAATTGCAGTGGCACCCAGCCGATATCGTGAATAGAAGTGATATTTTTCTAATTTGGCATATTTGTTGTGGCATGGATCCAATTAACCCTAGATCTAACCACTACAAAAAAATCTCTCGAAAATTCGGAGTTCAAAACCTTCCCCCTATATTTTGGTTTTCGGAGAGAGAAAGTTCGGATGAAAAGACTAGCGCTTGTGGAGGAAGAATGCTATTTAGCCTTATTTTTGCAGGCAGAATCAAACGGTGCGCTTGCGAAAATTATCTTGGCAAGCGGACCACAAAAGGAGTCCGCCTGCATAATGCCAGGCAGCGCCTTATGTGGTCCACCTGCAAAAATGATTTTCGCAAGCAGCGTCCTTACGTGGTTCGCCTGCCAAAACATATCTTCGCAGGCAGACCACAAACTTGCACGGGGTTCCCATTTTCGTAGGCGGCATTTTCTCTCCGATGACCATACCCATCTGGAAAAAAATAACCCTCATCTAGAAAAATGGTTTTTTAATAGTGAATACTGGTTTTTTATAGTGTATGTGTAAATTAAAAGTGAGTTTCTATAGCTTTCTTGTTTAATCAATTTTTTCACCCGGTCCATTAAACAAAAATCTAACCCTCATCGATCATTGCTCCTCTTTTATAATTTCAACATAGTTTCCTTCTCGGATAATGGTTGAATAATTGAATGATTGTAACGCACACAAAATAAATTTGTAATTGTACTAAGTATTAAACTTTTAAAATATACTAGAAAAAATGACGCAATGGGTGAAGTCTATTTTAATATTATTATTGTTATATGGTTTAGTTAAGATGAAATTCACTGTGGGAGTTCGCTTGGATATATATATTTTTGGAAAATCATGCAGTTAGAAGTCCGATTGTCTCAAGTTAGCATACGAGTTTTTTTAAAACATTTCTTATATGATTCCTTCTGTATTACCAAAAGTGAATGATCTTAAAAACCGACTTAAATACGGATATGTATTTCGAAAAGCAAACGAGCTTAAAAAACAACTCATACACGGATAACGTACCAAAATACCGGCAAAAAGATATATTTAATTTTTATAATAGTAGAGATGTAAAATGGTTAACTGGACATATGAATCTAGTAAAATCGTATACAGTAACCTTTTTTTTATTAAATTTTACTTAGTTACATAGTACAGTCGTGCGACCATACAGTTTACGCGTGTTGGAATTGGACTAATGCACCATGGTAGAGCTCCTCAAATTTTTGCTAGTTATCCTCAATAATATGTCACCGATCTGCCGTAACATCGATGCAGATCACAAGAAAGCCATTGCCGTGGGGTTGTCAATTGGAGGAGGTCTCATATTGGTGCTCCTGGTGTGGTCTATTCTCTCTTGGTGGAAGTGGAGAAAAACAAACCGTGAATTTGACAAGGGAACTCGTGGGGCTTGTCGGTTCAACTACCACCACTTGGCTGCTGCAACAAACCATTTTTCAAAGGATAATAATATTGGAGCAGGTGCGTTTGGTGAAGTCCACAAAGGATTCTTGACACAATTGGGCCGTGAAGTGGCTGTTAAGAAGATCTTGAGGGAATCCAGAGCAGGAAACAAGGACTTTTTTGACGAAGTCCAGACCATCAGTAGAGCAAAGCAGAAGAATCTTGTTGAACTTCTTGGTTGGGGAATGAAGGGCAGCTCGATCATTGATTTCATGTGCTGCCGTAGGCAGAAGAACACCGACCTTTTCCTGGTATATGAATTTGTGGATAACGGCAACCTACATATGCACCTGTATGAGAAGGAGGCTGTGCTGTCATGGAGAATAAGGTGAATACTGCGAGCAGAGCAATATAATTTATATTCATGTTTTAAGAACCTAGCTAGGTATTACTATATTACTACCGCACATAACCCCAAAAATTATTGTCTAATAATGTTTTTACAAAACTCTCCACCATGTGCATGTTGAGCATAATTTTTCTAAAAATAAAATATTGATTGTATATGAAAATTGTAATTACTGATTTCTTGACTAAGGTTGATATAGTTCAACTTTTCATTGCTTCAAAAAAAATATTGTTTTAGATATGTTTAAATTAAATGACATTTGAATAAGGATAGGGATTTACGAAACACGTTATGTGGCATATATGTTATAATACCTATATACGGTTTTCTGCCACATAGACCCTGAAACATGTTGTTTCCTGAAAGTAACTATTTTGAACATGGAAGTTGGAAAAAAAACGAGCTAGTAGTGTTGACAATCATTACGTACATTCCTCGGTACAAGAAAATGATTATGCATGTAAATGTTGTCTTTTCAGGTATAAAATAGTGAAGGGTATTATCAGCGCTCTTATTTACCTTCACCATGATAGACATCCATACATCCTTCACAGGGATATCAAACCGAGCAACATACTCTTGGACAAAAATTTCAATGCTAGATTAGCAGATTTCGGGCTGTCGAGAACTGCCGACAACGGAACAATACAATCGTCAATGGTTGTAGGAACGGAAAATTACTTGGATCCAGAGTGCAGGAAGACGGGAAAGTTCAACCGTAGCTCGGATGTCTACAGCTTCGGGCTCGTTCTACTAGAGATTGCTTGCAAGAAAGACGAGAATAGCTATGCACAAGTCTGGGAAAGGTACATCGACAAAACTCTGATGCAGGTTGCTGACGATAGGTTACAAGGTGCGTTCGATAAGAGGCAGATGGAGCGTGTGATCGTCTTGGGGTTGTGGTGTTGTCAGCCTAATATTGAGATGCGACCTACGATGGAGCAAGCAATGGATTTCCTGGAGAGTGATGGGCCGTTGCCTAAACTGGCCAAACCCGAAATTACCTCCTCAAGTGCGCCAAGCAATTGAACTGAACAGGATCAGTCGAAATGTATAAGTTGAAAGTAAGCAAGTCACACCAGATATATTGTGTTTTATATTGGATTTTTTTTCTTTCCTTTTAATTAGTTTGGGCATGTAGAAGTTATCACGTAAATAGAGGGGTTGCAGTTGTGTTAATTTGCTTGTGGCTGTAGTCATCGTAAATGTGCATGTGGAGTCAGTTTTTGTATAGCTAGCCACAGACTATTCAGAGTTTCAGACGTGGGATGTTGTGTTATTTGCCGCCGTGGCATCAGGAGTCGTTTGTACGTTTGTTTTGGATTCACGTTTGAGTATAAAAGAAAACAAGAAAACGCCGCAGTCGTTGTGCGGCAACATATTTTTTTTACCTCGCTTTCCTTTTTTTCCGCTCCCAGCTGGTGAAAGGATGACGATCTTTTCACTCACCATTCTCTCCCTCGAAACCCCGGTTTGTTTGGCAACTCGAGGGAAGGGGATTGGGAGTTTACACGAGAAAAGTGATGGTGAGATTAACATGGGAATTTGATTTTTAATCCCAGTATCTTGTTTGGTAGAGGTGGTGGAAATTGACAGGGAGTTTAGTTGGAGATTAGGTCATTAATGAAAACAGATGGCTGAGATTTGTTTAGGCAAAGTAAAGGAGAAATTCCCTACCAATTACCACCCCTACCCAGGTATTTAAAAGGAGGGAGTTCCTCCCTCAATTCCCCATCCCTATCCCACCAAAATTCCCATGTATCCCAACCAAACAAAACAGTTAATAGCTTCATCCCTCTAAACTCTCAATCCCTCCTAAAAACTCCCTCCCTCCAACCAATCAGGCCTCGGCCTTCACGAAGCACCGAGGTGACGTTCATCCTCATAGCGAAGAACCGAATATTCGGTGCCACATCAGCAAAACTCGGAGCCAAAACAGGTACTCGCAGCCAAACTTGCATACTCATTCTTCGAATGAAAAAAGTAGGGAGAAGCTGGGAGAAAGTGTTGTGGAGGGCGGAGCCTCGCGCGAGTGGCTTCGCGCACGCATCGGCGGTGAGCGCGTAGTACTCCAGTGACGAGGATGGGAGCTCGCCGAACGGCGTCATCACCGCGCGACCATCCAGTTGCCCCCGCCTTCTATCGCTCCCGTGCCAGAGGAGGAGGAGGAGGAGGAGGAGGGGAGGCGCAACAGCCGAAGGAGGAGGACGGGAGGCGCGGCGGAGGAGAAGAGAAGGGGACAACTGGCGTCGATTCTGAGCTGGCGAGCTCGATCCGCCGACGGCGCCGTCGCCGCTAGTGCCCGAGGGCGGCGGGATGGGCGCGAGCGGTGACAACGGACGTGGGCGGCCCTAGCGGCGACGGCGCCGTCGGCGGATCGAGCTCGCAAGCTCGTTCGTCGATGCCGGGTTGTCCTTCTCTTCTCCTCCGCGCGCCCTCCCTCTCCGCTCCTCTCCCTCTAGCACGGGAGCGATGGACAGCGGGGCAACTGGATGGTCGCGCGGTGATGACGCCATTCGGTGAGCTCCCATCCTCGCGTCACTGGAGTAGTTACCGCGTCCACCGCGCCGATTTGCCTGCGGGAAGCCTCGCGCGCGAGCCTCCGCCTCCCAAACTTTCTCCCAGCTTTCTCCTTTTTTTCATTTCGAAGAACGAGTATCAAAGTTTGGCTCCGAGTACCTGTTTTTGGCTCCGATGTTGCCGATGTGGCACCGATTGTCGGTTCTTGGTTATGAGGCCTGAACGTCACCGTCGGTGCCTTTTGTGAAGGCCCCGTATCGAGGGAGAGAATGGTGAGTGAAAAGATCGTCATCCTTACCAGCTGGGAGTGGAAAAAAAGGAAAGCGAGGAAAAAAAAAATATGGTGCCGCACAACGACTGCGACGTTTTCTTGTTTTTTTTATCTATCAAACGTGAATCCAACAACACGTT
>CM020183.1:3638758-3656941 GCA_009805545.1 Oryza longistaminata
ATCCGCCGCCGCGCCGTCGCCTTTAGGGCTGCCTGGCGCCGCTCGGGCTGTCCCGGCACTCGCGCCGCCCTTGATCCGCGCTGTCTAAATCGCCGCTAGGGCTGCCCGGCGCCGTTCGGGCCGTCCCGCTGCTTGCGCCTCGCGCTACCCGACTGCTCCGCCACTGCTCATCTCCATCTCGCCGTCAACCTCGGTTCCTCTGGTGGGGGATGAAAAGAGAGGAGAAAGAGGGGACTTCCTCCGGTGAGGAATAAAAAAAGGGCGAGGAGTGAGGGAGAGTTAAAAATAAAAAAGATGGTACATGTGGGACCCATTACAAGCAACTTGCACTCTGGAACATATGGCTTAACACGTTCTTGGTCTATGTGGCATGTGAGGAACGGCAAAAATGAGCGACGCACTGCTAATGCCCAAATATAACCGATTCTAAGAAACTTCCGGAGGGGATTTTGTTGTGCGATTCTCTCTTTGTAGGTTGTCACGCCCAGAATTTCTATCCAAAATTCCAAACGCTTACATGTGAGTAAACCCTCGTACAGGAATCAGCCGAGGCACACAATAACAAATTGTTAATAGAGTACAATTATTACTCTAATTAATAAGCGAATAAAATGTCAATACAGAGGTAGATAGTTCCTCTCAATCAATAAAGTTCTAAGCAGCGGAAAATAAAAGAAACAGCACAGACGACTCCTCTCCACAGGCAGCTTGACCAAGGCTACGCCTAATCATCCACACCATCAGCATCACTGTAGAACTCCTCCTCTAATGAATGATTGCAAGATGAGTATATGACATACTCAGCAAGCCACGCAGCAAATATGCAAGTGCACAGGACAACAAAGGATGGCATAGTGTAGTCTAATTTGCATAAATTGCATTTAACAAATATTTCAGAATCAAATAAAACAGTTAAATAATAATTAAACAATATTAATCCAACGCTATACAACATACCCTGTTGTAGGCCCAATCATTCTGAACAACCAATCCCGACTGCACAGTTCTATCTCCAAACCAGGAATTAACCATTCCAAACCAGGAGCTAAACAAGTTATTAACATCATCATTTAATATGGTGAGAAGTGTGAGACTAATCACGAAAGACATTGTTAGACCCACCCATAACCGCGGGCACGGCTATTCGAATAGTTTAAACTCTGGCCAGAGGTGTACCACTGTACCCACAAGACACAACCTCAACATCATGTCAACCATGCGTCGCGATACTTGACAAGTACCCGAATAGAGATTGTGACAATACCCTTTATATAATACAATTCAAAGCAGTGCACCGTTCCCGGATCATAATCACCCCCTTATAAACAAGGTATGGACTCCCCAGCGACCCCCGTGGGCTTATCTCCGCCACTTCACAGTCTGGTGCTCTACTATGAACCATACTATACAGAAAGTAAAGCCGTTGCCCACGCTGGCTTGTGGTTGGCACGGTAAATGTTTCACAACCGAAAATCGTGAACCGGTCCTTAATTGTCATGAGCACGACCATCAAAACCATGTGCTCACAACCCACCATTATCTAGGAACTATAGAATCAAGCAAAGTATTTAATAAAAATTTATCTAGCCCACTTTTATATTGGAATTTATTATTTAAAATTAGATCTTCTCTTCTAGGCTTTTAAAATCAATTCTAATAATTCCAATTAAACAACAATTTATATATTTGGGATTTTTAGGGTGTGACATAGGTGATGGTGCACATAGTGGATGATCGCCTGCAACACCTTTTGTATCAAGTGAACTCACTCAACTACACCGACTGCTCAAGAACTTCAACTCATCAGTAATATAAAATCAGTCATAAATAAATATCTTCAATAAACCAGTAGAAAGAAATAAACTAAATCGTAACTGATCATTAATAGAAAACAGAGACTCCTCCAATTTTGTATGCAGATCTCGGTATGGCCACAACGAATGTCAGAGCACGATTAATGCGAGACTTGGTGGGTGGGCTTATCCCGTCAAGTTTGAATATCATCGCCAACTCAGCCAAAACTTTTACTCCATAGGCAGCATTGCACGAGTAGCGTCCTCCTGCAAATGGTCCGGGGGAGAGTGCGAAGAACAAAAACACCTGAGGACGGGAGAGAAGGGCCTACCCAGCAACGTCTAGAGCATATCTGCCATCAATGAGCTCCACGACGCCACAAGGTTGATAGGATGGCGGGTGAAGGACAGTTCACCTTCATTGCCTCCACAACCATCAGCCCAATCATCACAATTGTGGCCTTCTCGAGTGAGAGAGAGACAGCTAAATCTGGCGTTCAATGGTGGGACAGGGGAGAAGATGGTACCGTAAGAGGAGTGCTAAGGGGTTTGGGGGGAGTGAGAGAGTGCCATTTTTTCGACAAATTATCTTTTCAAAAACTTATTTCAAAACTAGACCTTGCTAAAACTTCAACCAAAAATGCTTAGTGACCTCAGCGCCAGGCCCGTTGGTACCGACCTCTCACCAATATGGTGCCCAAGCAGATCCGCTCACCGATGTGCCAGGATCTCTGTGCCAACCACCACAACGCTGAGGTGCCCAACATGGGCACCAAGCATGTTGGCGCTAACATCAGGGAATTAACCCCATGCGCAGCCGCACCCAGCCGCCTTCTTCCTCTCCTCTCCACTTCTCTGCCTAGGATTTGTGCGACGGAGCCACCCTCTTCTCTCTTTCCCAAATGTATGCAAATCCACCACAAATCGAAGGGGAATTCATGGGTAGTGCGTTGGAGGTTGATTTGCACGGTGAAGTCCCTCCGAAAACCCTAATTTCCCCAATGTTTGCCCATATATATTGAGTATTTTTATTGAATCCGTGGTGTGTTAAATGTGGCACATGATGCGTTGTGAATTAGGGAATGTGGGTCGGCATGTAACCACGTCGATGTTGAGGTTGACTAGTGCGGCACTACGTGGCCGCCCAACAAAAGAGTTGTGTTGGGTAGAACAGTATTGTGGCCAAGTCCTAAACCTTAGCGCTAATGCGGCTGGCACTATGGTTGAGCTGAGTAGCACCATTTATCATGGTGCTAAGCTTGGGGGCCTCACTTCATGAACCTACCACGTCGGCGAGGCGATGGGCTCAAGCTCCATGTGGACAGAGGATTCAGCACCAACGTGCCTAGCATTGAGCCGTAGGACCTCAAGCCCGAGGCTGTTGGCGTTGAGGTCCGGACCATTTCTAGTTAAATAAGTTTTTGAAAAGGGCAAAATTGTCAAAAAAGGAAGAGAGTGGTGGCGGGGAGAGGGGTGATCAAAACAGGGAGGGATTATGGATATATATGTAGGTCTTTTTTGCCACATTGTCTAAATTATATGATGTTTCAATAATTATCTAATAGAGAGTATTACATGGGCTGACAAATAGTGTCTAGGGGCTAAAACACAAAAAAACACTAAAATGTGGTTTGAAGAAGTGGCGGATATCGGTTCTAGTGATAATAAGTTACTGACCATTGTTCAATAGAAAATCAAAATGTTTCCTAATAGCAATAATGAGATGATAATTTTTGTTACTAGTGCAAATGAAAGTTATTTGTATACAAAATATAATACTCTTGAAAATGATGATTCTTCTAGGTTTAAGAATGTTTGTCTTGATCCAACCAATGGTATATGTACATACAATATCTACTTAATTTACATATTATCAGCGATGAAATTGGGGGTACAACTAATTATGAGACAATTTTGTTTTAGAAAACTCCCTATGTAGCATCAAAAAAAAATTGCTCTTCCCTCTATAGCATCCAAACTTCAAAAGTTCGCTATCTAGGCACTTCTAAAATTTCCCTTCCCTATGTAGCACTTCTGTTAGTTTGTACACTTGACGGTGTTAACTCGTAGGTGAAAAGACGGTTTTGCCCTTTTTTAGTTTTTCAGACTTGCCCGTACATGATCGTTGGTATTTTAGACATGCTTTCTCTTGATTTAACGTAACACTGCAAATATAACATGTCGATCCACTCTTTTGAAAAAAAATAATTATCCTCTTGTGGTTTCACTTGTCATTAATTAACTTAAGTAATTAATAACCAACATCATGTACAGGCAAGTCCGAAAACTAAAGAAGGGCAAAACCGTCTTTTCTCCTACTAGTTAACACCGTCAAGTGTAAAAACTAACGGAAGTGCTACGCAGGGAAGGGAAATTTTAGAAGTGCCTACATAGAGAACTTTTTAAGTTTTGGTGCTATAGAGGGAAGAGCAACTTTTTTTATGCTAGATAGGGAATTTTCTCATTTTGTTTATGCCTACACTTTCATCTTCAATATTAAATTTCTGTCAAAATGCTACCGAAATTCTGTCAAAATTCCATCAAATTCAAAATCTGTCCAAATTCAAAATATGTCAAAATCTGTCATTTAATTTTAAACATATTCACACAAAAAAAAATTTCCAAAGTGATGCCTAAATTGGGGGCAAAAACACAATTAATGAATAAAGATGGAAGAGGGTATAAATGTTCTTTTGACAAAAAGTTAACACCATTAACTGCTCCATCCAAAACAACGACAAAAAGATTATTCAGTTTAAAAATGTGGGGGCAAAAATGAAAACCCTAAAAAGTAGGGGTAAAATCAATATTGCAGATGAAAGTGAGGGCAAAAACGAAATTGGCGGTGGACTCGTCCCATGCCGCACAACTTTCTTCATGAGGACCTGCATTAATTGTTCATGCCCAACTTTATCGGGATCTTCCACTGCCACTAGAACGGGATTGGTTACCTCCAACGGGCTTAATACATCATCTCTTTCGGGCAGGGCCCCCGTCACTAAGCAAAGGTCAGTGAGGTGACAAAATATCTCAATCGGGCATCCGGCCGTCACGGATGACACATCTCAATCGGGCCAACACAAAAGCCCGTCACGGATGACTCCCATCTCTAGCGGGCCTAGATTATAGCCCGTCACGGATGACTCTCATCTCTAACGGGCCTAGATTACAACCCGTCACGGATGAATAACCCACAAAAAAATCAATTTTTATTTTTTGGTTAGCCTTAGGACTTTGCCCTCCTGATCGGTCACCCATCCGCGAATTGGTCTGCGCCTTTGCCCTCCTGATCGGTCACCCATCCAGACTCGTGTGCACCCAGGACGAATTTTCCGGTCGATCACCCATCCGGCAATTGCTCCAGACCAAGCACGCTTAACCTCATAGTTCTCTGGAGACTGGCTTCCGAGAAAGAAATTGTAATTTGTTGGTATGAGTATTCTATTAATCCTATTAAGCCCTAGGCTAGGATGTCACACCTCCCTATTCATATACATTCATTCACATAACATCCATTTTGATCACATATTTCACCAGCAAATCCGAATTAATTGGATCAAATATATATTTAGCAAGTATTATCATGAGTAAGAGGCAAATTAGACTTCTAGGAAAAAATAAATTTCAAATTTAATTTTATGATACTAAATGAACTCATATGAAAAAGCTATCAAAAACAAAGTTGTAGACCTCATTGAGATCTACCATTTTTATTTTGGTCAATTCTCTATCCGGGTTTGATTGAACTATATAAAATTTGTATTTCAAAATATAAGAAATTCAAATATTTTTTCAAGTAGTAAATGATTTATAATGGTAAAATTGTTAACAACAAAGTTGTATAATTTATCAAGATCTATAACTTTTACTTTGGTCTTTTTCCTATATAACATTTTTTTGAACAGTTTGAATTTGAATTTAAAAATATGACAACTTCAAACAACATTTTCAAATACTAAATGATTTCAACTGAAAAAGTCATCAACAACAAAGTTGTATAACTCATCAATATCGATAACTTTTATTTTGTTCATTTTTCTACACAATATTTTTTTTAAACAGTTTGAATTTGAATTTGAAAATATGACAACTTCAAACAACATTTTCAAATACTAAATGATTTCAACTGAAAAAGTCATCAACAACAAAGTTGTATAACTCATCAATATCGATAACTTTTATTTTGTTCATTTTTCTACACAATATTTTTTTTAAACAGTTTGAATTTGAATTTGAAAATATGACAACTTCAAACAACATTTTCAAATACTAAATGATTTCAAAAAAAATGTTATATAGAAAAATAACCAAAATAAAAATAAAAGTTGTAAATATTGGTATGTTATACAACTTTGTTGTTGATAATTTTTTTCATTTGAAATCATTTAGTATTTAAAAATGTTGTTTGAAGTTGTCATATTTTCAAATTCAAATTCAAACTGTTCAAAAAATGTTATATAGAAAAATAACCAAAATAAAAATAAAAGTTGTAAATATTGGTATGTTATACAACTTTGTTGTTGATAATTTTTTTCATTTGAAATCATTTAGTATTTAAAAATGTTGTTTGAAGTTGTCATATTTTCAAATTCAAATTCAAACTGTTCAAAAAATGTTATATAGAAAAATAACCAAAATAAAAATAAAAGTTGTAAATATTGGTATGTTATACAACTTTGTTGTTGATAATTTTTTTCATTTGAAATCATTTATATTTGAAAATGTTGTTTTGAAGTTGTCATATTTTCAAATTCAAATTCAAACTGTTCAAAAAATGTTATATAGAAAAATAACCAAAATAAAATAAAAGTTGTAAATATTGGTATGTTATACAACTTTGTTGTTGATAATTTTTTTCATTTGAAATCATTTAGTATTTAAAAATGTTGTTTGAAGTTGTCATATTTTCAAATTCAAACTCAAACTATTCAAAAAAGTTATATAGAAAAATAACCTAAATAAAAGTTATCTCTAACGGGCATCAACAAAAGCCCGATACCGATATGAGTCATCGGTGATGGGCTTTAAAGTCATCTCAATCTGGCCTTATTTGGAGCCCGTCACCGATGACCCTCATCACTGGCGCGCTCGGTGTCTGGGCTCGATTGAGATATGCGAGGTCATCTCAATCGGGCTTAAATCTTTGCCCGTCACAGATGAGTGTCATCGGTGACGGGCTATATGTACTTGGGCCTAGAGTGAGTATATCTACAACTATGTAAATTTATGTTCGATTGAAATGACTTCATTCTGACGGCCCAAGTAGTCCAGGCATAATTGAGCCCATCACAGATGATAGGATATATGTACTAGTGTGCCGTTTTGCTGAACGATTAACTTATCTTTTCCTTTTCTTTTTCAAACCGGAAGTGTGTACCGAGTACTGATAAGTGTACATGTAATTTCATAAAACAGGGCTATATAGTCAAATTGCATTCGCAATGTCCAAAGTAATTTGAGCAGATGGAGATGCACATATCACATGTGCACACAGAGTATCAAAGAAAAATAGAGCAAGTGCCGGCTCCAATCTATAACCTTTGGGAAAAGCTCCCAATTGAATACTCGATGGATTCATGCCCAAGTGGATATATACGATCCCAAGCTGCATCGTAATTAATCTCTATAGATAATACTATATCAAACTACCAACGAGGCCAGCCCGATTGACGAAGTTGCATTATACTAAGTTGGTACTTGGGACTGTATATGCATTAAGAAAGGTTTCATCTGGAAGGTTAGAAGTAACAGATCAATCACAGGCATGCATTATCTTGATTAGATTTGGGCAATATTACTATATGCATACTTCAAGGGAGATAATTATTAAGGACGAGAGAGCTACAGGAAGCAAAGTACAAGATAAGAACTACTGTAGTGTGTTGAACCAATTAGGGACCAAATTAGGCAATGCTCATAAAACAAGGCAAGATTTGCATCATATCTGTCTGTACATCCTCCTCCACTTCCATGAAACCGTGAGCGCCGTTGCATTGCAGGGAAGCGTAAGGCTAGCAGCCTACCAAGTACCAAAGCTAGGCAGATATATTAGACGAACGCAGAGACGATGGTGAAATGTGATGATCGATATATGTCGAGTGTCTCTGATAAGGTAATCGCTTATTCAAATACGCAAAAATTCTCTAGGTAAAATATGAAATAGAGTAGAGGTTACGGTTCGACGTCCATAAAGTTAGACCGTAATATCACTTAGGTCCGTAGTCTTTAAATTGCTCTCATCCATATCTATAATCTAGATTTGATGTTACAATATATCCATAACACCTTTGGTTGTCCACGGTAGCTGGAACATTAGATATATTCAGGCTACCCTGTAGTCGCGTCATGGCAACAAACTTGTGTAGCTATAGTGCACATAGTTTTTCATCTATCTCTTCTCAATTCTCCTCCTTCTTATTAGCACGGCGGCGCTAGGACGAGGTATTCCAGAGGGGACTAAGGTGGCCAGAAGTGCTCTAAAATCTGGGTGTCCACTGTTAGTGTTAGAGGAAATTTATTGCTACAGTGTCTAAGAGAGCTGAAAAGTAGCAAAACTATGGTCAGCATGGATATCCACGTAGACAGTTCATCATAGCAAATCAATATACGCTTTTGGATCTGTTGTGATACATTAAACCTGGGTTGGGATGTAGACAAGCAATTTATAATAATTTACGAGATTATATCTCAGTCCAACTTTAAGATATATAAGGGCATGAACTTTTATAATAAAACCGACCATGAACTTTTAACTATCATATATAAGGGCACCTCGTGACAACTCAACTATAATATGATCTTGTTTCAGGAGTTGTATGGTTTCCTTTTTTAAAAAGAACAGATCACTACGTAATTTGGTAAATTAGAAAATTAAAAAAATTCTACGTTCTAACATATATATATATATATATAAGCATTTCAATATGTTCCATAGAAAAAAAATCTAAGATAAAGAGAAAATATTTTGTTTTAGTCACTTCAGTCGTAAAAAAATTGCTTTGGATTTTCGTGCATGTTGGAAACCAATGCTTAGAATTGGATATATTGTAATACCAATTTTAAATCTGAAAAATGTTAATATTTTACATACGAGAGTGTAATTGATCTACGGCGTGTGAATTACCTTGGTACTTCTGATTGATTCTAAATTTCTATTTTGTTCAATTACTTCGGAACATGGGCCTTCAGAACTGGCCCGCACGTGATTACCAAATCCTTTGAGAATTAGCAATATAGAACGATATTACAACGAACCGGCACATCACTAAGTTCACACATCCTATACACATAAATTTCCTTGCACATAATTAATGCACACCAACTAAGAAATATCATAAAAAATTGTAGAAAAAGTACAAATAATACGGAAACTCAGGACTGCGTTTAAAATGGGATAGAGTTAGCACTTTGCTAATTAGTTGCCCCTTACCTAGCATAGTTATTGGTATTTATCTCTTTCATCAAAAGCCGTAAGTAGTTAATATTACTATTTCTTATCCCACCAAAACTTCCCCCCTAAGCTCCCGGGTAACGGCGAGCTTGTCTGTTATAGCTAGTAGCGAAGCAAGGGTGCAACAAAATCAAGATAAAAATCTATAACAATGTACCAGCTATTGGGGAGATAAAGTACAATCGTACAACATATTAATGTTATCGTTAGTTACAAATTATTGCAAGTTGCGGCATGGGTCACTTTCTAGAAGGTACAGTAGGAATTTCACTTCAAATTTTGTATTATATATTTTCTAGGAACTGTTTTAGCTCTTATCGGAACTTGGATATATATATATTTTGTGTGGCAAGAATAGTTAGAAATAGGAATATATAGGGTGTATATATATTGTGAAATAAGATCAGAATTCAAGATTAAATATGTTGAAGTTAAAATACCTTCAATTTCTTTATCCTTATCCCCAACTTTCATTCTAATACTAATGACAGACTCTTTGATATTACATAAATACTAGCTAGAGTAATTAATTTAATTTAACTGATGTGCTGTGATGAAGGTGCTGTACAATCCCATGCATCAGGTTGGATCCGCCCCTAGTTTCTCACTATCACCATTAGGGATGGCAATGGGTCCCCGTTCCCCGACACCCCGCGGTGAATCCTCCCATTAGGAGGCGGGGGTGGTATGAATTGTATCTCCACGGAGGATTAAATGGAGGGAAAAGAGCCTCCATCGGGTCTGGCGGGTGCGGGTATGGTGCACCGTCCCCCGTCCCCGTTCTCCGTGGAGGCCCGTTACAACAATGTGTGTGCTCCATTTTATGTATATTTGGCCCAGCTGGCCCATAGCAGCCCAGCCCAAAACAATGTATATAAATCAGTTAACAAGTAAAAACCCTAGCATCATATCCATCCCACTCCTCTCCTCCCAGGCTCCCAGCGGCGGCGGCGCCGTACCAGCCTCCCAAGCCACGCGCCCGCGCCCGCGCCCGGTGCAAAAAATATCTCTATTTATACAAACATCTTAGTGTTAGAGTTAGTTAATTCATTATCTAAAAAAAAAAGAGTTAGTTCATTCATTGCCATATAGATGAAGATGATAGACGATTATAAATGAATTGAACGTTACAAAGTTGAAAATTTACAATGTTAAAAAAGTTAAATAAAGAAATGATGGTGAAGAAAGTTACGGAAAGATCGCAATAATCTATTACATATCCCAGACATCGTCCGCGGATCCCTATTTGAAGACTTTTTAATTCCTCTAAAAAAACTAAGCGTATGTGTACATATCTATTTTTTCAACATACAATATAATCACAGTATTAATTTACTCAAGAGCCACTTTAGATTTAAGTGTATAATCCTACTTATCGTCGTAAACACGGGGAACAAAAACTATGTGCCCAGGTTTCTCTATTTGGACCCATGTCAAAACATGACACGTATAGGATAATTGGCATCTAAGATTAATCGTTTAATTTCATAACTGAACTAGTGTTTTAATTAAGATGGGTCGTCTAGAGATTTGGTTTTATAGGAATCTTTTTTTCCATGTAGTCATGTATTATCCGTTTCAACATATAAGTATTTACTACAAAAATACCCGTGCATTGCAACGGGTAAATACTGTTTTAATTTTATTATTGTTATACGGTTTAGTTATGGTAAAATTCACTGTGGGAATTCGTTTCGATTTATTTTTAAAAAATCATGAGCTGCAGTTAGGAGTCCGACTTTTCATCTCAAGTTAGTAGGTGGAGTTTTCTAAAAGAGATTTCTTATATGACTGATTTTGTATTTTTAAAAGCAAACGAGCTTAAAATCGAACTCAAACACGCATATATATTTTCCCAAAGCAAATGATCTTAAAAACCGGCTTAAACATGGATGACATGCCAAAATAACGACAAAAACATATTCAAATTTTACAATAGTCACTACTGGAGAACCCCACAATACTCCCGGTTCGCAACCCTCTCTTTTCCTGGGTATGCAACCGGATACTCAATCTTTAGTTCCGGTTAAAATAAACGAGACTAAAGATATATAGATCTTTAGTCCTGGTTTGTGGGCTAAATGTTTTTTTATTGTTTTTTTCTGTTTGCATATTGATTTTAAGCCAAACTCATCACAAATTGCAGATCACAAATTAATTCACATATCAAAATAACAACACAAATTCACATTTCATTGACATCATAAAATCACATACTCAATAAAATTCACAGATTCATACACAACATCACCACACATCGCAGATTCACAAAAACAACCAAAAAAAACAAACGCTGGGAGGGAGACGAGCTGTCACCGCCCACGGCTGCCTAGGTAGCCGCGGCCCTCTTCCCGGCCGTAATTGCCGCGGCTCTCCGAGGCCGACGCCTCCCGCCGCCACCCACAGCTGCCCCTTGTGCCACCCCCGCTTGCCTCCGCCCGCCGCCGCCCCTCGTGCGGGCCCGCGTGAGGCCGCGCCCAGCCGCCTGCCGCGGGGCGGCTCACTCCGCCGCCGCCCGCTGAAAGGGGAGGGGAGGAGGGGAGGAGAGGGGGCCAGATCTGAGGAGAAGAGGAGGAGAAAGAGATAAGGTGGAGAAGGGATCGAGACGAGGGATTATATCGGAGAGAAAGAAGGCTGCCGGGTAGTGCGCCGATCAGGGTCGATTTTTATTCCCGGTTGTTTAACAACTGGGACTAAAATAGATCTTTAGTCCCGGTTGGTAGCACCCTCTTCCTGCGGAAGGCTGCATCCAAGATGACGGCGGTGGCTGCCCCAATCCCTCACGGGTGCGGTGGGGCGGTGAGGCGACGACGGTGGTGGTTGCAGTGGTGACAACATTGGCTCGGGAGCTAGGGTTTCTACGGGTTGTGGCTAGGGTTTCAATCGGTTTGGAGTTCTGAAATTTTTACGTGGGTGCATGCAGGCTGCCTAGCCACATGCATGTCCATCTGAAAAATGATTTCTGTACTAGTGAAGTATTAAAAATTTGATAAATCGATTTATTTGATATATATATATATATATATATAATATTTCTTTAAAAGAACAAACCTTTTATCGGTTTGAGAAGTGTGTTCATAATAAACAAGCGAATCACAAAATCCAAACTCAGGTTATAGTAAGTACGTACCGTACCATGAGTTGTCCTGCTGTTGCATATAAAACTGCCATGACTCTAAACAATTTCCCAACAAAAAAGGCTTATAAAAGCACGTAGGCTCTCTATATATAGCCGATCAGCTTCCAGCTCTTCATCCCAGCTTGCATCGTTACCAATTCCACCTTCACTCGACCACTCCAACAAAACATGGACATCTCTCACCTCCTCCTACGCTTCTTCCTCCTCCTCCTCCTCCTCGCCTTCTCGCTCGACGATGCTCCTCATCACCATTGCACTGAAGCTGCAGCAACAACTCTTCCTCCACCACCACCACCACCACCACCATTCTCCTTCAAATTCGACTTCTCCAATACCTACACCTACCGCCTAGAAGACCTCCGATTCGAGGGCACCGCCGCCGTGCACGGCGCCACCGTCGACCTCACCTGCAACGTCGCCCAGTGCACGACGGGGCGCATGTCCTACGGCCGCGCCGTGCCACTGTGGGACAGAGCCACCAACGAGGTGGCCAGCTTCGCCACCGAGTTCGTCTTCAAGATCGTCACCCTGGACAACGTCGCCAGGGGAGACGGCATGGCCTTCTTCCTCTCCAGCTACCCCTCACGCGTCCCCCCCAACCCAAGCGGCCAGAGCTTCGGCCTCATCGCCGGCGACGCCGACGATGCCGGCGACGGCCCGGACCGGTTCGTCGCCGTCGAGTTCGACACATACGATGACACCTTCGAACGGCCGAAGCAAATCGGTGACCACATCGGCATCGATGTCAGCAGCGTCGCCGACTCGATCAACACGACGAGCTTGAATTTTAGCAGGAACGGGGCCATGAGGGCGTCCATCACCTTCGACAATGTCACCAGGATGCTGGTCGCCACCGTGCAGTTTACTGAGCCTCCTGGCTCTCGTTCTGCTCCTCCTGTTCAGGTGAGTGCGAAGCTTGGCGATCCCAGGGCGTTGCTGCCGTCGGAGGTGGCCGTCGGTTTTTCTACGGCGAACGGGGCAACTTTCCAGCTCGATCAGATACTGTCATGGTCATTCAACTCCACTCTTGCGTCTCCACATCCCGTACTCAAAGGTACTCAACAGCGACTCTCCCTCTGGCCCAAAATATAAAATGTTTGTGCTGGATATAGTTATTAAGAGAGTATGTATAATTAAATAGTAAGATATTGTGATTATATTGATTGAGAAGTAATGGCAGGTGAGAAAAGTAAACGGTGAAGAGTTGTGATTGGTTAGGAAGAAAATATTGGTGGAGAAGTTGCTATATTTTAAGACAGATGGAGTATAACTTTGAATAGGATCAGTTTTTACTTTTCAGTAAAAAAAAAGTCGACATGTTCTTTTCCGCCAAGAAAATATTTTTTATTTGCCAAAATCTGGAAAACTAACGAATTCGTGAATTTCAAATATCTTCATTCAAAATTTCACAAATATTTTTAGCTATAGTAAGATTTAGAAAAGACAGCACATTTATTTGGTATATACAGCTTGTTTTTTATCCCGTTAAATTTGTTGTTGATTAAGCCGCGGTTACATGCATTATGCATAGGTGTGTTAGCGGCATTGATATTTGTGATCACTTGCATCCATGTTCATTTTCCACGTGATGTGCCGGTATATTGGGAATCTATTCAGCTCAGGATTATTTTTTATTGATGCAATTTGCACTGATATTGATGCACATGCAAATGCAAGTCATTATTCCATTCCAAATTACACACGCTTTCGTGCCTTATCCATATTTTTCTGCATTTTGCTACTACTATAGAAACCACATGTTTTACAGATGGCTAGATATAAACAAAAGGAAAATGTCACATTCTTTAGTTACGAATGCAACATCTTTTTTCTAATGGCCAAATGCCTTTTTTTTTCTTAGTTATCTTTATTTATTTCCTATGGAGAATGTAAGGGTAGAATTGACATTTTAAATGTTGAATTTGCATATGCAGGTGATGTGGCATGTACACGTGGCATTTAGCCTTTGCATCTGACCGAACACCATTAATTGTTGCATTTATATATGCAGCCTTTGGAAATCAATTTCCACGCATCGAGTTTTTCTATACAAAAGAGGGGAAAATAATTTGTATATTCAAATGATTTTGTGTGAAATACATGTGCGTACAGCGTATTCAAACCCAGAACCTCCGGTTGCCCGCGTAGCCTCCATAGCATCTGACCTACAAAAGCACTTCCTACTTCAATGGACATGCTACCTGGTCACATAGAAAAAATATCATCACCAAAAAAAAATATGGATCTCGTCAAAGTCTACAACTTTTATGTATAACACTGTGTCCATCTAAGGTAGTTTAAAACTCTCTTAAAAATCAGTGATCCAAATAGATATGAAACTGCTAACGTAATTTGGAGTATATAATTGATCTATAATTTTTAATATAAAGTTTTATTTATCCGATTTCATATGAAAAAATTATGTAAAAAATGCACGTATGAGTGGAATCTTTTTCAGAGAGACACAGCCACTCAAAACAACCGTCCCAACAAATAAGGCAATTTATTCATTTTCAAAAAGATAAGAACTTAAAACAACCGTATCTGAGAGTCAGTTTTCATCTTAATGCAGTCAAATTTAAAGGTGGTTCATGACCGCGGGCCCCTGACATAGTGCACAGGCAGGTTTTCTTGTGAACGAGTAGTGCAACAAAAGAGACCCTCTTCAAAATTAAAATAGTTTTTTTGTTGGTGTGCATGAACCGATTATTGGCACATGCTGGACTTAAGAATAACCAGTCCCTATTTTCGAATCCAAAGGGCGACTCCCCGTCATTGAATATGGTCTCGTAGATCATTTACCCATTTTATCTCTTTCCTCCTATGGATCTACATCTTTCAATATTCCTAGCATTGAAGCCAAATTATATAGCTACAAAGCAAATTCATTTTGCACCTCATGTTATCATCATTTATTTTCATTAACGCGATTCTAGCTAATAAATACATTGTGCGCGACCGGCATGTAAATCTGATCCCATGGCACCATGGATGCCGGTCATCACAAAAAGAAAGGGGCAGCAGGGAAGTTTGCGATTGTTGGAGCTCCAATATTTTTGCTTCTGGTGTGGTCTATCCTGTCATGGTGGAAATGGAGAAGCTCAAGCCGCGACATTGACAAGAGAACTGGAGGTGTTAGGCAGTTCAAGTACAACGAGTTGGCTGCTGCAACGAATCAGTTCTCCTCGGAGAATAGGCTAATTGGAGCTGGTCCGTTCGGAGAAGGCTACAAGGGTTTCTTCAAGGAAATGGGCCGTCATGTTGCGATTAAGAAGATTTCGAAGGAGAGCAGATCAGAAGGAAGTAATAAGGACTTCTATGACGAAGTGAAAACCATCAGCAGTGCAAAGCACAAGAATCTCGTCGAACTTGTGGGTTGGTGCGTGAAGCGTAGATGGAACATGTTTGATTTCATGTGCTGGTGTAGGGAGAAGGCCAATACAATTTTCTTGATGTATGAATTTGTTGATAACAGTAACCTCCGTGTTCACCTGCACGAGAAGGAGGCTGTGCTTCCATGGACAACGAGGTACGTCTACATCTACCTGAGCGATGCTGTTTAATTTCCTTTTTGCAACTTGGAAAGTAAATAAAGTATGGACATTTGATTTAACTTTTTTGCCACTTTTAAGATGTGGCCTAGCGATTAAGGAATTTCCACTTGTTGTCTATGACATGTGGGCCCTCATGTATCTATGATATGTAGATCCAGTGGTAAATTTTTTATCACCACTTGTAAGAGTGGCAAATAGTTAATTATTTCAAATAAAGTGGTATCAAAATTAACTCTTAAATATCTCAGGTGTTTGGAAAAGTACTATAGACACTGGTAATTTTGGTACCTTGAAATACATCATGGTATCTCCTTAAGGACCGTAAAATTGCTCTAGAAATTTTGGTAACTTCTCAAAATTAACCCTTGACATATTGTCCATGCATGTATCATCTGTCAGGTATAAAATAGTGAAGGACATTTGCGCCGCTCTGGTTTACCTCCACCATGAAAGGCGTCCATTCGTCCTTTACAGAAATATCAAACCGAACAACATACTCCTGGACAAAGAGTTCAACGCCAAGCTAGCAGACTTCGGGCTGTCCAGAACTGCTGGCAAGGTAGGAAAGGCCAGATACCTGGATCCAGAATGCAGAAAGGCAGGAAAGTTCAAGCGTAGCTCAGATGTCTACAGCTTTGGGATTGTTCTGCTAGAGATTGCGTGCAAGAAGGATGAAAATAGCTATGCGAAAGTGTGTGGAGCCGGTATCTGGAGAAGTCTCTGATGCAGGTAGCTGATGACAGGTTAAGAAGTGAGTTTGATGAGAGGCAGATGGAGCGTGTCATCGTCTTGGGGTTATGGTGTTGTCAGCCTAATATTGACATGCGGCCTAGCTACCATGCAACAAGCAATGGATTTCCTGGAGAGTGATGGGCCATTGCCTGAATTGGCTGAACCTGAGGCCTCCTAAATTACATAGTGTAATAATAATAGATCTGGTATAGCAGCAGATCGACCAGGCAACTTAGTTGCTCAACTTAATAAGTTATTATAATGGACCCATTGCTGAACTAGCTAGCTTGTACTATCCTCAAATTATTTTAGGTTGTGGAACATGTATCGATTGGACCATGCATATGATCTCCTGGCTTTTTGTATATGTTTGCTACCACTTTGTTCTTATGCGACTACTACAACCGTAAATATCCCAAACCTTCATCAGTGCCGGTTTAGAATATACTCAGTTACTCACCAGTGTCAATTTCCTAACCGGCCGGCACTACTCTGTTATGCGCCACTAACGAGCGGATGGGATATATGTGCGTAGTCGGAGGGTGTAGATTGGGATGTTTGGATGATCGTCGACCCATGGTGATGGATTGCCGGAATAGAAGGGGATGATAGAGTAGAGAAGATTTCAAGATGAGAGGATAAATTGATCTTGCTTGCTTGCCATTAAGTAGGCTTACAAATTGTAACTATCAACTGGAGATTGGATAAGGCTAAAACCTAAACAAACTCCTAACAAACTTATGTAATTGAAGCAAGCAAATTTAGTACTGTTCACCATATGGCATGGCGTTCGTCCTGATCAGATCACGCCGTTTCGCTGAATCTGCTTCCTCTCACGCGGCTCCCACGTGCTCGCGCGTTTTCGCTTGACGCCTGTGGTAAATGATCTCAACAATGACATTTCTCCCATCCTTCAGAAACCTTCAGAAACAGTTCGTTCTCGAGATGGAATGCTAGGTGTCGGCGACGAAATTATGACTCATCCTCCCATGTTGCATCTGCCTCATCTTTCCCCGCCCACTGAAATACTGAATGAGCACTTGACGAACCCAACTATCAAATCTCGATCAACCAATGCTTGTTCCACTGCCTAAACGCGCGTCGTGCCATGTTCAAAGGACCGTAGATTTAGTGTTAGCCGACCATAGATGACTTGAAACGACGTCTGTGTCGAAGCAATACTCTGGTACATGCCAATGACCCTCACTACTAGGAGAATGATTTTTCCATGCGGTTGAATCTGATTTTCACGTGCGGGTGCGCGGCCTGCATACAACCAAGGGTGCGGGTGCGCGGCCCGCATACAACCAAGGGTCTGCGAAAATCTGCGGGTGCTTATGTCGCCCGCATTGAAAAATAAAAATCCGAAAAAAATAAAATTTCAAAAAAATAAAAACCGTAGAATCGGCGGCAGCGCCGCTGCTCCCGGTCGCCGCCTCCACCTCGTTGTCGTCGGCGCCTACCCTCCCACCGGCCGCAGCGCCCGCCTCGTCGTCGTCGACGACGCTGCTCCCG
>CM020183.1:3665184-3691356 GCA_009805545.1 Oryza longistaminata
CATGTGCGGCGGCGGCCTCACCGTCGCGCGGCATGGGGGCGGAGGCGGCGCCCCGGTTGATTTTTTTGGATGATTTTTTATGTAAATTTGTGAATGATTTTCTGATTTAATTTGTGGATGATTTTGTGATGTTAATTTGTGGATGATTTTGTGATGTTGGATCTGTGATTTGTCGATATGTGAATGTCGGAAAAAAAAACTCAATTCTGTGATTGTTGGATATGTGAATTTTGGAAAGAAAACTCAATTTGTGATTGTTGGTATGTGCATGTTAAAAAAAACCATAAAAAAAATATGCAAGTAGCTAAAAACAATCGGAAAAAAAGGAAAAAAAACTCTACTCCTAGTTGGTAACACCAACCGGGAGTAAAGATAGCTATCTTTAGTCCCGGTTGGTTAAACATAATCTTTACTCCCGGTTATTTCACCCCCGATTATTTCACCCCCGGATTTGTCGTCCCGGTTATGCAACCGGGACAATAGATGGTTACCAAACGGCGGCAAAGATCGGTTGTGCAGCAGTGATCACGTCGGTGTGCGGAGGGAATTTGGTGAAGCGGGTGACCTTTGCCTCGTCGGTGCCCAGTCATGTACCCCGGCCTTCATCAAATATGGATTTTGTGGTTGCTTTTGTCTCGTCGGTGTCCAGCAACGGTGTATCTGGCCCCGTCCATTTTAGACGTGTTAATAGTATAGTGACATAGCCTTGTCAGCACTCGGCCATGGTTTCTTCTAGTCTCGTCGGCCATAGACAAATGAAATAAATGAATAGCTGCAGCCTTGTTAGCTTTAGCCAATACGTCATCCGGCCTCGTCGGTCTTGGACGTAGCATGATAAATCAGCTATTTCATCTTGTCGACATTCGGCCATGGTGTCGATGTGTATTTTAAATCTGCACGCCTTGCCCTCATGGCTAGCATTGTTTTATTTAGTGAATAATGATTGTCTGCAGGAATTATGAGACTTGCTCCCGCCCATTCAGTAGAATTTGGAGAGATAAGGAATTGCTCCCGTACATAACATGAACGAGGCAATATGTGACTCATCCGGCATGAATATAAATACGTATAAATCATGGTTGGTCTGATGCCAATAAGACTCAAACTCATCCCAAATTTATACAAATAAATATCGACATCCAATATTTGATATTGATAATTTAGATGGTCTAACACCCACGAGGGTCAGGCTAGCCTTGTATTTAAAGATAACGTGTGCATGTGTATGTGCCGTTAGGGATACTTATATCTATGGCTACAAGTTCACAACGCATCTACGACATATTCGTCTGTGCTTCACTTTACTGTTTTACCGCCCGGGCTGCGCAACTGCACAACGCTACGGTGTATATTTGCTCCCTCTAGGAGATAATGCGGGGCTATGCATATATCTGGACAGCACTACGGTGTTGTTGTGTTATATAGGATAAACAGCTTGACGGAGAACAAGATCAGCTTGTTGTTTAGGACTCACCGATAGAGATGCCATCAGCGCCTACTGCTATAGATACAGATCGCCCATCTGCGGGATACGCATCATCTGATCATGCATCATCTTCATTTTTTTATCACCTTCGTTCTCACTTCGTCTCTCTCTGTGTAAATATGTGTACATGTGTATGCGTCGCTAGGGCATATTGCTGCCAAGGTGCGCAGCGCTTACGCCATGTGTGCTCCTCCTCCTCGCGACGAGGGGGTCAACTGCTTTATATAGGCAGCCATCGCCTCAAACGGCTTAGGCTTACCCTCCCGCGAATCTAGCGTGATGACGCATTTGGTTAATTTGTTTAGGCCTCATCGGTCTGCTGCTGCAGATAAGTGCGACGCATGCAGATGCCGGCCACCTGATGCATGCGGATAGAGATGCTGGTGCTGGAGATAATCACCAAGATTAACATGGCTGATGACGGTGGGCCCCACGCTTATTTGAGTTTGTTACCCACCGGTGAAGTAGCAAACCCATTAATGGGTATACTGCTAGGAACTGCCTATCTGTTTGTCGACAGATTTTTGGGGCAAAATCACCCATATTTTTTCAGGCCTTAGATCTACATCCAATGCATAGAAAAAATGACTAGAAACAAACTTTTTACCGTCTGGGCCTTAGGAAACAAAAATAAACAACAATTAGGCTGAAAAACAAGCCCAAAACACAGAGCCCAATAGGACGAAATTATCATTCAAAACTTTGACACAATACAAATGGTCGGAACCATACAAAAAGAAACAAAAAAAAAATCTATAGTAGTGTAGAAAACAGATTCCACAGTACAAAACTAGGCCATTACTAACTCAGAACTTCATTAACATTTTTCATTGTGGCATGTGCGCACAGAGAGAACAAAATGGAATCTCACAAAAATTGGTAAAGAATTATACAAGCTTATTCAAGGAGAAAGCATCTGTTAGAAATCACTGCAGAGAAGACGTGTATCAATCAGTGATATTTTCTCTAATACCTTTAACAACCGATTTGATCAAATGAGCACATCTCATATGTTGAGCTTGAAATGCCACCATGAAACTCAACTTCTGCCTGAACAGCACCTGTCACGATTGCAGAAAACAGTGCATCAGTAAACTGCTAGGATATGCAACAAGACATCTGCAAAAATGGGGATTTTCTTTGTGCACGAAAATTTCTTTGTGAACCAAAGAACTGAAATCATATAATCCTATATGCCAAAATTAACTCTGAACTAAAAATTCATAATAACTATAAAAATGCCCATCTAGCAGGGCATCAGCCTCCCCAGATTCAACATATACATGGTACCTTGACAGGGACATTCCACCGTGACAAGTTCAATTACAAGAAAAAATGAAGATCTAGCTACCAATAGCTAGTTAGTTACAAGAAAAAATAATAAAAATTACATATGTAACTAAGGTATATTTCCACTGTAACTAGACTGTAAGTGGTGATGAGTTGAACTGTAAGTATGATCTAAGTTATACTAGTGATGGATGGTGCTGCATGAAACACAAGGCAACACAGATAATATAAAATAACGGTACAAAACTTGGCCTACATTACGAACTAGCAAAAACAAATATATCAGGCACAGATCAAAGAAAATGAAGATGCCTAGGGTTCCTCAAACTACAAGTCCCTCAGTTTTCACACAATTCATTGATAAAACCAATATCAAAAAAGTTACAATCTAATTACCAACAGTTAGTTACAGTGAGGGCATACTGGAAGCTATGGGAGCCTTCCAGTATGCCCTCCTCTGTTCAAATCCTTCACATCTGTCCTTAGATTCCATCCCTAGTAAGTTCCCAGCCAATCATGCTTTCAGCGATTCAGATGGGCTAGGGATTTGGGGGAATCCCTAAGGAACGACGAGCAGGTGAAGAAATCTACATCAGGTGTGCTTTTCTCTTCCAATCATCACTTCAATCAGACTACTAACTGGTATCCTCCCTCATCCTTTTGTCTGATTTATGGATCTGGCCTTTAGCCATACATTTCTTTGTCCTTGCTACAGTTGGGTTAAATCAGTTGCTGCAGCATCGAGGGAGGCAAATGAGTTAATTTTACAGGAGCTAATCCATCCAGATCTGCATGCACAGGTGCTTTATTGATTCCTTCTGTGGGTTGTCACACTTTAATGTTGCTTTTTTTCCTCATATACATAGCACACCCTTTTTTATTCATTATAATATGTGCATGTCAACTATACCTAGATGGATCCAAGTCTACAAAAGGATCTAGCAGCTGTTGTTCTTATATTGGTCCTATTGTGGAGGAATGAAACTGCTAGAAGGCATAAGAACAGACGTGACAAGTACGGGCCACTACTGAATAGGGATGTTTGGAGAAGTAACGAATTAATTAGGTTGATTGACTCTTCAGATAGGATTTGCATTAGCCAATTACGGATGTCCCGTCCTATATTTTACAAGCTTTGTGCTAGCCTTAGGGAAAAGAGCCTATTAGTTGACACATTTCATGTTTCGGTGGAGGAGCAAGTTGCAGTATTTCTGAAAATGGTTGGACAACATCATTCAAATTCATCTGTAGGATTTTCGTTTTGGCGATCAGGTGCGACAGTTAGTAGGTATTTTAATATTGTGCTCCATGCCATGTGTGAGTTAGCCCGTGAACTCATTCGTGTGAGATCTATTGACACACATGCAAAGATCACCAGCAGCCCGAACAGATTTTATCCCTACTTTGAGGTAAACCCCACTAGTTCAATATGGTAAAAATATATTTCATTGAGTTTAGTACACTTAAGTGTGACATTTCTTTTCTTTTCTTTTCTATTTAGGGATGTATAGGGGCACTAGATGGCACCCTCATCAGGGCATGTGTGCCAGCTAAAGTGGTGAATAGGTTTAGAGGCCGCAAATCATACCCCACACAAAATGTCCTAGCAGTTGTCGTCTTCAATGTTCGATTCACTTATGTGCTAGCTGGTTGGGAGGGATCTGCTCATGATTCACTTGTGTTGCAAGATGCCCTCTCCCGTCCGAGCGGCCTTATAATACCAAAAGGTACTTAGAGATCTACTACAGTTATGGTTGGCGTTTCTTCAACAAGTTCACAATAGGCTGTACTTGGCATGATTGTAGGGAAATTTTATTTGGCTGATGCTGGGTATGCTGCTAGACCTGGCATATTACCTCCGCATCGTGGGGTTCGGTACCACTTACAAGATTTCCGTGGACGTCGAGACCCAACTTGCCCGAAAGAGCTATTCAACTATCGACATTCTTCCCTTAGGACAACAGTTGAGCGAGCATTTGGTGCTTTGAAGAATCGCTTCAAGATTCTTAGTAATAAGCCATTCATTCCTCTCAAATCACAAGTCAAGGTCGTTATTGCTTGTTGTGCCCTTCATAATTGGATATTGGATAATGGTCCTGATGAATTCGTAGTTGATGAGGACACATGGTATTCTAAACTACCAAGGAGCCGCAATCGTGTCACTGACCCTGAGGAGGACATACAGGAGTGGGCTGCTAGGCGTGATAATCTTGCCCAACATATGTGGGGAAGATAGTGCCCTTAAATGAAATGGTCGTTTTGACCATATGTTCTATTATTATTATTACTATTATTATTGTGTTTGTCAGTTTGACATATATCAGTAAACTACTCTTGGAATTTGTATTATTAACCTTAATATTGTGATGTCTATGTTATGGGGTTTGTTGTTTTGGCAGAATGTTTATGTGTTCATCTTCATCAGTTGATTATTATTTGGTATATGGATTTTTTTCATTGTGTCTACAGCATGGAAAAAAAAAAGGAATTTGTTAAGGGCGAGGAGGCTGAACCTCGTGAGTACATAACTTGGACTGATGACGCCACTAGGTTCATGCTTGAGTGGTATGTTGAAGTCCGTAAGGACAAACCCTGCACGTTCAAGTGGAAGAACCTACATCACCTTCAGTGCGCTGATGCTTTGAATGAGAAATTTGGGCTTGGTATCACCAAAAACCAAGTTGAACGTCATTTCAGGCAATGCAAGGAAAAATGGAGTTGGATACGTGCAGCTTTATCGAAAAGTGGCTATTGTTTTGATGCAACTACGTGCAAATTTAGCATTGATCCGTCAGAGAAGGATTCAAAAAAGCTTGGCGTAAGTACTTATAAATTATTGCATTACTTAGGTAGTTATATAATACATATATACTGAATGGTGTTGAGTTAATTTCTCTCTCTCTTCTTTATAACAGAGGGCAAGATACAACTACTTAACAAAACCTATTAAATTCTTCCATCTCTTTGAAGAATTATTTGGGGACTGTTCCAAAGCTGATGGTTCCTTTGCTGTTGATCAGTGCACTGTAAATGCTTTAACTGATAGTGATGGTTATGGTAGCATCAAGGAACTGGAGGGCTACGCAATGACAGAAGATACTGGCAATGATTCCGACACGATCCCTCACAATAGTCCACCAACCGAAGGCACTACTACTTCAAGTCAGAAGCGCAAGCATATCAAATCACCTGCTAAGAAGGTATCAAAGGAGAAAACATGTTGTAGCAGTGAAGGAAACAGTGAGATGTCTATCAGTTGCAGACTCTATTGCAGCGGCGAATACGCATTCAGACTCTAATGCTAATCTTTGGAAACACATAGAAGACCTCACCATTACATCAGAGGACAAAGTTGAACTTGCAACCTTCCTCTCCAAACCTGATAAGAAGAATTCCGTGGTTATCTTCGTGTTGCAAGCGATCAGAGTTTCCACACCTGGGTCCTGAAATTCTTGGGTACTGTTCGTGGCCTTAGTACTGACTGACTGAATGTGCATGTGTTAGCTGTAGCCCTTTTGGTTAAGTGATGCATGGTAATGAACTCTTCCTGTGATAGATGTGTTTTGGCTGTAATATATAGCAGGGGCTGGTATTATGCAGTGGAAGAATTGTATGAACTTTCATGTCATATATATTAGCTAGTGTAGTCCTTGTTATTCAGCCTGCAGTATATAATATGGGCTGTTGTTATGAAGTAGGAAATATTGCTAGGAACTCATTCTATCATGTGTGTGTGTGTGTGTATATATATATATATATATATATATATATATATATATATATATATATATATATATATATATATATATATATATATATATATATATATATATATATATATATATATATATATATATATATATATATATATATATATATATATATATATATTCACCATAGTGTGGTTCTTGTTATATGTTGTATTTTCTGGTGCAATGGACACCGTAAATTTCACCCATGCTCACGATTAGTAATTGTGCTAATGATTAGTAATGGGAGTGTGGCAAATGACCAAAATAAAAGTTATAGATATTGATGAGTTATACAACTTTGTTATTGATGACTTTTTCGGTTGAAATCATTTAGTATTTGAAAATGCTGTTTGAAGTTGTCATAATTTGAAATTCAAATTCAAATTATTGAAACAAAGTCATATAGCAAAATGACCAAAATAAAAGTTATATATATTGATGAGTTGTACAACTTTGTTGTTGATTACTTTTTCATTTGAAAATCATCTAGTATTTGAAAATATTGTTTGAAGTTTGCCATAATTTGAAATTCAAGTTTTGTATAGGTCAATCAAATTCAGATGGAGAAATAAACAAAATAAAATTAGTAGATCTCAATAAGTTATACAACTTTGTTTTTGACAACTTTTTCATATAAGTTCATTTAGTGGCTTCTCGCGCGGCTGCTCGCGCCGGCAGAGGTGCGGCAGGTGATGCACGCCGAGCACGAGTGCGCTACGAACCAGGTGCGGCCAGGCGAGATCCTCGTCAACGACCGCGGCCTCTCGCAGGGGAAGCTGGATCTGCTACTCGGCTGCCCTGTGCCGCCGGAGCACTCATGTTCTGAAACTGGACAGAGGTGAATCAATCCCAACGAGAGGCTTTCTTCCTTTTTTTTTCTGAATCTGTGAGAGAGGCAAAAGAGAAGTTCAGAGAAATCTCAACTCTTCCACATTTCTTTGTCAGTAGTGATAATAACTTAATAAGTTGATCAAATTAGGAATTTCACTTTTAGTACAGATGTTGCATAACTTTGCATCTCAAATATCGTTTTTTAAGCCATATTTTTTGACATTGGCCTTTGATATATGCTCCATCTTCTTTTCTTTTTCCTCTGATACAGACTTTCAGAGGTCATAGGATAATTTCTTTATAACCAGTAACCTACAAAATAACCTCAGGAATTAATATACTTAAGCCGATGCTTTGCCTACTTGCACATTTTTTGGAGGGCGTCCAAACGTTCCAACTTCATGAGAGTTAATCCTGTAAAACTGACTCAGGATAAAACAATCGCAAAACATGTTTCTTATGGTCTGTGATGGCAAGATCAGCATCCAAAATGTGAATAGCTTTAACATCTTTCATCTCAACTCTAGACATACACTTTTTGTGGATGGGCTCATTTCTGAATTGCAATTAAAGTTCATTGATCCTGTCTTCTGTGAGGTTGAAGATATAGTTAATGCTCTATTTCTTTTGTTCTTTTATTTTTCTTTATCTCACAGCACATCTGCCTTCCTTTTCAGCAACAGCAATGTGCAACCAGAAAAGATACAAGTTTCTCTCAGGTCAACATTTGTCTTTTTTGCAAACCCATGGAAGCCTATTTTAATTGGCAAAGGCTCTTCATATGCCTTAGCCTTTTAGCAATATCATTATTTACAAAGCTTTTCTGTTGTCTTTGCTAAGATTTTGTTCCACAGAAAGTTACAGCTGAAGATGCTTTGAAGGCTCCAGTTAGCAGCCAAGTAAACCAACCACAATAAGTTGCTAGTGCTCCGCGAGGTATGCTATGTTTTACTACTTTCTAGATTTTGTAAGGAGCGAATTACTGGAATTTAGTTTACCATGTTGTGAAAGTTTCAGCATTCAGCTGTTCTATCCTGTAGGGAGGTCATCCCTTTCATGAGCTATCTCCTGGGATTTGTATTAGGAGGGTTCTACAATTTTAAACGCCGGCTATCTTTGGAGGCTTGCTACCTAGCTGCATCATATTGACTTTCTTCTTCTGCCACATTTGACTAAGTCAAACGACAATATCTAACAATGCCATTTTTTTTAAATCTGACTCACAAATATAATAGTTATGGACACCAAGCATTGCTACAGAATCTTTAGCCATTATTCTAATTCAGAAACTCAACTGCGCCTTTTTTTAAAGAATGAAAGAAAGGATGTATGTTTTGTTTAGTAATTCTTTTATTTGACAGGAGTGTTCGACGTCTTCAAGTGTTTCCATTAGTGGACAATCAAATAATCAACGTTTGCTCCTAAGAGCAATACTGTATCACTAGCATATGATGTTATCCTTCATATCTCCATGAATGGTTACATTGTCCTGCAACTTCCTCATGTTCAACTTAGCAGTATCCGGTTATATATTTAATGGGACATCTGGTATCAGGAAGGCGAGAGGCTAGATAGGATTGTTAGTTCAAAGCTGAGCATTGGTGGGAAACTGCAAACAGATGCTCAAGGAGTACATGTTCCTTAAAATCCTACTCAACTCACAGATTTGCCTAGCAAAACCGGTTACTAGTCAAAAGCTTATGCAACTCTAATGCCATGTTGTGATCCTTTCTTCTGATCCTTTCTTCATCTATTGTGCAGAATGTGACTACAAGAATGAGGGCCTCGGGACTGCAAGATCTGGTGGCGCTGGTGAGCATCGGCGGGTGGAGCCCTAACCAGAGCGCGCCGCAGCCAGCCATCATCTTCAACCCTTCCTTCTCGCGCCGCAGACGATGGCGGAGGCGTCAGCTACGTCATTTCATCAAGCCTGAGTTCTTAATCACCGAGGTAATGGTTAGCTTGCTCCCCTTCGGCAGGGTCTCATCCATTCGCGAGCCTGAGTTCTTGAGCACAGAGAAGTGAGGAGCAACAATACTTGGTTTGGTTGTTTGGATGTAACTGAACCTATGATGTAACTAAACATGTTTTGGTTGTTTGGATGTAACTGAACCTGTGTTGGTTAGCAAACATATTATTTGCTTTGGTAAGTGAATCTGAGATTGTGACTATATTAGGACAGGCTGAAATGTGAGCTGGTGCTTGTGGGCTGAATGATTTTAATTGGGCTATCAGATGATAATTGGGTTTTTTATTGGATTTTAACTGGGCTAAATTTGTTTGTTATATGGGCTTCTTGAGTGCATGGCCCAAATGTATTTTCGTTGTAATGCTTGGGCCTATTGGGCCTTTTGAATTGGCCTGTTCAATATTTAATTCAATATAGATAATTGGGCTGAATTTATTAAAATCTAATTGGACTTACAATAGGCCTAGCCCATTAATAGATTTCTCACTACATGGGCTTTAATAAGGCCTACCCCAATAACAGGTTGCTCACTACATGGGCCTTAAAAGGCCATATGGCATCTCATGACGTTTTTCGGGTCAGATAATGACGAATACGAGCGTCACAAAGTTATGACGACAGAAGGATCGTCACTAAATTAATGACGAAAAAATAAGGTTTCGTCATAGAACGCCATTAGAGACGCATGATAGGTGACGAATGAATTTTCGTCACGCGAGCGTCACAGACTGCGAAACGTGACAAAATTTTATGTGTTTGTGACGTAAATGAAACGTCACCTATCATAAGATCTCTTGTAGTGTTCGAGTCGGACAAGGTTAGCCGATTGAGCCGATTCCGACAATGTGACTCGGTACACGTTGTCGGGTTGAGTTAATGTGCTTCATATGGATTGCCACGCACGGATTAAGTCCTAAAAAAGGTAATTGTATCTATTAGTTAGGATATTTTATGTAATTTCCTTAGAGATAAGTTCGGGCAAAAGTCTGCCGCAAAGACTTATGGTATTTTAGAGTTTTTTTAGAGATATGATTCGTGTCCGATAAGGACATATTTTGTATCTCGGGTATAAATATGACCCAAACCCATGTAATCAAACAACACACGTTCAATACAATCTCGGCGCATCGCCACCCTTTTACTTTCGTTTACTTTCGACGAGTTCTTGCTTTTGGGTTGAGTTGCATCGGTTTCGATCTTCAACTAGAGGTAAAACTTGTTATGGCGGCTTGCGTTCTCGGGATTAGTGCTTCCATCTTTATGATACTCTAATCTTGTTTATGTAATTCATCGAGTTATCATATATCTTATATAATCTTTGACAATATTGTTATTTAACTTTCAATCGGCCAACATCCGTCATTGGAAGGCAGCCAATTAGGTTTAATATCAATGTTGACTTAGATTATATAGGATATCCACCACCCTATGAAACATTCAAAGGCTTGATTGTCTAGATATTCTTTCTTTTCATACTTATAGCTGCATCAGTTGAGTTTGACCTTATAAGTCGTGATTAAAATCTTAATCTCTGGCCTGCTTTTGAGTTGCCGATTAGGGTAGCATTGGAGTTTCAGCCGATCTTACCTGATTTAACTATTTTATATCTTATATGCCTGATTAACATGTTAAATCCGCCCTTTATGCTGAGATCTTGTCGCATCTAGGTATATTAAGCTTCATGTTTGATATATTTTGCCTGCTTTAATATCTTAATATAGAGTAGTATCGGAGTATTAGCCGATACATGCTGGATCTATCTGATCGGCTATGCTATGAATGCTTATAATCTCCTTGTTAATATATATTTCAATTAAGTGGCAGCGTGGCGAGTCGGCGTCGGTGTCCAGTGCGGCGGAAGTGGGACGCCGCCGACCGAGGTGAAGGGAGCGGACCACTCGCTGGCCGGAGGAGCTCCGGAGCATCGACATGCCGCCGGAGTTCGAGGCGCCGCCCGGTGTCGTCCCCTTGCTCCCCGTCTGGGTCACCGCCGCTGTTGCAGACGACCCCGTCATCCTCTTCACCGCCGCTGCTGCTCCAGCCGCATCCGGCCAAGCTTGAGCGTCGCCGACGCCAAGATCTGCCATCGCCTTTGTTGGATTTGCAGGAGCAAGGTGAAGACCGTCCACCCATTCATTGCCTCCGAAGAGCGCTAGAACACCGCAGTCACCTTGGACCCGACTTCGTCGCCGTTTAGAGCCCGCCGCCGGTCTTCTCCATTCGTTGTCCGTCATCTTCCTTTCGGTGCCCTCCGTTTTCGCTGTGTCGCCGCTGTTCACCATTGTTGCCGGAATCCTATGCCACCCGGCCATCTGCCATGGGCGCGTGTGTGCACGGTCGTTCTAGGAGCTCTTATTCCTCTCACAGGATGTGAAGAACGGCGAGCTCCGTCGAACGACCGGGGGAGGAGCTGCGCGTGTCGTCCTCCTCCTCCTCAAACTCGTCGCCATCGTTGTCGTCGTCCACCATCGCCCCGCCAGCTTTGCATGCTACCGCTCCGCCCACCATTGCCCCACTTCGCGTGCCTGCTTCGTCTGCTGCTGTCCCACCGGCTTCGCACGCCATCGTCCCACTCTGCCTGGCTGCTCCACTCGTCGCCGCCTCGCGTGCCGCCGCTCTGCCTCGCCGTCGCCTCACTCCGCCCTCCGTCACCCTACTCCATCCCGCCAGCTTCGTGACGCAGATAGATACAAAGAAGAGAGGGGGTTGAGAGATGAGAGTAGAGAGGAATAAAGGTGGAGAGGGGAGGGGAAGAAGAGACTGATGGGTGGGGCCCACGTGGGTCCCACGCTGAGTCAGCTACCCCGTCGGACAAAACCGGAGTCAAAACCGCCGTGAAACCTAGTTTGCACTGGTTTTGTAAGTTGAGGGATGTGTTTTATCTGGTTTTGCGGTTTAAGGATGTTTTTGTAACTTGATGATAAGTTGAGGGACCTTGGGTGTACTTTTTCCTTAGTTGGGTGGCTCAAGATGGGCTGTCCTGGTTTGGTTGGTTGGGCTGAGAAGGGAATAGGGAGGAGGAGGTCCAACCGATACAGTAGCCTTTCACTATATATATGAGAATTATAAATTTGAGAGGGATTGATCTAGGTTTGGAACTAGATTTGAATGTCGATGATTCGGAATTTTTGAGCTAGGAGAATAGGTTGAGATTTTTAATGGCACCAGAATTCAAAAGACCAAAGTTTTGGAATTCAAATTTCAAACAAAGCGCTTTTCAAAGGAAGGAAACTCAGATGGTACATACAAACAATCTAGTCAAATTCTTTAAAAGAAAATCAAATCTAGTTTAACTTTTTTAAAAAAACTTGACAGGAAAACCGTGTGGTTTTTGTTCTCGAGCCGACCTGGAGTGTACATTTTTCATCAAACTGATCGGATTTTGTCGATTTTGGCACCGCCACTAGCACAGTCCTAGCCACCTGCAACAGGTCAAATTTGCTATATGTAACAGCTTGCCAGGCGTTACAAACCATGGGTTACGTACAGGTATGACTAATCATCTGTAACGACTTGTGGCCCATTATAGAGGACAACTCAACTGTAACGGTTTATGATTATCAGTCGTTACAGATAAGGGCCCTTTTTCTAAAAAAGTTCAGCATACGACCAGTTTGTTGTTGGTATTTATAACGAATACAAAATAATCTGTAAGCGCACATATATTGGTGTAGGTTTCACCGAAAGTGTATTATTGGGTATCATATCCATAAGAAACGTGTATGTACTAGTCTCCTAGCTAGTTTGCCCAATGGTAGATGAGTGCATTGAGGATTTCTATGGTTTCTTTATCTTAGTTTAAGTTAGAGTAAAACTTTGTCAATTACTATGGACACCGGTTTATCCCTGGTCTGCTAGGGATACTCCGGCCTAAAACTTTATGATGTACTTGAACTTCAAGGATTACGAAGGACAGACATGATTGTCATCACCTGCCACCTACCTCTACAACATGTAAAGCACACAACAAACAAAGGTAATATCTAGCCTAGACACTACCTCTATACTATTAATTACTACCCTAATCTCGAGACCACACTTATGGAAGATCAATGAACTCTACATAAGCAGAGCGATGAACTCGCAACGATGAGAATATGTAACGCCCCGATTTTCGTTCGGGATTAAAAATTATTAAATAATGCATTTTCTAGAAATTAAATAAAAGTTAAATCAATTTAATCAAGTGAAATTATGGAGGAAATTAAAATTTCCTTTAAAAATCATCGGCCGAAAATATTTTATAATATTCTCTGCTCCAGATTTTTCCGTGAATTTTTGGAGCTCAAGAAATAATTTTAAGGTCACAAAGTTCATTAAACTAATTTAAATAAAAAGAAAACAAATTAAAAAACCCCTCCTCACTTTGGGCCGCTTCCGCCCCAAGGTTCTTTCCCTCTTCCTTTTGGCCCGTTTCCTCCTCTCCCTTTCCCTTTTCCACTCCTGTGGGCCACGCGCCTCCTCCCTCTCTCGTCCAACCCACGCCTTGCTCAAGTCTGATTTGCGTCCCCCGGTTTCCCTCCACTCTCTCTGGCTGACATGTGGGACCCTAGGCGCCACACATCAGTCCCATCCCCTACCTCCAACCGGCCAGTTGGCAACCACCATGGGCGCCGAATCCGCCCCACGTCGCCGCCTCTCCTACGCGACTCCCTATCCCGCGCGTGCGTGGACGCAGTCGCCACCCACGTCCGCGCCGATCCCCCCCTCATTCCGCGAAAAACAGCACCGGTGGGGACCACTTGCACACGTCACCGGCACCCCTTCCCCCTTCAAATCCGCCTCTCCCGGCCATGATCTCCCCTTCCCGAGCCCTTAAAAACCATCCCCGTGCTTTCCTCTCGAGTTTCCCCAACCTCCCGGAGCCTATCGCGCCTGGATTCGAGCTCCTCGCGCCGCTCTCTCTCTCCGTCGCCCATCGGCGCCCTCCAGCCGGCTGCCACCGCCGCTCCTGCTGCCGCCGCTCCGCGCAACCACCACCATTGGCTTCGCTGCTTCGTGTCGCACCCCGGCATCCCCTCCGTTTCTCCATTCCACCGCTGGAACCGCCACTCCACCACCAACCCCAACCCCGAGCCGCCGTTGCCTATGTTGCCTCCAGCCGCACACCACCGCCGCTACAGCTGCCGCAGCACCGCGCCGCTTGCACCGACGGCATCGCCACGCCTTTCTCTACCCCGGCCTCCGCTCCGTTCCCCCGTTCCGCCACCGGAACCACCTCCCCACCGTGACCCCCGAGCCACTTTTGCCATTGTCACCTCCAGCCGCTCGCCGCCAGCAACGGACGCCACGTCGGGCCGGCTCGGCTCCACCTTCAGCTTCGCAAGGCCGTGAGGATGCCCAGCCGCCACTCCGCCCTCGCCATCCGCTGCAGAGACTCCGTTCGCCCCGCGCAAGGTGAGCTCCGCCACCCCTTGTCGCCTCCGGCCACCTCTCCTCGCTATTCCCAGCCACCCCGCGCTAGCCTAACCCACCCATCACCTTCCTCAGGTCACGGCGCCCCTTGGCCGCCCCTCTGTTGGCACCGTCCGTCGCCGGAGTGCCGCCGCCTCTCTCCGCCCGAGCTTCGCCGGCCGCCTCCATCCGTTGCTGTGCCCTCGGTGAGCACTCCCTTCCCCTCTCTCTCTCTCCCATCCCTTCCGCTGCTCCGCGCGCCACCACTCACTGCCGGTGTCGTCGCCGATGGTCATCGTCCGACCGTGTGCCACCGCCGCCTTGCCGGGCCAGCTGGCGAGCCGGCCTCTTGCCTTCCTGTTTCGCCGCCCGTGGACTCGGTCCACAGTGCTGCCTCGTCCGCGGTGGATTGTGTCCACTGTGCGCCAACCCCTTGGTCGCTGACTCGTGGGGCCGCCTGTCAGTGCCGGTCTCCCTTGCTGACGTCAACGCTTAACTTATCCTTTGAGAAAATAATCATTAATTGCATCATAAATCGATAATAATTCTAGAAATTCATTTAAATGGCTCAAAAGCTTCTAAAATTCATATATAATTCATACGAACTCCAAATTGAGTCATTCAACTTGCAAAATTCATCTAAAATTGAGCTCTACATGTTTGTTTACTTTTTATGTACTATTTACTTGGTTTTTATTAGATTTTTTTTCCTCGTTTTTGCGTGCCAGCGTGTAGAATCCGTTGTTTCGGAAGTCTGTGGTCGCGAGGAAAAGTGTTCGGAACAGTGTTTTGAAGAAGCAAGGCAAGTCATACATTTCCCTTGAGCATGTTGAGCCTAATTTCCCAATGTTTTATCGTTTGCAAATAAACATGTTTTGTTTTGCTAATTACATGGGATCAGGGTTTACCTATCTGCTCGCTTGTGCCATGTCTACTTGATATCTGTCCTTTGTCAACCTTGGGTAATAAATTGACTAGCTCATGTTACTTATGTGACCTAGCTAGAACTATATGCTTAGCCATGCTTAATTACCACTAGCTCAGTCGATGGGATAATTGCAGTATTAGACATTCTAGTATATTGATGAGCTGCATGCTCGAGACATCTGGCCATGTCACATGGTCGTAATTATCCATCTAAAATGTGACTGAATGGTGGGCTGTGGGTGCATGGTTTTGCGAGTCGCACCCATGGCAATTAAGGACCAGTTCACGGGAAACCCTGCGTAACATCCTGAAAATTCCTAGTGCTTTCGCACCCATGGTATTTTGTGTGGTGGCTTGCTAAGTACTTTTGTACTCATTGTTGCTCTATATATATCTTTTAGTAGAGTGTTGAAGAAAAGCCCTTCTTAGTACGCTTGCGTACTTAACAAGATGACCGGAGTGCGGTTCTGTTCTAGGTCTCGTTCCCCAGTCGACTGCTTGTGGCATGTCAACCGGACCCTTGTATTATTTTGTCTTCCGCTGTTGTTCTCTGATAGTTGTTGGCCTGCCTGGCCCTAATGTAAGCATTTAATTCTCTTAGCAGGTGAAGAAATCTACATCAGGTGTGCTTTTCTCTTCCAATCATCACTTCAATCAGACTACTAACTGGTATCCTCCCTCATCCTTTTGTCTGATTTATGGATCTGGCCTTTAGCCATACATTTCTTTGTCCTTGCTACAGTTGGGTTAAATCAGTTGCTGCAGCATCGAGGGAGGCAAATGAGTTGATTTTACAGGAGCTAATCCATCCAGATCTGCATGCACAGGTGCTTTATTGATTCCTTCTGTGGGTTGTCACACTTTAATGTTGCTTTTTTTCCTCATATACATAGCACACCCTTTTTTATTCATTATAATATGTGCATGTCAACTATACCTAGATGGATCCAAGTCTACAAAAGGATCTAGCAGCTGTTGTTCTTATATTGGTCCTATTGTGGAGGAATGAAACTGCTAGAAGGCATAAGAACAGACGTGACAAGTACGGGCCACTACTGAATAGGGATGTTTGGAGAAGTAACGAATTAATTAGGTTGATTGACTCTTCAGATAGGATTTGCATTAGCCAATTACGGATGTCCCGTCCTATATTTTACAAGCTTTGTGCTAGCCTTAGGGAAAAGAGCCTATTAGTTGACACATTTCATGTTTCGGTGGAGGAGCAAGTTGCAGTATTTCTGAAAATGGTTGGACAACATCATTCAAATTCATCTGTAGGATTTTCGTTTTGGCGATCAGGTGCGACAGTTAGTAGGTATTTTAATATTGTGCTCCATGCCATGTGTGAGTTAGCCCGTGAACTCATTCGTGTGAGATCTATTTTACATAACCAATCATACCAAATTTGGACTCCTTCCAAATTCGACTCCGCATCCCATACGCACACAATACCTCCATCGTATGCCATATGGAATCTTCACCAACCACGTGCATTGAACTCTAGCCTAAGTATCCCGCATGATATCCGACCGTCACGGACATCGCCTTACCACAAAGTCGACTCTTGATCCATCACCGCAAATACTCTCTCGAGGCATCAAGTCACCTACACATGAAACAAACAAAGAAACCATATTCCGAGACCAAGCTATCCCCAACCTGACTCATTAGTAGCAAACAACAGTATTACATACGTATAGTATCCATCTATAAGACACAAATATGAAACAATCACGGATATCTAAATAAACAACTCGAAACCAAAACTGACACAGATTCGGCCGGTCAGACCGTGGGCTGCACTGGTCTGACCGCGCGATACACGCCGGTCTGACCGGCAGCACATGTCCGACAAAACAGCAGTTCCTGTAGATCACATATAAAATTCCAATCATCTCCAAAACCACTTCGCAAATAAATTCCAAATATCAAAACCAATAATCTCTAATGCCAATTGTTCATCACAGAATAATAATCAAAAACACCTTTGATTTTACAATCTCCCCCTTGATGAACACATTAGCAAACCCACAAAAAATGTTATGTTGTTTGGAAAAATAAAAACAAAAGTGGTAAAAAGCACACTTTTTATAAATGTACACATCGTGCTCGAAAATCCAAAAGAAAACTTCTTTCAGTTTTGAAAAGAAAGAAATTCCCAATTGAACCAAAAAACATGCTCTTCTCAGAAACTCATTACTTCTCAAAAAATTCACCTTTTCTTTAAAAACTCATTGCTTCTCCCCTTTTGACAATGATTTCATCAAGCATAGGAACTATGTTCATTAATGTTCAAGCGCTTAGCATACATAGAGCATATCAAGTCATGTATTGCAATAAAAAGAAGATAAACCCATTTATAATATAGCAAGCATGCATTGAAATATAATCATGAACCAAAGATTTTACAATTAAGTTCAAATCAACAATCAAAATTTCATGATTTCATATGATTTATAATGCAACATCTTAACAAACACATAGGTTGAAAAATAAACACTATACACATATACCTATTGCATTTATCGCTCTTTCTCAAATTAGCTCTTGCACACAACAAGAGAATTTTAAACTTTTTACTTTTCTTGAGCCTTTTTGCTCATTTTTCTCTTTCAATCATTCCGGGTACGTCCCTGTCGTCAAGACTGTTTCCAGGGATTCGGCACCCATTATTTTTACTCACATCGAATGCGTCCTTGTCGTCAAGACTGTTTCCAAGGATTCGATATTCATTTTTTTCATATTTTTTATTCTCTTTGCACAATGAACAATTACAAGCTATTTGAGGAATAACAATTCAATAAAGTATATATATAAAGCATTTATAAATCAAACCATATGCTAGCATCAATATTGCATATTTGCTTAATTCAAGTATAGAATTTAAGTGGCATGCATCATCTCCCTTAAAAGCAAAATCTAAGTCTCATAAAAAGAGTAGAATACATACAAGCTATGCTAGAGACAAATAAACCTTCATAGTATTTCTAGCATGCACAAGAAAATACCATATGTATAAACATAGCTCTCTTTTCTTAATTTTTTTCTTATTGTCAAATTTTGCTTTATAAAACCATGAGGTACAAAACTTCCGCTCGAATCATGCCAAAAGGATGAATTATTCCCAATTCACCACGAAGAAAAGCAAAACGATTAGAATCCAAAGGTTTAGTGAAAATATCAGCAAGTTGCAACTTTGTGTCCAAAAACTGCAATTCAACATCTCCCTTCTCAACATGATCCCTCAAAAAGTGAAAACAAATATCATTGTGCTTTGTGCGTGTGTGTTAAACAAGATTCTTAGTAATATTTATAGCACTAGTATTATCACAAAAGAGAGGAACTTTATCAAAAGTAAGGCCATAATCTTTCAAAGTAGAAATAAGCCAAAGAATCTGTGAACAACAACTAGTAGCAGCAACATATTCACATTCAGCAGTTGATTGAGCAACACTAGATTGTTTCCTAGAAGACTATGCAATTAATGATGTACCAAGAAAATGACATGTTCCACTAGTACTTTTCCTATAAATTCTACTACCAGCAAAATCAACATCAGAATATCCACTCAAGTATATAGAAGATGAAGTAGAATACCAAATTCCAAACTCAAGTGTATGATTCAAATACCTCATTATTCACTTGACCGCTTGACGATGTGAAGCACGAGGAGAAGCTTGAAAGCGAGCACACAAACACACAACAAATTGTATGTCTGGTCTAGAAGCAGTTAGATACAACAAAGATCCAATCATATTTCTATACTCCTTCTGATCAACAAGTTCACCATCTTCATCAGGATCCAACACAGCTGTAGAACCAATTTGTGTTGATATTAGCTTGCAATTCTCCATTTTGAACCGTCTCAAAAGATCCTTCGTGTACTTCGTTTGATGCACAAATGTACCTTGAGGTGTTTGCTTAATTTGCAATCCCAAAAAGTACGATAACTCACCCATCATGCTCATCTCAAATTCCCTGCGCATAGTCTCAGCAAACTCCACAACCAATGATGATATCATCCACATAATCTGAACGAACAGTTGACTATCACCATGCTTAAGAACAAAAAGCGTTTTGTCAACCTTTCCCATTGTAAAACCCTTTGCAAGCAAAAAGTTCTTAAGCCTATCATACCATGCTCTAGGTGCTTGTTTCAAACCATACAAAGCTTTAAACAATTTAAAAACATGGTTGGGAAAATTAGAATTTTCAAAACCTGGTGGTTGTTTGACATAGACTTCCTCCTGTATAAAACCATTTAGAAAAGCAATTTTCACATCCATTTGATACAATTTAAAACCTTTTGAAGCAGTAAAAGCCAACAAAAGTATAATTGCCTCAATTCTAGCAACAGGAGCAAAAGTTTCATCAAAATCCAAACCCTCCACCTGGGTAAAACCTTGAGCAACGAGTCTAGCTTTATTTCTCACAATCAAACCATCCTCATTATTTTTATTTTTGAAAACCCACTTGGTTCCAATAATATTATGTCCAAAGGTGGTTCAACTAAAGTCCAAACTTTGTTTCTCTCAAAATTTTCAAGTTCTTCATGCATGGTGTTAATCCACGATTCATCAGTTAATGCCTGAGTAACATCTTTGGGTTCAAAAGAAGCAACAAATGCAGAATTTACACAAACATCATGTGTCGTTACCTTAGACCTACTAGTCCGCTCACCTAGATTACCAATGATTTGTTCCGGCGGATATCGTCGTTGAATGTGCAAAGGAACAGCGACTTCTGAAGTTGTTTCACGTTCTGTACCCTCACAGGTTGAAGTTGTAATCTCTAGAGGACCATCTCGATCAGCGTCAACAGAACCGGAAGCCGACGAACCTGGCCGGTCTGACCGCTCCTCATGAGTCGGTCTGACCGGAGGTGTGCCGGCGGTCTGACCGGCCTGGCGCCCGGTCTGACCGGCCGAGCCGACCTCGTCGTCGTCGTTGTCGTCGCTCTCGTCTTCAAAAATACGACCATCCTCCCCCTGAACCTGTGACAGTGTACCTGCAATGTCGGGTCTAGTATCTGGACTAGCCTCATCAAAAGAAACTTCGCAAGTCTTAAAAATTTTGTTAGTATCCAAAACAAGTACACGATAGCCACGTGAATGTGCGGGGTAACCAAGAAACATTCCATTGGTAGAGCGTGCCTCAAACTTATCCAAATATCCAGATTTCATGACAAAGCATTTGCAACCAAAAACACGCAAATGTGAAACTTTGGGTTGACGTCCAAATCGAAGCTCATAAAAAGTTTTTCCAAGTTTTGACCTCAAGAAAACTCGATTTGAAATATAGCATGCGGTGTTAACTGCCTCAGCCCAAAATTTTCTAGGAGTGTGATACTCATCCAACATCGTTCTAGCCATCTCAACCAAACACGATTCTTTCTTTCAACAACACTGTTTTGTTGCGGAACACGAGGAGAAGAAAATTCATGTTCAAGATCTCTTTCTTTGCAAAATTGTTCAAATGAAGCATTTTTAAACTCACCACCATTATCACTTCGAATTCTTTTCAAAGAACTAGGAAATTCAAGATCCAATCGAAGAAACAAACCACGAAAGTATTGAAAAGTCTCATCCTTAGTTGCCATAAAGAAAACCCAAGAAAATAGAGAAAAATCGTCAACAATAACCAACATATACCACTTTCCTCCAACAGATTGTACTCTAGCCGGACCAACAATGTCCATGTGTAATAGTTGTCCTGGTGCATCCGTCATCACAGAAACAATAGGAGCATGTGAAGAAGCAACCATCTTAGCATGATGATACGGTGTACAAACCAAATCAAGATCTTCCTTAAGTTTTGGCAAACCACGAACAAGATCCAAACCACTTAACCTCGTGAGATGATCAAAACCGACATGTCCAAGTCTACGATGCCAAAACATCACATCTTTATCAAACTTAGCAACCAAACATGTTATCACAGATGAAATAGGATTTTCCAAACTAGCTTTAAACACTCTTCCATAGCGAGAAATATTCAGCACAGAATCACCCCCACGAATTAAAAACTTTACTTCCAGTTTTCTTAAAGTGAACCTCAAAATTTTCATCAACAATTTGTGAAACTAAAAGCAAATTATACTTTTAGTCCTCAACCAAAGCTACATTTTTCAATTCAAACTTATCATTTACCTTGACCAAACCTGTAGCGAGAACGGCACTAGTAGAAGCATCACCAAAGATAATCGATTCAGTCTTGGATGCCTGTTTGTGGGAGGAGAACCTATTTTTATCACCGGTCATGTGCCACGAACAATCGTAATCCATGATCCACACGGTCTCCTTCCTCGCCACCAAAGCCTACACAGAAGCAGAAGATGAAGCCTCAGTACTCGGGTTAGATGATAATAAAAATTTAGGAATCCAATACTAAGACACACGACCAGAAGATCCAATAGGCATATATCCACGTGCAAAAACAGTTTGAGAATTTTTAGAAAAATCTCTCTGAGGCCGACCTGACCGAAGGTGTACAGCCAGTCTGACTAGGGGCCGGTCAGACCGCCGCTGTACCGTCGGTCTGACCGGTGTCCGGTCTGATAGAGGCATTGCTATCGGTCTAACGAGTCACCGGCCCGACCGCGGAACCCACTGCGGTCTGACCGGTTTCCTCGAGGGAAAACCAGATTTTTGCCACTTTAATTTTGCAAAAGCAATTTCTCTCTCCTTTTTCTGTTTATGAGCCAATCTGAAACAAAAACCAACAAGATGTTCATCTTTACCAAAAAAGAACAACTATACTTTTGTTTAGAAGAAGATGGTTTTGAAAGATTTGTTTTTGTTTCTTTTAGTGTTGCAGAAAGAGAAGGCAAAATTCCAGTAGATTTAAAAACTGTTTTCTTAGCACTTGGTTTTATCAAAATTTCACCACATTCAGTTACACTCAAAACATTTGGTTGATTTTTGGTGAAATAGTCATGAACATCAAAACCAACACCCCTATTGTAGCTAGTGACTTTAGATTGATCCAAAATCATGTTAAATTGTTTCTTACCTTCAGAAAATCTTTGCAAACAACTTTTCAAATAAGAAACCTCTTTTTCCAAGTTTGCACAGTTTACACAATCTACCATGACACCTTTGCTTTTACGACATTTAGGGCAAGAAAGCACTTCATTAGTTTTCACAACATCTTCCATGTACTCAACACGACCTAAAGCATCTTTTAGTTTCATCTTGTTTAATGTGCATGTTGAGCAATCCAAAACATCATGTGGTTGTTTTAACTTTTTAGCACAAATCATGTTAAACATCAAACTAGCATGAAAAGCAATTTGGTATTTTTGCAACAACATTTTAGTTAAAAACAACTCATCCAAAGTGCGAGTTGTCACGTCCGAAAATTCACTAGTAATTTCCGAACTTATTTGTGCATAAAATCCTCATCCAGGAATCAGCCGAGGTACACAAACTGACAATTTAATATACAAATCCATCTTAATAATAACGTTACATACTTACAAAAGAAAAAAAAAACAACAGCGGAAAAACGACCTAGCGATTGCTTCAGCTCCACTCCCACAAGCAGCTCAACTGGAGTATAAGCCAAACGTCTTCTACTTCTGGATCATTTTTCTTCATCTGAGGTTGATTGATTATTGCAAGGTGAGTACATGGAATACTCCGCAGGCCACACAGCAAATATGCAAGTGCACAAGGATACCAAAGGATGGCATAATATAGGATCATTTGCAAAAGCAGCATTTAGCAAACATTTAGGAATAGTAAAACAGTAGAGTAATTTAATCATCAATTTTAATCAATACTGAACAGCACACCCATGCTGCTCAAGCCCAACCAACCTAAACAACCATACCCGGCTGTACAGATCAAACTCCAAACCAGGAGCTAAGCAAATTATTACCAGTTATAGCATCAATCATTATTGCTAGAGGTGTGAGACTAATCACAAAAAACATTGCTCAACCCGCCCATGACCGCGGGCACGGCTATTCGAATAATTTTACTCTGGCCAAAGGTGTACCACTGTACCCACAAGACACAGCTCCACGACATGTCACCATGTGCCTCAATACCACCACGGTACCTCGAAAAGGAACTGTGATAGTACCCCCACGCACAACACAACTCACCACAGTACACCATTCCTGGATCATAATCACCCCCTCAATAACCAGAGATATGGACTCCCCAGCGACCCCCACGGACTTCTTGCCGCTTCTCAGTCTGGCACCCCGTAATGAACCATGTCATATAAAAGGTAAAGCCGTTGCCCACGCTGGCTTGTGGTTGGCACGGTTAATGTCTTACAACAGTAACTCGCGAATCGGTCCTTAATTGTCATGAGCACGACCTTCAAAACCATGTGCTCACAAACCACCATTAATCAAATTTTAGTTGACAAGTAATTAATTAACCCATCATGATTGACCATCGAGAGCTACCATTAAATATAATCATAAGTGGTAGTGTAACATTAGTTATCCTAATCATGTGCTAATGCTTCTAAGCATAGCTAAGCAATTATGTACATAGCATTTAGCTGAACCAAACCAATATATAAGGTCCAAGCTAATCAATTTATTACCCATAGAAAAATAAAGACATCTTCGGCCATAATTATTTGGGAAAGGCTCACCACCCGATGACATTAGAAAATAATGCATAAGTTGAAATAAAACATTAGCTTTAAACGGGTTCAACATGCTCAGAGGGTTGTTTGGGATCTGTGTAACTTGCCTTGCAATAATCGATCTTTAATTAATCTTCAGAACCACTTCTGACGCACTCGCGAATCTTCGCAACGACGGAAACGATAAGCTAGCATGTAAAACAGGGAAAAAAAACTAATAAAAACCAAATAAATAGTATATAAAAAGTAAACAAATATGTAGATCATGATTTTAGATGAATTTAGAGACTTGAACGGCCTCATTCCGACTTCATATGAATTAGTTATGAATTTTATAAAATTAATTCCAATTAGAGCCTATTAAAGAAAAGACTATTCCAATTTAATTAAACAATTTACAAATAATTTACAACTGAGATATAAGACTAAAGCATCCTCCAGAGATTATTGGAACATATTTAGTAGACGACATATAGTAAAAAGAACTAATATGCCATTGAAAAGGGATAGCAGGATTTATATTGATTTTGGATGGCTGAGATTGATCTGTTCTAGGGTTTGGATGGAGGCCATGTGTACAGAACACATAGGCACCACAGAGGATGGAGGAGATGACGTGGCAGCTGACATGGCAACCACACGGGATCGACGGCCGGCGACTCTGGTCGACGGTGAGGAACGGCTGCACGATGGCGGAAACCGACAGCACAGGGAGGAAGAGAAGGACACGACGATCCTTACCAACATTTATGCGGCGACGAACAGCAAAGGAAATGGCCGGTGACGAGATCAGGACGACGGCGAGGTACTGGTCAACGATGGCGGTGGCTTTCCGGCGACGAGCGGCGGCAACGGAGGGGTGGACGGGCTTCTCCCCTCGCAGCTGCGAATCCAATGGAAGCGACAGCGACCGAAGGCGACGATGGACGACGACGAACGGCACGGCTGGAGACCAAACCGTGGCGACAACCCACTGGTTCACGGTGATGGCAACCTTCCGGCGGGATTCAGCCTCGGGGAAGGGGTGGACGGGGTGGAGCTCGGCCTTGCGGAGCCGATGGAGGTGGCGGCTCAAGGCGGCGCTGACCAGAGGAGCGGCGCGGTGCTGCTGAAGATGCTGGCGGCGGTGGAGAGAGAGAGGGAGCTCACGGGGAGGCGGCTAGGGTTAGGGAAAACTTCAGGAAACAAGGGGAAATGGAAGAGGAGGCCGAGTTGATGCTATTTATAGCCGGAAGGGGGAGAGATCGACTCAGGAACGGATGAATTCGATGAAGGAAGTTAGGATTTATCCCGAGTTGATGGGTGTTTCTTGGGGATTAGGTAGAGGAGATAGAGAGGAATCCGTTTTTACAACCAATTTTGGAAGGGGAGCAACGGATGCACCGAATTCGGTGGAGATTGGCGCCGGTATCGGGATGAACTGGCTCTGGACGGCTGGCTGGAGCTTGAACATAACACTGTAGCGAGAGGGAGGACGATTAGACTTTAGGCTGGGCTGAGGAAGAGAGAAAAGGAAGGAAGGAATGGGCCGAAAAGGGCCCAAGCTGAGGAGGAATATTTTTATTACTTTTTCCAATTAAACTAATCACTGAAATGATCTTTGAATCGTTAAAAATACTTCCAATGCTCAAATAATTCCAAGAATAATCCTAAAACTAATTGGACACTCAAAGTACTTAACAAGATTATCATCAGACCATTTAATGACTAATTTAATATTTAAATAATTTCAAAAATGCTCTTTGTATTATTAAAATTAAGAATTGAGCTCCGAAAAATCAAAGAAAATTTCAGAGAATATAATTAACCATAGAGAATTTAATGAAAATTAAATCCAACCATGCTTTATATTTAGGAAATTTTATTTCCCACATTTAACTTCACTTGTAAATTAATGAACATTTAATATAAATT
>CM020183.1:3722564-3760755 GCA_009805545.1 Oryza longistaminata
TAGGTCAACAGCAGACCGGACCCAAAAAGACCATGCGCAGCCGGCAAGGGCACTGTGCAGCAAGTGCGAGAGAAGAAATTCGCTGGGTTCGACCCGATTCTTCAACTGCCCCATGAACCCGCGGGCTGACCCAGACCACAGATACACAAGAGAAACCAAGCAGACCCAGCAACAAAGGTGCCAAAGATGGCCAAGACTGAAAGAGAGGTCCGTGTCGCCATTTTGAGATAGACACGCCCACACAAATTTAAACCAACAAACGCGCCTACCTATGGGATTACTTAGCCTAAGAATGCCAGTGGTTCACTGTCTGTGCACCTATTAAAAACCATCCAGGAAAAGCGGGGTCAGAGTTCTTACGCCAAAAGAGTGCGGCGAGCGCAAAGACCGGTGAATGCGAGCTTGAGAAATAATGAGGCAAAAAGTCCAGAACATTTGAAAAGGATCAAAACCGATTAAACAGAAAAAAGCCAAATTCTATTGGCAGAAGAAGAAAGCGCCAGTGAAAACTTACCTCCACGAGTGCAGCGACGCTACCCGAAGGGCCGGGAGAAACAACACGCGCGAATGTGTCCTGCCGAGAGGTAAATTCCCGGAGAGCGCCTGGCCGGAGAAGGCCCGAGAAAAAAGGAGAGGGGCTTAAGCCCGAGTTGGGGAAACGAATACCGGGAGGGCCGCTCGATTTTCACGAATCCGCTCTCTGTCGATTCCGTGACGCGTTTGAAAATTATTTAAAGCACCCCCCCAAAATAAAAATACTTTTATCTATTTAACCTACAAATCCCTCACGTAACCGCAAACCATGAAAATGTCGAAACTACTCGGAGCGCTATATAGTCAAAATCCGAACATACCGAACATCCCAGATTGCGTCGTAAAAAAAGCACTAAATCTGTGCACACCAAACAAATGGTAAGTAATTCGACCAGAACGTTATTCTATCGAGAAGAGTCGACGTAGACCGATTTCTGGAACAGTGTCTACAAGAATACCACCTTTAGAGGTCTATCTTACGCCTACGATATCGGCAGTGGAGTTAATAAAAGCTTATAAGCCGATCTACCAATACCGACTTGTGGCCTAAGGCTGTTGATTGCCCAAGATATCCCACGCATGCAAATAGTCCCTCTGAATAACTATCTATTAATGAATATATTATATCTATTAAAACTGCCCAAGAGTTCTGCCGCAAAGACTTGATTATTTAAGTTTTAAAAATCGGTTCGGGCCGGTAATCATTGCAATATCGTGTAATCCTCAGTAAAATAGACCCCAAAAACCCTAGGAATAAAGACACACACAAATTAAAACAATACTCCGGCGCAGCCCACCTTCATGTGGTATGTGCGACATGTTCGTTCCTGTCGGGGGACGCATTCGGTTGCGACTCGCAAACAAAGACGGGAAAAACCGAGATGAAGAGGTCTGAGCATGAGTCTGACATCGTGGCTAGCACGCGAAGCGCGATAGAATCTTTGCCAAAGCATACTTAGCATATATATAAGGCTGTAAGCCAAGGCTTACTGGATATAATCGACACAGAGCTAATACTCATCCAAAGACAGCCAGAGGAAACGACGAGTGGAAATAAATAGCGACAACCCCGACCCCAAGCGGCGAGCGGGAGGTCAAATGGCGTACGGCAAGACTGTAAGCGCAGCAGTAATGGATCTAGGAAGGCGCGGAGGAAATCAAGCCCTAGCCTGGCCGGTGAGTCGATGAAGAGCCAGTCCCGAATCCAGTCCAGCGAGCATACGCGGACCCGACATAACAGACAGAACAGCGCCCGGGAGCAAAACGAGAAGGCACAGATAAGTAGCGGTGGAATGCGTGATAAACGGACGAAAGAGAAGAGAGCAGTAGAGCAGACAGCGCAATGATCGGACCCGAGCAGAAAAGGATGAAGACTCGGTAGCAACCATGATTGAGGCGACCAATGGATTTGAACTAAGTCGCTAAAGCCCCATCTATGTTCAGTACGCATTGCTCACCGAGCTAGCCCCAACACTTAACGTATGAAGTACTAGCGGCAGAGAAAAATCTAAATCTGTAACATCACATCCCCTTGAACGATTCTCCCGCACAACGCCATACATCGAAGAAACATTAGAGGAAAGACCTCAACTGGCGATCCGCCCAACCCCACATCGAGAAGACACGCGCAAACCAAAACCAGTAAGTCAACCGACATGGGTCTAATAAACCCCGCCTTTAAAACAACCAGCCGACAAATCTTTCTTGACTCCTCGGTCCATATACGAAATGATTAAAACGACGAGTGTGGTGTGATAAGCCTTCAAACACCCCGCGTCCTTATAAGCTAGTGGGAGAGAAGCCGAATGAGACGACGGCGGGCGGCATGCGGGCATGCAGACACAAATCAAAGCAACGGGGACGCTGACACACAGTAGACAACCCGAAATGAGGACCGGGCCATCTCACGAGGGAAGGCCATAGCGCCCATAAGACCCGGACATCTCATGTCCGCTGTGGACTTCCCCATGCAACAACAAGCAATCAACATACTCTTTAAGAGTAAGCGTGCGGCAATCAAAGAAAAAGCTTTAACTTATAACCAACCTTGATAAATCCGGACTCCGAGGGTTCACGAGAGAGCATAACAGCCGCGATCATGTACAGGCATGAGGATTATATTAGACTTTATTCCCAGCCACAAACAAACGGAAGGTTCAGGATCTCAAACCACAAAGAGGGTCCCACCCCAGCTGCCGGCTGTACAGTACGCCAAATCGAACATATACACATCAGCACCGAAAACGAGGTGATGACAAAGAAAAACTAGCTAAGCATTAACACTCTAAAACAGAAAGCGAGAAAGGAAGGCGACATCGAACCGCCCCCGATAAGAGAGCCCGGCCCACAGAACCTTGCGCCACTCCGAACCAGGAAAAACCAACACAAAACACGAAACATCCTCCCGCACAATAGAAACCCAGTGAGCTCAAGCGATAAGACATACGCACCACCCCGTTCCGGCGATCCCACACTCTCATCCGAAACCGAATCCGTTCAACGGCGTGACCTCTCCCGAATACGAAACTCCGGACAACGGCCACAAACAGGGGCTAATGAGGTGAGTCTCCTGTCTGGAGTGCTACCAGAGTGGCCAAATGTAGAGCCGATATTCGATAGCACAGCCCTCTAGTGGTGGTTGTATACCACGCTGGCTAAATCGTGAGACAGCAATGCAAAACGACGAGGCACATCACGTAGCTACCAACGATCATGATATAGTACAAAATAGCATCAGAGTATATACTGGGCAGTTAGCGCGAGACGAACTAGCTGCCTACAAACTAGCCGGCTTGGTCAACGACCCCGATCAAGACCGATAGGTACACCTTTGCAAAATGACGACGCGCCACAACAGCCCGAGAAGGCGCTAAAGAACCGGAGAAGCCCCACAGAAGCACAGGACGCCGTCTAACATAAAGCTACAAAGTTCTCCTAGTGCACAGTAAGGAAAGAAGAGCGAGGATCTCCCAAAAGCACTCCCCACAGACCGCGAAAACGCACACCAAGCCACAAATAGCATGAGAGCAACGTGGCCCAAAACTTCCCGAATACGAGGCCACAAGGGGCCAACAGCGGAGGAAGAAGCACAAGACCGGCGAATGGACGCCAAGAATGAACCAACGATCAAGTAGCTTATACCTTGGCCATCGGGACTCCGGGAGACCCACTATCTTCGAGCGAGACCCGTCTACTCTACTATTATTTGTGAGGACTTCTACCCAACCCGACTACGCATATAAATTGTATCGAAAGGCTGGGCGAAAGGAAAACCTGTGGAAACAGGGCCGGCAGAAACGAGCAAGGGGACTGCCCGCCCAGAAGCACGCACGCACCGATGAACTGAGGGAACCGACCCCGACAGGCGAAGAAAGAGAGATCGTACCACAGGCCACGAACACGGGCCGCAAACCAAGACCGCCCACACGGAGCCCAAGAGCGAAAAACACAAGAACGGGAACATAGGACAGGATTGCCCGGCTAGAGCAACAACCGAATCGACTTTCGAAAACCCCCAATAATCGACTCACTCGTCCAACCACGCAGTGTAAACCTGTTGCAAATGTGAAAACGGGGTTAAGTAACAGCGGCTGGCCAAGTCTGGTAAAAAGCAAACCGGGGCGCGGTATACTAAGGCGAGCACCACAACTGGTGAAGGCCCCCACCACGATGGTAAAAACCGATTAGATTTGCGCAAAACCCCCAGAGGCGAGAAATACCTACCAACCACCAAAACAACGCCAGAACGGGTCATCTAATTGTAGTAACAAGGCATTCACCCACAAAACCGAGGTTAACACACAACATTCTTTAGCAAGTGCAACAACCAGAACAGAACATGCGAAAATCTCAAAGTGATTATCCATATATCTGCGACTATCGTAGTGCTCAATCTGCTCTCTATTGACGAGCTCTAAACTGTAGAGCCCCGCCCAAGTCATTAATGTATCATCTGTACTGTTACCTTTCGATCGTGTTATCGGATTGAGAAGCGCAAACCAACGCGGAGTACGGTGAGCACAGCGTAACTCGCCCCAAGGAAAACCGGGAAACCAAGGCGACCGCTTTTATTGCAAAGCACAAGGACCAAGCCCAGCGGTTCCGCACCCTAGAGACTAGTGAAGATACCAACTAAAAAAAACCCCAGTCCAGGCCCGACCACCAGGATGCCGGAGAGAGTGCGACATCTCTTTGTAGGTTTGTCCTGAAACCTTCTGGTTTTCCCACGAAGCGTAGTTTACGTTTCTTGTTTCCCGACGGATGAGCTCCGCCGAAAAAAATACCCCTCGCCTCCGTTGGAGGTTCACGCATTGAAGCCATTAAGAATCATCGTTGGAATCTGATTCTGGTCCAACACACTCATCATCCACCTCAGCGCGGCCACACCCAACTTCTTGGATAGCGAGTAATACGAATCAAAGGTTCACGGCGGGGCACTTCCATCCACTACGATTTAGCCTTTAGGTAATAGTAAGGTTATCATAGAAATTCGGCGACAATAACGGATAAAAACTCCGGCTAGCCTAGGGTTTAGTTTTATCAAAAAACCCATGTTATGGTTTGAAGCCCTCTGCTAAGTCGAGGTGACCCGAATTTCCCAATCAACGTATGGGTTGGAGCTGACGCTTGACGAACTTAGAGAGAGGGCTCCTGTAACCACGCGGCTTTAACTGCGCTCGGGCCCCTGCTTGTAAACTCAAGAGGTAAGATGCTCCGCGACGAGGTGACTCTCGTAGAGGGATTCGTGTGCAAACTTGGACCAGCCAAGAAAGAAAACACGTTTGACATGCGACAGCAAAAAGTAAGGAATGGGTCGCACTTATTTCTTACTTTTTATATACCCTAGAGCTATGACTGATCATGCTACACACTCAACAAACAAAAAAACAACCTTCCATAGGGAAGCACCAATCTCCGGCAGATACACTACAATCCATATGGTATTGTCTAATTTCCTAACTGCTCGCACTAACACATCTCTTATGGAGACAAGTACATATAGTTAAAAACGAGATACTATTATTCTTGGTCAGCGCTCGACTGTCATTGGATTTACTATTCTTTATATCATAACAAACGTTTACACTCGTTATCGAAGTCAAATCCTTAAGGGGTAGTTGAGCCTTTGCTTAATGTCTAATGGAATTGTGTGAAATGCCGCCATCTCGTGCTATGCACCACAGCAAGTTTTCACGCTGTGTCACTTCATTGTATATCCCACGAGACACCGGTCGCAAATACACAGATATTAAATCAACACATGTTTGCTCTAAATCTTCTTTATATTCTATTCCGGCACTTTTCTCTCTCTAAACTGTACTAGCATGTGCAGGCTACCGACACCAAGACGCTGCAATAAACGCTTGCCGCTCTTTCTGCAAAAGCTAAACCCCGTCGCAAAATCCTCAACAACTAAGTCACAGGACATCCATCACCTAGGGATTGGCGTCTCTGTTTCACAGGGCAAGGTACAAAATAATACCTGTTTCTCTCTATCTAACTGTCATTTTGATATATGAAAGATACGTGCAAAACTTGTCAGGATCTTTCTCCGTCAACATCGACGTCATCACATAGTGTTCTCTCATTGCATTTAGGCCTCTTTCGTTGTATTTAACCATTCAGCTGCGTGGTGAGGTTTAGGTGGATGTTCCACTGAACGATAAGCCAACTCGTTTGGCTTATCTGTTTTCAATTCCACTCGATCTGCCGGGGCAGACACAAAACATAATCGATTAATATAGTTATTGCGTCTGTCCACATTGAGCCTAAAGGACCAAGACAATATATACAACGTTCTTGATATTCCCAGACACATCACCAAAACAGTGACAAACCAACCGAGAAAATAATTGGACATAGTCCAGATATCTGGAGCATCTCCGACATTAGGTAATTTTGCCAGAGTTTAGATAGAGTCCATAAGCCATACTGAGTAGAGGAATGATCACCAACTAGAAAGAACATGCATGATAACTATTGTTGTAAAACATTGTAGGGAGATTATTGTGGGATCATGGGCGGAGGATTCTCGAGGAGCAACTAGTAGTAAGTAGTAGCTGGACTCCCTGTTAGATTCCCAGTGGCAATCAAAAAAAAAATGTGACATACCCTCTGGATATTCCGTGTCCAAACGTCGATAATTTACAAATAACTTGACCGATTTCCGTAGTCCAGTCTGGTTCCGTTTATGACACACCGAAATTATGATAGAGAAAATTCATATTGATAAAAACAACTAATGGCAGACGCATAAAAGAATATTAGGATCCACGGTCCCTCGTTGATCACTCTGGAGTCACACCCTAGGGACCCTCTTAACAACAAGGAAAATACAAATCCAGTGAATATAATAACATATCTCAGCCCACACGTATAAGACGGAACAGTCAAAGGTGTGCGACGACCAGGAAATCCTAAGAGTTTGCCTTTTTTTTAGTGCACGGAGGGGGCAGTAGGAGTTTGTATTGCTCGACCAAAGACCTGGACGTGCCAAACCATGAATATGCAGTGTCATTACCACGTGCATTACCCTGACCCCTCTGTGGTCATAAGACATTTTAAATACAAAAATAGCTCCATTTAAAGAGAATTAACATACCGGCCACCAGAGTCTGTGTAAGATTAAGTTTGCCGGTTCAATAACCACAGCTCCAGAAAAATTCTAATAAACTACAGTTAAGTGAGACCGGGGGAATTCTACTCTGGGAAGCACCAGTGACTAATATTATAGCGATTCACACGGTTTAAACTTTTGATAGAACTAAGACATTTGTTACCTTAGAAAAAATACATAATAAGCATGAACTGGAATGGCCAAAGCAAATCTTCCACAAAGGAACTTACTCCCTTCCCTGTTGGAAAAATCCCAAAACACGAATGGTCGATTCCCTAAAGGAAAAAACCAGGGCAAGGCAATGGCCCCACCATCAAGGTCTGAGCTAGCGGAAAGTAGACGCTCTATCCTGATCCGCAGTTTGGTGCCCCCGTGACAACGCCCGGTCGGAACCAGCGGACGACAGCATTTGCAGTCGTCGGACCATTCTTTCGGATTCGGATAGTTTTATGGTCACTCTGGTCAGGCAAGTCTCCGGAAATTCTCGGGGATTTCGGAAACCGAGATTCAGATATATTTTATTCTACACGAACTGACCTGAAAAACGAATACAGTAAGAGTACTATCCGTCACCGGCACAATCGGAACGATGCGAGTCACGGAAACTATCCGCGATTTTTTTCTTTACATCCCGCACGACATGACAGCGCAAATTAGTTTAGTGGTGAAAGACAAACACCCGCCCATCCGGATCCCATAATTAGTATATGAGCGGAGTAACTTTGTTTTCATACAGCGAGAATCAGATGCAGAATGCGACCAGTGAGCACTAGTGATGTCTACGCATTGTAGAGTGACTCTAGAGTGACTGTATATCTTCTACAATATCTTTTACTTCACTGCTACATCCACCTCCATTCATTATATAGTAGACTGGTAGCATTTACCGCGATGTTACTCTTCTTATAAAATAATTCTAACTCCTCCAATTAACCCCAACTTTTTTCTATAACCCCACATATCAATCATTTCTATACAATACTATCTATCTTCTCTAACAAAATTGATCATAAATCGGAGACAAGTACTGCTATGATGAATTGTGTTCCGATAACCATTAAGTGTCGAGAAGATGAACTGGTTGCAACGGGGAATCTCGTCTAACCCACCGTACACTCCCACTGCTCAGTGGCTGATACGTTAGAATTCGTTTACTACCTCATTAATTAACTTAACCACGTCGTATAGAATCAGTATTGTATTTGAAGCATTTAAAATAAAATAGAAAGACAACACATTACAAACGTTCTCGAAGAACATGCGAAACGAGTTATAAGAGACGTGGCCCAGTGAGACATTGTATATAGACACTCAATTCCGCTCCTAATTTATACAATGCTGCGCACGAGTGCCTCGAGTGCCTAAAGCTACGAGTAAAGTACAAACACCGCATCCTTCCCGAAGTGAAGCTAACGTCAGAGTCTCTCGCGGAATATATTGAGCACACCACCACCTAGGTGGCTGTTGACTGGTACCTGTAACTCACACACTTAAGTGACTAGTCAGATAAACAATGTCACTCCTACATGTGTATCTCGGTTATATTGGTGGATATCAGTCCACGTGAAAAGAAAATCAGAAAAGTTCCACTTACTGAAAGAAATGGTCTGTGGGATTTTACACATGCCGAGGTGCGGTTATTATACTAATAGGCTGTAAGACGATAGTATAAATCATTCGAGAGTCTTCACTCTATGACAACAAAAAAATACTTCTGACAGCGTACGATATTATAGTGACATTTACTGATAGATTCTGTGTGAGTCAAGGATATCAGTAGCTACCAATTCTTATAGGACAGCATTAAAATAAGTGTTCTAGAAGCGAAGTGATCGTCGTCTTTAGTACCTCCCAGAAGGAAGTAATACTAAATCAAGATCGCCTGTGCCACCCCGTATTCGGTTCCTGGTCTCTCGTTATTACGCCATTGTTCTGTTTAACACCGATCCAAACAATATAGTCTGAATTAATAACTGTACGTTTCTTCGACGAGCCACTTGTTCTTATCGTTTAGCTTCTTCGGACTTCTCCACGTACACAACTCGATTCTCGCTAAAAAAAGCGAATCTCTAGTAAAATCACGATAATATTCAGATTTCCACTTAGGCACATTTATATCTCTGCGGTTCGATGATTGATACACCACGCGAGATTCGTTTGCTCTGCGTCTTATCCCGTACACTGTCTGACATCTTCGACACACATGGTCTATCTACACACAAACAACCATAGTTTATTTAGCCGTGTTGTTGAGAGAGAGAGCCTATGATATATACCGAGCCAATATATAGATAAATTATCATATATCGTGGCCAAAGATCAAATATCGTACACATATTATAGATAAAATACTATTCACACTGCCTGAACGTCAACATTAGTTCAGACGATGCAAGAAAACGAGCACCTCTAGAATATCAGAGAGTTCGACCGCAAAATCATATGACCACAGCACATGATAACACGAGGATAAGTTCCTATCCAAACATCCCCTACACAACAAAAAGACCACAAGATCCCAACCACATCACTAGTAAAAGCATACTGAAGCACCACGCCTGAACAAGTCATACACAGAAGTCAAGGAACAATATCGGCTTGTCCCACAGCTTCCCTACAAAAACCAACATACTGAGATCAATTGCCTGACTTCAAACACTGTCAAAGTACTCCTAACACCGAACCCCAAGCAATTCATCAAAAACTTAGAGCAACAAAACACCTGCTTTCTCTCTGCGTAAATTAACTGTGTTCAGCAAAGAGCAATACAAAGCAAACAAAAGATCTAATAGACAATATCAAAGTACAAAGGATTAGACACACTCAAAAATAGCTACAGATGATAGAATCTAATAAGAAGAAGAACAAATATCGGAAAAAAGAACGATTACAAAGCTTAAAGATGTCCAATTGTAATCACATACTACACACCTTATATACAAAACACAAAATTGTTCAAACACAGGAGACACTCGTCGCTGAATTGCGGCTAGACGTGTTCAACAATAACGTCGTCAGATCATCTGAAATCGAAATGAGACATGTGGGCTATGAGTTTTGTATATCCAGGATATCATGCTGGAATGCAACTAGTCTGCTCTGTCACCATTCGTCCAATCTCCAAGGTACACTACATAGTTACTAATCTCGTACTGTTAGAATCTCAAAAAGTTGATATCGCGCGATTAGCTATTTGTGCCTCTTCCTCGGCGAGAGAAGCCAAGCGTAAGAAACGTCCCAGATATCTCGCAACTGGCAGACAAGACAGCTGTAGACTCCACGAACGAATGCATCTCGGAGACGTCTGTCACCCAGCGCCAATCCGCGCGTACCGCAACCGACCGCGGCCCACTACAAGCACCGCCACTCGCTAAATCTTTCTGTCGCGAACGGACCTTCATGTAGCAGAAAGCCCTGACCTTGCATGCCTAAGAGTCGAAGAGCTTTTGTACTAGCCCAAATATCAATTGATAGGTGCTAGCGTCCGTTTCCAAATGTTGATCTTTATTAAGAGGGAGTTTCAGAACCTGCGTCTTTCTCTCACTGTCGGAACCGGAAAACCCGCGCGTAATTAAAAAAAACATTTATGTATGTAGTTTTAGATGTCTTCCAAATTTTATGGCACTTCTGTGTCATCCACTTTTACGTATATACTATAAATCTATTGCTTCAGACATCAGGTACAGCATGAAGGACTGACTCTCTACCCATGGAGAGTCTTCAGTTTCTGTAGGCTATACACTATTGCATCCTATACCTATGCAGCAATAAACATCCTTAGAGCAGATATTTTGCAAAGATGCAAGGGATAATGAGCTGCTTATTAACAAGAGTGTACAGTCAAAAACCTATTTAGCGTGCCTCACTTTCTCCCATAAATCTAACACAACCAAATGAGTTTTGGGAATTTGTTTTTTTTTCCTAGCTAATTTCTGAAGAATTTGCTACGGCATTCATTTTTATTGCAAGTGATGCTCTGATGCAATGATGCCATTCTATCCATCCAAGGTTATTGTTAGTCATCATCTCACGCCGTAAATTTGCCACAAGCGACTGCAGCCCTCCAATAGAGATTGGTAGCTAGTGCCCAGAAGGCCTCATCCCGTATGACGATTATGTGGAGCCTCTTGCGGATACCTCGAACGAGTTATCTATTGGTTTACGGTGTGGTGATACATATATATCGATATATCATCTAACGTCCACTACAGATAAAACGTAGTTTCTACTACTACTACCATTTTTACTTCCTATGATTTACTTCACTCAAAAAACAGACTCAGTGACAATCAGAAAATAAAGGATACGATAGTCATGTTTTGACTGTGTGCCACTATCACCAGACTTATACTACCCTCCGTGATTTCGAAATGTTTACGCGCACCTGTTGCCACTCTTTTTTAGAGAGCCTTATGTTTGACGTTCTCTTATACAAAACTGTTAGTTGAATATAATGAAAATTATATCGCTCCCTAACATAAACGATATATATTTAATACCAATAACATCAAAATGAAATAGAAAAAGAATACTAATAATAATACTTAGGGCTCCCATCGAGGATAGCCTAGATCAAGGTCAAAGATTTAAAGACCAAAAATTGTTAGAATAAATATATACATATCAGAGCATTATATTGATCGAGTTATCTTGCTATCAAAGGATGGTGTGTCTTGTCTATTATATTATATACATGTACTACTCATCACAATATGACTGTATGTATTAAGTGAGAACCCCAGCTAACTAACAGTGACAAGTGTCAGCAAACATATTATACAAGCAAAAAAATATATGTACTGCGATCGCATACCCATTCTACCACCTCAATCGCATATTGTGCATTTAAATGTGTATGTTTATGCATATAACGTCACCTCTCTTGTAATATTGGTTGTTGTGTAGCGCGTCCTTATTAAACAAAGTAATGACCAACGAGGGGGACCCCTTAAATTTTTTGTGGTACACAAGTAGGAGTGATTATGGGATCTCGGACAAACAATTATGGGCTCTAGGAACTAGACAGTAAGTACTCAGCAAATGGAGTGGACAGGTTATACTTTTTTTGGCTGTGCAACATCTTCACAGATCTCTTACAGGGTTTATATTGATGGTCATATACAAAAGGAAAAAAAAGTAGGAAATTGAAATTTCACGAAGGACGGAGGATGAGACTTTCGACCCAACAAATGATCTAACGGCTCATACCACTCGGAGAGAAAATCAGACAGTACATGTTTATTTTATGACTTGACGCTTTAGTTTGTGAGAAAGATTATTTTTTCCATTACGCTAGATGGACTCTGAACTACCATCTCTCATTCTAAATATAAGACGGTTTAGACTTGTTTCTTTAGTGCAAGTCATTTTGAAACATCTACTATACATTTTAATCCTTTTCCTCCACGTCTGCGCCTCCTAAATAAATAAATATGACTCATTTTTTCCCAATATTTCATTTCTTAGTTCCTGTTTGTTTTGTCGCTAAAATTAACCCTAATGCCAAATTTTGGTTATATAAAGATGTTGATGTAATATTTGGTTTAGAACCTTACCAAAACTGGGTGCAGCATTTTTGGAGTGCAAGCTTTCGAAGTTGCCACAATTTGGGGATTTAATTATTTGACACTCTTTACCATATCCGTCTCGTCCTTATCACAAAGTGGCAATTTGCCACCCATCTCTCTGGAGTGGCTAAAAGGTATTATCACGCTAATATTTGATAGGGTAGTAATGGCCAATACATGTTTGGTTTGTTGCCTTTACTTAAATTTAGCGTCATCAAAATTTGACACGTTTAGTTTAGCAACAAACAAAACCGGCCTTCAATTAAGTCTTATACATAACTCTAAAACAACTTATATTAAAATCAGTAATGCTACTTCTAGGATTGTTCAAGAATGATAAGGTGCCACACATATCACATAATTAATCACACACTAATTTGAGCTTTAAGATAACCACCCTATCTGTTTTAGGGGGAGAAAAACAAATAACATCCCCCAATGGACAAAATGTCAAGATCAGTGTTCCTTTCTTAAAATGCAAAAGGTGTCTGAATTTGCAAGGTGCAGCATCCCCATCTTAAAATTTCACACTGCATGCTGAGGTGAGCTTTGCAACATGTAGGTAAGATCAGATGGATTGGACACCATGAGTGGACAATGCTGGCCGGATAAAATCAAGCAAACCATTATCCCCTGCTTGCCTTAAGGAAGCTAATTAATTAAAGTTCATTTCACACTCACACACAAACAGCCTCTGTGTATTCTGTGGCAAGATAATTAACATGGTGAGGTGAGGTGAGGTGAGGTGATGTTGCTGTCCGCCATGCATTATTAATTAGTGTCCCCCATTATCGAGCTAAGCTAGCGTCGCTTTTGGATTAAGGGTTTGGTGCTTTGTGCTAATCGAGCTTGGACTAATTAGATCCAGGCGATCCATCCATCGATCGATCCGTCATTGAAGATGGCCACTTCTCCCCTGTGATGACTTTTATTTTGCTGCTCTATATCTGATACTGCTGAACGGCAGCAGATCGATCGATCGCGATAGTACGTTGCCCACTGTCTGACTGGGGATGACAGATAGCGGCGTTCCACCGCCGGGTTCGAGCCGTCGAGGGCTTGCTGCTGCCCGCCGGCTCCGGCGACCTCCGACGCCATATATATATGCTCAGCCTAATTAATTGAGACACGGAATTGCACTATACGTGAACAATGATCGATATTGATCTAACTTTCTTTTTGCCAAACAGTAAATAGCTGGCATGTGTATACATACGGCTGTATGCCTGGTGTATGTATATATAATACTTGTAAACACACTGACGTCCTGTCTATATACGACTGGCTATATGAAACTGCCACGTATATATACTTGTAAACTGATCATCGGGTGGGTCCGTCTGCGTCATCACACCAGGGTGAACAAAGCCTCAAGGTTCCTGTGTGCGCAAATCGCAATACCGAGTGTTTGAAATGGTTTCCCAGTAAAAGTTGTAGTTTCAGTGCTAAAAACAAAACCTTTTTGAGACAAATCTATATACACCTCCCATTATCAAATCTGAATAAGGATTACCATGAATTCGAACTCCTCCAGAAATTAGTGCCTATTCTCACCACATGATATCTGTGGTCTTCATCTTATCTTAGGGAATAATTGTATGACATGAGTACCTTGATTCACGGTTAGTGCACATCAACCATTACTACGACAAGCTTTCAACAGAAATTGAGTGGCCAGGTATATTTACCGGTCCAAGATTTCGTTTTCCATGTTTCATCTTCAGTGCTGTGCAAGCATCTACTTCATCACTAATTACTGAAGATCTTCTGGATCTGCAACGATTATGATGCCTAACAACCACAGTAATGGGAGGTGACAAAACATGCAGAATGATCCCCAGGTTTGCCTTTTTTCTTTACCTTCAATGTTCACTAATCGGGCATTTACACAAGAAAAAACGAAAGAATTCGCATGTCAACGAACGGAGAAGTGCTCTTGATTAGACTATAATTTCAAGCTAGGTCACGGCTCACGAGAAAGCGACTGCAATGTTATCTGCTTCAAGATCTGTGATGTAACATGACTACATTCCTAATTTTCTATAGATGTGATGATCAGCTTGTGCCACATTAGGTTCTGATTATTCTGATGTTAGATGAAGGTGCTGCTTCACATCCAGAGAGCATGCCCTCTGGCCTCCCTTGAGTATGTTCTCTTAGGAAAGAGTTATTTCCTTCTGTACGTCTGATGAAAACCTGCGGCGTGAAAGATAATCATTAGAAAGAATATGGAAATGTCCCAGAAGGAATGTTATCTCCTGATTAGAAACAGCATAGCTTCCTTATCCAGTATATGCAATGAGCTTAGTATTTGAAATGGTGAAATTTCCAGATAGCCAAACTAGTTCTAAGGTGTTTCTCTGTATCTTCTCTAGTGAGGCAACAGTTAAAGTGTTGAATTGCAAAACAAAAGGCTATAATTTCAATATATGTTACACACTATTAAATACAGGAACTCCAAAATTCAACAGATCTATTAACACTTGATATATGTTATGGTCAGTGACAAGTTATGGCAAATCATATATTAGTACAGAACATGATGCCGTAGTCACAGGGGCTAATTAAATTGAGAATTTCCCGAGTTTATGAAATATTTCTGCCCCTATAACATCTCAATTTTATACATCAATGGTTGTGTGCCCAAGAGTGTGAATATGAACGGTGAAGTATCATTACCATTGAGTTTGGGGGTATCTAACTACAGAATGTGTTCCTGAATTTAGCAGTGTAGAAAACTTGCCAACATATCGTACAATTTTGAGTGTATCCGTTTGTTTCCATGCTCTGCTCATCAAAATTTGCAACATTCAATCATGATGACTGATGAGCTGATGGTGGGACTGCTTCGGAGTTGGAGCTCAGATCCCTAAAATGGTACAGTAACTAAAATGAGAAAGAAACCTGAAATGGCACCATCTGAACCCAGTATTTGAGTGCTGTCATGTCCGTCTGCCGTAAGGCACTTGATCGTCCTACATTTATTATAACACATCAGTGCATATACAAATCACATTACTACAGTAAAATGTTGATTCTGGCGAACTCTACAAAAGTACTAGAAATGCAAAGTAAGCATCCACCTGAAATATATTCTGATACATCCACTGGACTCTAGAGTGCTCTGCTGTTGATGTAGCTTGGCCAAACTATCCAATTTTAAGAAATTATTTACTTCTTTTTGTCAGTTGCACATGCGGGAGAAAAATCATAAATGGAAATGCAAGCTTGTTGTTGCAAAGAAAAAAAACCTGCATAGTGTTGCTTGGATGCAGCTGATTGCCATAATGGTGTGGGTGGCTAGACTGCACCCCATAACGGCTATCAAAAGATAGCTCATTTGGATTAACTTCTTCCTGGAAGGTACACAATAAAAAGTAACTACATGGTCAAGACTATCATACCAAATAATGTACTGAACAAACCCAGCATCGATCATAATTACTACCATAAGGTCAACAACACCATTTGTCCTGACATGAGTACCAAGATTTGAGGCAGTAGAAGAAGAATGAAAAGCATCCTTCTGACTAACGTCCGATGATACCAGTAAAGAATCCTTCAATACAAGAATGAATTCGATTAGTACAAATTACAAACTAGCGTAAAGTACACATAGTAGACGTAAGGAGATACCTTATGGGCATATTGATTTGACACGGACTCCACATTTGTATCTTTACTCTTTTTGGGAGGGCGGCCACGACGCTTTTTTGCTGGCCCTCCCTCAGATGAGCCAGCTTGCATGTGGCTGTCACCATTAATAGCACGTTCAGATGGTGTAAGTTTCTGCTCCAATTCCCGGCACAAATTATCATCAAGAAGGGTCCGTCGTATGTCTCTTATTAGTTTTAATGCATGCTGATGCTTCTCATCTGATGATGCTCCAATCTCAACAAGACGGAGGCACTGCAAAGAAACATAATCATAGCGCTCAATATGATTACTTGTTACCAAATCCTTCCATGGATTATCTAAGGCGTGAAGCTGCTTAAAGTCATTCCGCCACCTGTTAAGCACATAACAGGGGGGTATATCAAAAACATGCTGACATTTAAGCACCGATAATGTATGCCGACAAACAATGCCATTGAACTGGAACAGGCCACAGTTGCATTCCATCCTGTCGGTCTCCATACAGTGAACAACTTCATATTTTTTATTCACCATTTCTCCGCTTGACTCAGCTAGATCAATAACTACAATGGAGGATGTTGAACCATCCAACTGAACTTCACAATTCATGGTTGCGTTCAGCTCATTCTGGAGTTTAGTGAACATTTTAAAGGTGTATAGTCTAGATAGCTGATCTTCCATAGGAAACTTCGATACTAGCACCCTGCTTCTACTCAATGACTCAAGATCATCATCTTCCTCCATTTTGTATTTGTTCTGTAAAAGATTCACATAGCTGCTAAGGAATGTCACCAATTTGGTCTCTGGGTTGATTGAATCTTCAAAGAAGGCATTTGGACTCTCATGGTGGTTAACAGTAGATAACCCAGCCCAGAAGGTATCTTTCAGAAAGGCAGGGACCCAGAAATGGCGATTTTCATACAGAAATGTGATCCATTCATTATCCTGAAGGCCAAATCTACTGATCAAGTTATTCCACCTTGCCTCAAACTCGTCATCCTTCAAGGAATCATATATTACAGTTTCCAATTCGGTCTTCATTCCTTCAAATTGTGCTGATTCTCCTAACTTTTCAGAGATACTTCTTAACACATGCCAATCACTTATTCGATGGCGTGCATTTGGAAATACTTCACGAACTGCGGCTTTTATCGCGGCACAATCATCCGTAACTATGGCATTCGGAGGCCATCCTTTCATACAAGTCAACCACGACTTCAGCAGCCATAAGAAGCTTTCCGTACTCTCATCCGAAAACAAGCCACAGCCTAACAGAACAAGCTCACCATGATGGTTCACCCCGAGGAACAAAACAAGGGGTGTATCAAACCTATTTCTTAAGCAGGTTGTATCAATCCAAACCGCGTCGTTGAAATATTGGTACGCCGCCCTGGACCTCGAATCGGCCCAAAAAACACTCCTCAGATGGCCTTCCCCGTAGAAATCCATGAGATAGAAGAAGTTCGCCTGCTTCGCCTGCATATCCGCGAAAAAGCCATTGATGGCCGCTACATCATCTTCCCCAATCTTGAGCCTCCCCCAATCAGGCTAGTGGGAATCCTTGATTGCATGTTTGTTGCATGGAACATTAGGTATCAGCCCCATTCTCTTCATGCAATTCTCTTCTGTAGTTCTTTGAATCATGGAAGCACTGCAAAGCGACAACTCTAATAATCTATTTAGAGGATACTGCATTTTGTTGTCGGACTTCAAAATATTTTTCTTTATCCTATCAGGTTGGGGACAAAGTGGAAATGGATTCCAACAGAAAAGTGTCGAGTGATGGGAATATTGCTAAGTGTCAGAGTGTTCTTGTGGATGTTTTAAAGTCAGAGAATTTTGCCTTATTGTGCAATGTGCTTGGCAGAACTGTCCATCAAGATGAGCAAAGGACTAAGTATTTTGATTTTAGCATGATTGACTCAAGGATGAAAAATGGAGATTATGGCCGTGCACCATTATTATTCAAACGTGATTTGAAACTGGTAACCCCACTACTTTAGAATATACTCCACTCCAGTTATCTTTGACGTATGTTTGTATCTCAGATATATGATGCCTCTTATTTCAGTCATGTGTTTATCAGCTTTTTTTCTTTTACCAAAACTGAGTTTGCATTTTATCATGTGAGGCATGACAGGCATCTATTTTCTAAACCTTTTTTTCTTTTGAACAAGTCAAGAGAGCTGCATGTCATTTCATTAATTTTCAAAACATTTTCGTAGTGATAAATGGTAAATAAAATAGTTTTGATATGGTTGCAGTTATGGGAAGATCTTAAAATGGCTGGTCAAGATATCATTGACCTAGCAAATAATCTTTCAAGCCTCACAGAAACGTCCTACACAAAGCAGGCAAGTACTTTATGGCTAGATCTTTTATAGCTCTCATGTTCTATATTTTTTCTTTCCTTTTGAAATCTCCTATAGTTTTTTTTTATGTTTCAATTAGTATTAGAATTGCGTTTAATTTTGGATTCATATTCTCTGTAAATAGTTCATCTGACATTATTCTTGACACCACAATCTTGTATTACATTCGTTAGGTTGAAAGAGAGAGGGGATCAGATGATAGTGAAGAGAATCTGAAGGTGAGTATTCTGTTGCTAGGCTATATCTTTGCCTTTTCTGTTTATGTCATGCCTTGCCTGCCTTTTGCTCAATATTATTGTACCAACATATAGGGAGCTGCGGCGACCAATTTGGAACCCATGAACATGGTCAAGTCAAATGCATTGGTACTTTCAACCTCACAAGGCTTCAACCAGTTGGATCAACCAGATCCAATGGATGTTTGCGATGAACAAAACGGTACTAACTGCAATGAATGTGGCAAGGTAGCGAAAATTGATAGCATCCTCACATGCAAGAGATGCATGCTAGCATTCCACGTCTCATGCATTGAACCTCCTGTGCCATCCACTTCAACTGGAAGCTGGTGTTGTAAAACCTGCAGCACCAGCTGTAACGAATCAGCTGAAGGTGACATGGCCTTGGTCCATTATGAACCAAATCGTTTGCACGGACATTGCGTCGCATGCAAGGACCTTGAGTTTTGCAGACCTCCAAGGTGTGAGGAAACTGCCAGTGAAAGGGCACCTGCTGATAACTCCAGAGCAATTGTGATTCCCAGTGCAGAGCCTGTTGAGGATGTGGAATTGTCAGATATTGATGTCAGGGGCTTATGCAAGATGTGTGGAAATCCCGAGGAGAAGGACAAGAGATTCTTGGTATGTGGTCACACCCATTGTCTATACAAGTACTACCACATTTCTTGCCTGAAGGCTACGCAGATCGCTAGTGACAAGCAGCTGGACAAGCCCTGCTGGTACTGCCCATCGTGCCTTTGCCGAGTTTGCCATTCTGACAGAGATGATGACCTGACTATTCTGTGTGACGGCTGTGATGAAGCTTATCATCTCTACTGCATAACGCCCCGTCGAACTTCAATACCCAAGGGGAAATGGTACTGCTCATCATGTGCGATAGAGAGAGCAAAGGAGGGGATGGCGCGGCATGAGAAAAGGATGCTGAAACTCCATAGGAAGGATGATCCTGGGCTGCAAGGCATGAGATATGAAATTGTGGACATGATACTCGCTGCTGCGGAGATGCTTAGCGATGATGAGCAGCAGGGGACCTGAATCACCTTTTCTTTTTTCCTGATCAAACAGAATTATTTAGGAAGTTGAACCTGTCATCTTTTTTTTTTTGCTTCACCTCATTTAGGTTATACCTAATTAAAGTTAAACAACTTGTCGTCGTCGGAAGTTTAAGGGATCGAGTTAAGTACTCAGGTGGTTGAATATTGGTTTTGTCCGGGGAACAGTGTAGCGAAATGTCGCTATCTTGTGTACCTGTGGGTGCAATTTTGTGAACAGGCTCCAATTGAAGTGAAAAATGCTGAAGGATTTCACCAGGTCGTTCTCATGTGTCGTTTAATGTTTAATGTTTGGTTCTGATGCTGGGAGAATTGCTTGCAATGTTGATCTTGTAGGATGCTGTAACAGTGAAATTGTCAACCAGTGTGATCTTTTAGTTTACACTGGTTCTCTTTGAAACAGGTTTGTTTTCAAGTTTCAACCAACATGCATTGAGCATTTGAGTGTGGAGATGATTCAGTTAACAGGTAACACAGGAATTTGATGTTTTATTTTTCCCTTTCGGAAGTAATTTGGCAGGAACCAGTTTCATTTTCTATCGGAATCGAGACAAATTCTCTCGTTCCAAACAGGTATGAACTATGATTTTTTTTCCCCTTTCCATAGCTACATGGAAAGGTTTGATGCCCTCTCAATCAAGGTGGAGGGTTAATTGGGTTACTAAATTATTGACATCTCTGAGATGAAATGTGTGATTCTTTTAAACTCTGATATGTATGGTTGGTCAGAGCTCCCAACATGTGTCGAAAAGATTATGAGGTAAGCATATTTGTTTTTCTATTAATAATTGCTGTGCGTCGTCAAATTCGTGGCTTACCAGTTGCCACATTCATTTCGTGTACGTGGTCAATGAGGAAGCTGCTTGCTCCATGGTCTAAGTAAATTTTAGCAATACATGAGTAGTGCTTTTCTTTTTTTTTTTTTCCCTTAGATATTACGAGCTTATTTGTCTCCAATGGCTGCAGTCACTTTGCTTTCTTTAGAACCAGACGGTATGCACTCCGGTTCCTCATTTTCATTAGTCAGGAAAAAAAACAACAAAAAAAAAAAAGACTGCAGAAGCAATTTGAGCAGTTTAGTAATTACATATCGATAGGTTCATTGACCACCATAAGATGGATTCTGGTCCATTGAGTGGGTACCGCCTTTCATGTTTTTACAACCAAAATACTTCCTCCATTTCAAAATATAGAAACTTTTAGCGTTGAATATTTATCGTAGAATATAGCAACTTCTTCACTTACTTCCTCATTTCAACAAATCAATCACCGTGAACAACTTTAGAAATCCCTATACTTTTGGACGGAGGAAATGCAATACAAGTAGTTATAAGATTATGAAAAGAAAATTGACCGTGAAGTATATAATGACATTAGAAAGCAGTCAAGAAAACATGAATTTGAGCATGCACAGTCGATTTGCACATATCAGTTACATAGATTCGATGAACTCCTATAAAACTGATCACATAACATGCATAAAGAGATTGAACACCACAAGTCCGGGCATGTTCACTTTGCTGCCAAAAAAAACCTTACCAAATTTTAGCATTGCCAAAATTTTGGTAACTTGCCAAAATTTTGGCAGGATTTCTTATATAGTTACCAAAATTTGACAGCAAACTAAACGTAGCCACTTTTTTGACAACTTTACCAAAATTTGGTAAGGTTGAAAATGGCACCAAAGTGAACAGGCCCTCCATTTGGTGGAAACCTCATTATAGCAAATAATAGAATTTTATTCATCGGAAAAAACTACAGAGCTGGAGAAGCTTCTCGACTACCTCGAACCCATGACTTGGTCACTTACCTTATAAAGATAAAGTAAAAAACAATGAGTTGTGGTGAGATCTTTCTCTGTTACAAAACGAAATTAACATTCTTTTTCTTCCAAGACTCAGGGGATCTTAAATTCAGAAATTTAAGTTCATGTAGTCTCTGAAGCCCGTGCCATACCTCATGAGTCATTACATGACAAAATATGAACCGAGTACCTTTACAGTGGAAAAAAATCATAGTACAAAAAATTAGTGCAAATAGATGCGATCTATATTGGATAAAAAAAGATAAATGGTCTAGATTGATTCTGCTACCGGTAGACAACATTGTAAAAAATCTCAATATGTAAAAACATTTCAATATGAACTACCATGCTTTATTCTCAAAAAAATGAACTACCATGCTTGCACACTAGTTCCACATGTGCCCAAGTGCCCAACCCAATTTTGAGGACCATCATAGTTGCAAACTAAAGGATGTGGAGAGCATTGTTTTTTTTTTTTTGGTGGAAAAAGGGGAAGTTTGTCTGGTAGATGCTCCTCTTTCCTCATTCTCTTCTTTCATGCTGTCTTCACTACTCTTTTCACCTAATCAAGAATTGCATCAGCATGCATATAGACATATGCCTACCCTATCAATGCAAGCCTAGAATTGAAGATGCTGCATATGTTTGCCACCAAAGGGACCAGCTAGCTAGCCTTTATTTATCCCCTTGTTTAGCCCCCACAAAGACATTCTAATTGCTGCCTGACTACCCACTTAACCAGGTAGTACTACTACTAATTCTGCATCTGCATGCATGCCATGATCTCAATTTAGCCAGCTATTAGTGGCTTTACAGGAGGATTATGGAGTGTGGATGATGATCATTAAGGGGGGGTTGCATTAATTCCTTCATGTGTGTGTGTGAGGCGGCGTTGTTCAATGGGAGTGATGATTGTGTCTTCTTGTTGCATGTTGGATCATTTATCTGTGTAAGAGCAGGTACAATAGCAGGCTATAAGCCAGCTGCAAACATATTTTAAAAAGATAAATGAGAAGAGAGAAGGCAGCGGGCTACAGATTTGTAGCCAGATGTAGCACGGACTCCAAGACACATTGTGTGAATGACAGGTGGGACCAGATATTAATAGTGTAGTATGTAACTATTGTATGAATGAGCTATTAGATTGACTATAAATGAATTGGAGCTAGTAGTTGGCTATACTATTGAAATTGCTCTAAGAGGTTTTGATGGATGTGCTGTGCTCAATCATGAAAAGTGGGTTTTCATGTCTGGATCTTTCTTGACCAAATGTGCACATTCTATGAAAAAATTCAGAAAAAAAAAACACCAGAACTTAATTTAAGCTTCTTGTTTGTATTGAGTTTTAAACAACAGCCAGTTCATCAAATTGTTAAACTAATAAAGAACTGAGAAAACTACTCACATTTCACCGTCCTCTTCTGAACAACAGAATTTCTCTGTCACACGCAATCGCTCTGTTTCTGCACTTGGGTGCACTGATCTTGTACACTGTCTGAAACTACAGAATTTCCCTAGGTAGAAATGTTCCTGAAGAAATTGGCAGGTTCAGACACTGTCAGTCATCCAACCCTTGATATCATTCGCCCACTGGGGCCTTCAATTCTGAACTCTGAATCGATCGACCGGCGACTCAAACAGTAGCTACAAGATGTAGCAAAGACTCTTTGAAACTTGTGAAAAAGAGAGATAATCGACAAGAAATAGAGCGAGGAGGCTACTAGCTGGGCCTGAACTGAACTGAAGAAGCTAAAGCAAAGCATTCGATCAGATCTCACTGCATTTCACTGTACTCAATGCATGCATGTGTCACGCGACTGCGAAGCAAATCCTCTTCGAAACCCTGTTCCAGTTCCTGACCAGCGATCGAGGCCGATCTCTCGAGTAAAAGACAGACGCAAAAAAAAAAAAAAGCAAATTCCTTTGCCGATCGACGAGACGTTTCATTTCACCTCCAGCAACGCTTGTTTTTTTACTCTGAACTTGCACTGTATAATCCAAAGAACAGGGTTAGCAGTGCGTCCATCATTCGGTCTCACTTTCTTCAGGATCAGAGGTTCAGGCATATGCATGGTTGGTTAGCTAACGCATTGATGATATGATACAAGTGCAATCGATCGTGTATCACATAAAGGAGTATGTTCTGTTCTTGTGAGGAAGAAAGGGAGGACAAAAGAAGGTCAAATTTGAAGCAGGGGTGCAGGGAATCTTAGGCACTTTCCATAATGAAAATAACAGCCAAGTACTTCCTTATATACCCATTATCTTTAAAAAAAAACTTCCTGATAAAAATATATATGTGAGGTAAAGGTAGTCACTAGGAGCTCTCTGAGGGTCACTCTACCTACCAACTTGTAGAGTAACCATTGACCAGAGCTGTCAACGAGCCAAGCTCAATTGAAGTTCTACCCAGGCTCGAGCTGAGTCTATTCCACCTTCGAGCTTTTAAACAAGCCCGATCAAACTCGAGCTCAGCTACCAACCTCAGCCATAAATAGTATATATAGCATATTTCTTCTGTTCTAAAATACAGCTATCTACTTCATCACACTCATAAAAGAGTGGAAAAATAACTAAGATAAATATATGATACTAACACGTGCTAATTTATTGGGTAGATAGATACTAATGTATATTTATCTATTAGTTTATAAAATCAACAAGGTGAATAAACAATAAAAGCTATACAAAGTCAAACTTATTAGAAGCTTAAGGTCGGCTTGGCAAGGCCCGAGCTTTGTCTTGGGCTTGACTCATTTGGAGTTTGAGCCTAGCTTAAAATCAAGACGAGGACGAGCCAAGCTCGAGCTGCTCTCTAGCCTCAATCATTTTTGACAACCCTACCATTAACCAAGTGAACAAGATGATATACACCAATCAAACTGATTTTGTTAGCTTCCAATTAAGAATATGAGCAAATTGCAGGGGCTTGTCTCAACTCTTTTTTTTTAAAAAAAATGATATACGGTAGGAGGACTGCCGGTTATATTAGAAGGAATAAAAACAAAGAAGAATTCTTTACACTAGACTAGAACAAAAACACGAAGAAATGAAAAGGAGCGACTAGGATAGAAGAGGTGACATATAACATTAGGGAGGTTTGAAGGCAAAATTTCGTAGATCTATGTCTTCTTGAATTTGGCCAGGTACTTCATTAGCTTCTCTTGATGATGGTTGGAAAATTCTCGCGTTTCTTTCATTCCAAATGTGCCACCAGGAAGTGATTAGGCGATCTTAGAGTGTTGTTGCCTTGCAATTATCGACGAGTAAAGGTAAGTGAGCCATTCTGGTATCAATTGTTTAGTGGAAGCGCTTGAAAAACCCAAGTATGCTGATACGGAATTCCAAACTTGCCTTGTGAAGGGGCAATCCCAAAACAGGTTATCACTTATCATTGCCTTCAAAAGCGCTTTCTCATAAGGAGCAAATCCAATAGCATGGCCAATGCCTGATTAAGAGGTTTTCTGCTGTGAGTGCTTTCTGGAGAAGAATCAACCAACCGTGAAAATGTTGCTTGGGTTGTGCATCTGAGGACCATATGATTTTGAAGGAGAAGTTTGTTGCTGATCCCAGAAATTGCACACGGTAAGCACACTCAAGTAAATAGAAGAAGTTTGGTTTTAATTTATATTCCAAAATAGAATCCCTAAATCACTATTATTCTAAAATAAAATTATAGTAAAATGTAAAGAAGTGACAATGCCAAATATGTACATCAAGATTCCTTACAAAAAATATAGTCTATAAATATCCAAAATTAGGATTAGAAATGTTAGCATAAGATAAGAATCCAGACAGAATGACATCCAAGAATAGGTTTGATTTGGAAACTGAACAAAATTAAATTCAGATATATCTTATTCCGATGCACATTTCATAGTAAAGTCCACAATTCGAAATAGCATATTGGAAATAACTAGTAAAAATATTATGAGAAGAATCTATTCCAAACATGGATACCACCCAAGAGAGAAACTAAAAGTTTAATAAAACTAGCAATTGGATTGCAAATTTCAAAGTAAAATATACACATATTACGATTTGGAATATAAATAGAAAAATATTAAAGAAAAAGTCAATGTCAAACATGAACATTTAGAATTTGGAATAAAAAAAGAACAATATTCTATTTTGGTTGAAATCTAAATTTAAAAATTAATATATTTTAGAGGGAAAAATGCATTGCTATTGAAAGGATGATAATATTGTGCCACCCATTAGAGTTAATGATAATGATAATGAGTGTGACTCTTTGCAATGTTGAGAACATCATATAAGATGCCTGGTAATGAAAGAAGCTTGATGTATAAAAGAGAGTGTGTGTTTTTTTTATTGAAAACAGGCTATGAACTATCAAATACGATCAGGGCACCCCGCAAAAAAAAAAAAAACGATCAGGGCAGTGTGGTATCTTTATTAAGGGAAGAACATCACCAAAGATGTTGAGAGATCACCACAACTAAAAAAAAAGTGATAATGTTATAATCTTGTTGCTTTGCAATGCAACCTTGCTTATTTCTAATTAATAACAGTGCCTTTTGAATTATTGGAGAGCACCATCACACCACACCACACACGGTAGCAAGTTCATTACCATACTTCAATTGCTGAAAGTCTTCCATGTCTTTGACTTAATTAGACACTGTTAACTGATAGTTGTATTAGTACTAGTTACATCCATTGTTGGTGACTGAGAAGCCATAAAAGTAAAGTCACATTATTCCCAAGAGGGACTTCTCATTAGGCTTCCTTCTTTTCAGTTGAACGAACTCAGCTCATTCTAACAGGGTAATGAAGATAACCATTAATGTATAATTAATTAAGTACTTACTATCATAAATTATTTTTTGAAAAGTTATTTAATATTAACAAAACTTGTAAGTAGAAACTTTTTATATAAAATATAGGGTTTGACAATTCAGAAAACATGCTAAAATTAAACAAAGGGAGTAGTACTAGCATGTAGGACTATCACTGACTGGTGCATGGACCAAGTCCATCCACTGCTGAACATGGGGAACACTAGTACACAGTAAGCACAGAATCTTCCAAATAATATAAACAAAAAGATCAGAAATTTTTTTTAATAAAACAAAAAAATAATAAAAAATAGTGAAGAAAAAGAGCTAGGGAGAGGAGAGAGAAAGAGAAAGCTGAAAGCTTGTGAAAGAAAAGCCTCTGCTGCTCTCTGCTAGCTTCTCCTCCTCCTCCTCCTCCTTCTCCCCGTAGATAAGGAGGACCCAGGGAGAAAGGGGAGGCAAAAAGCTGCGATTTTCCGCTAATTAACCCCGGGGATTAGCTGCCCAAGAACAGGAGGAGGTACGATTCTTGCATTACTTCACCCCACGCGATTCCCTCCCCGGTTTCCCCCAATTTCCTCCCGCAATTTCTACTTGTTCTTGGCTCCTCTCTGCTGTTCTTAGCCTCGCCGCGATGGCGTAGCCTTGGAGAAGATCAGATCCATCTCGGGTTTGATTGGTTTTTTCTCTCTTGAGGTTGCTGGTGATGAGCTTCACTTTCTTGGATTGATTTTTTTTTTTTTGGTTCTTGCTCGTTGTGTTTCACTTTGCTCTAATCCAAATCTATTTTTTTTTATCTCTCTCTCTAATATCCATAATTAATCTGCAGATTTCCATGATTGGTGGTGGAGTTCATCGGCAAGGAATTCAGCAGAAGAGATCAGATTCTGTACACAGTTCGTCTTCTTGCTTGGTGACTAAGCTGGGTTAGGGGAGGAGGAAAAGAAAATCTTTCTTCTTTTTTTTTTTGCGGCGCCATGGATGGGCAGCAGCTACGTAGCTCGGAATCTCCGGCGAGCGGCGGCGGCGGAATCACCGGCGGCGGGGCGCCACATCTGTTCCACGCGCTCGGGCCGGCGCTGCTGATCTCGATTGGGTACATTGACCTCGGGAAATGGGTGGCCGCGGTGGAGGCAGGGTCACGGTTCGGCCTTGACCTCGTGCTGCTGGCCCTCCTCTTCAACTTCATGGCCATCCTGTGCCAGTATCTCGCGGCTTGCATTGGCACGGTCACCGGGAGGAGCCTCGCCGAGGTATTTCGAGATGCTTCTCACCTGATCTTGTTTTTGTTTTGTTTGATTTTGTAGTGGTGAATGATTCATCATCGTCAGTCAATCGATCGACATCGGTTTGTCGTTTCGCAAATGGTAGAAATGATGATGGGTTTTTGATACTGAATTGAGCCTCTGAGCGAATTCTGATGAGTAGGAAAAGCAGCTTCATAATGAAGGTCCTAAATCTCGTATGTGAATTCCTGTTGATAAAGAAAATGATGGTTCACTTGGACCTATACTTGTGCAAAAGAATCCTATTATTTTTTTTTGGTGCCCTTATGGTGTATATGTTGTGATAGTAAACAAAGAAAGGAGGTGTTTTGTTTTTGGAAATGGTGGAAAAGGAACTTTTGCTCATCTCAAGTTCCCTTTCTAGCTGGCCATTTTGCGGAGGGGGAAAAACAACTTTCCCTGTAAAACAGTGTGCTTTGATCCTTCTATGTTATTCGTTTTGTTCGTGAAATTCTTTCGAGGTTGCTGACATTTTTGTGTTCTTAACATGGAACAAAGATCTGCCACCAAGAATACAGCAGGCCAACATGCATCTTTCTGGGTGTTCAAGCAGGATTGTCCTTGTTGACATCAGAATTGACGATGGTATTTTCAGCCTCTTTTCTTTTCGATATTTAATCTGAGATCTGAGCCTGAGAAATTTCAGTCATAAATGCTGCATGTTTTGCACATGCTTTGTTCTGATTGTAATATCTGGCAATTTCAGATTTTTGGGATAGCACTTGGATTCAATCTTCTATTTGAATATGATGATCTCATCACTGGGATATGTTTTGCAACCGTTGTTCCTAATCTGCTACCATATGCTATATCACACCTGGTAAAGAAGAAGATTATCTCATATAGAAAACTTCAAACCTATATTGTAATCTGATGTTGGAGTTAATATTTGTCAATTACTTTCATATACCTATTCTAGGGAAAGAAGATGGCGGGGACATTAAATGCTTGCATTGCAGGCTTTGCGCTTCTTTGCTATGTTCTTGGTTTATTGGTCAGCCAACCACAAATTCCTCTGACAACGAATGTAATTTTCCCCAAGCTCAGTGGTGAAAGTGCTTATTCTCTGATGGCTCTTCTTGGTGCAAACATAATGGCACACAACTTTTACATCCATTCATCAGTTGTTCAGGTAAATTATGATGCTTCTTTGTGCCCATTACATAGTTAGAATTATATTTGATTTAATGCATTTGGGGTGAGGGGGGTTTGGACATTTGGTGGACAATGGTCAATGGCATGCCACAATTATTTACACCACACAATGACACATGTTGCTAGCTTTGCTAGTGTTTCGAACAGTTCAGAAATTCCAAACTGATAGCAAGGGTCACTATATTAGACTAGTTATACCAGTCTAATATCGGATGTAGTGGAGAATGTTTTTGTTCTAATAGATCCAGTGGTTTGTGGGTACGCTGTATCCAACTGAAAAAGATATGGTTTGTCCTATTTCAATTGTTTGCGCAGAGTTGAAGTGATGTTCATTGACTTAATTTCAAAACACCAAGATACATCTTCTAGCGAATTGCAGCATTATGTTAGGCATGCTCATCGTTAGTTAGTGAAAGAATTTGTTCTCACTTAATCCAGTTTGGAGCTTAACTAACAATTATGGCCAATGAAACTATAGTATTTAATAAGCTATTGTGCCACATGCGGAATACTGTTTCTGATTGACAAGCACAAATCTAGAATGTTCCTTGAGTAAATGTTTGTTCCCTAAAACTGTGACCTATTTCTATTTGTTTTCTTTTTTACTTTAGCGTGTACATATTTTGGTTCACTAATGGTAAGTGTCTAGTGTTCATGAGGTCTTTGCCTTAGGTTTGCTAGTATATGATATATATTACCTAAAGTGTATAAAAATGGATAGCATTAGTGAGTTTGACAGCAAAACCAGCTACATTTCATTGCCCTTTGTGTCTTATGCTTTTGGTTGTCTTTTTTTTTCAGCTTGTATCCATGTTTGCTAATCAAATAATCTCTTTTCAGGGTCAGAAAAGATCCGCCTTTGCTGTTGGTGCCTTATTTCATGATCACTTGTTTTCAGTATTATTTATTTTTACTGGAATTTTTCTGGTGAATCATGTTCTAATGAACTCTGCAGCAGCTGAATCCACTAACACCCTTCTTCTCAACTTCCAAGATGTTGTAGAACTAATGAACCAGGTTAGTACTATAGTTCCTACTACTTCACCCTGTGATATGCTAAGCTGGTGCTGAAGAAATCTTGTTTCAGTAGCAATCCTAAAGTGATATACACTGCCTAACATTTATCATTTTGCAGATATTTGTAAACCCTATGGCTCCAACTATATTTCTAGTGGTTCTTCTCTTCTCTAGCCACATCATCTCGTTGACATCTGCTATTGGTAGCCAAGTGATTTCGCAGCATTTGTTTGGCATTAATCTTCCTCTTTCTGGACATCATCTGATACTGAAGGCTTTTGCCATAGTTCCTGCTCTGTACTGCGCTAAGGTTGCAGGTCCTGAAGGAATATACCAATTACTGATAATCTGCCAGATTATCCAGGCCATGCTCCTTCCATCATCAGTCGTGCCACTCTTCCGTGTTGCCTCATCAAGATTGATAATGGGTGCCCACAGAGTGTCTTTGCATCTGGAGATATTAACATTTCTTGCATTTCTCCTCATGCTGTTTTCGAATATCATCTTTATGGCAGAAATGCTGTTTGGTGACAGTGGTTGGCTGAACACTCTGAAAGGGAATACTGGAAGCCCTGTGGTGTTTCCATCTACGGTTCTCATCACGGTGGCTTGTGTCTCTGTTGCATTTTCACTCTACATGGCTGTTACACCACTGAAATCAGGAAGCCACGAAGCTGAATTGCAGCAGGAATGGTCTGTGCCTTCTCAGAAAGAGCTCTTGAATACCACTCAAGACAGAGAAGAGACTTGTGTGGGCAATGTTACCTATGAGGAAGATCAGAGATCTGATGTAGTCCCTTCTCCTAGGATTCAGCCTGTGGATTGTCTGAAATCAGCTCTGGACTACATTGATAGTTCGGACACAGCTATAGAATCTGATCATGATTCTCAACATTCCACTGCTCATACATCTACCGCTCCTGAATCCTGTCACTCTCCATCATTCATTCCTGAAGAGTCAAAATCAGTTGTTGCTGTTGACTGGCCAGAGCCTCTGGAGCCAATTTCTAATGCTATTGTGGCTGAGGAAAGTACAGTAGAGAGTGTGGACTCCAAGAGCACAGGCGAAAGGGATATTGAAGTAGAACCAGCTCTTTTAATGGACAATGATAAGGAGGCTCCAAATATTCTAGAGTCTGACAACAAGTCACTTGGAGGCAATAATCCTTCCTGTGCATCGGATGATGGCCCACCATCTCTTACCTTCAGCAGGGGGAAAGGCTCAGATGCAGGCAATGGCAGCGGGAGTCTCTCGAGGTTATCTGGTTTGGGCCGTGCAGCAAGGAGGCAACTAGCAGCCATACTTGATGAGTTCTGGGGGCATCTCTTTGATTACCATGGGAAACTCACTCAAGAAGCTAGCTCTAAAAGGTTTGACATCTTGCTTGGGCTAGACGTAAGAACACCTAGCTCAACTGTAAGAGCAGACAGTCAAGCTAATGAAATCCCGAAGAGTCCCATGGTACGAGATAATCTACGAGGGTCTGCCTTCTTGGGAAGTTCAAGGGATCTGATGTCTGCTAAGAATGAGATGTCGAATTTGGATCTGACATATGGGCTTCAGATGGGCAATAACATTGGGTCATCAGCCTGGTCTCAGGGCATGCAGTTACCAAGTACCCAACTGCAGAGTTCAAGCAACAGCTTACTCGATCAAGGTGCAAGATTAAATTCAAATTTTAGCACGCCATCATACGCAGACAACAACCAATTCTACCAACCTGCAACGATTCATGGGTATCAGCTCGCATCATACCTAAAACAGATGAATGCTAATCGAAATCCTTACTCTAGCATGCCATTGGACCCACAGCGACTTCCAAAATCTTCTGCATCGGCTGTGCCAACCTATGTCGATTCTGTCATGCATGCTCGTAACCAGAATCTGCTTGCTTCATTGGGAGCTACTCCTTCACAGATCGCAGCAACGTCCCGGATTGGTACTATGATGGCAGAAAGATCCTATTATGACCCTTCCACTCTTGACGGGAATGAAAATGCTGGTTCATCAGCTTACTCAAAGAAGTACCACAGCTCACCAGACATATCTGCACTGATTGCTGCAAGCAGGAGTGCTCTGTTGAATGAATCAAAGTTGGGTGGTGGTACCATTGGATCCCAGTCGTACCTTAGCAGGCTTGCATCGGAAAGATCTCAGTATACAAACTCGGTGGCCAGGCCTGCAGCTCCCTTGGCGTTTGATGAGCTCTCTCCACCTAAGCTCCCAGGGGATATCTTCTCAATGCAACAAAGCCCAAACCCAAGTGCAAGATCCCTTTGGGCTAAGCAACCTTTTGAGCAGCTGTTTGGTGTGTCGAGTGCGGAGCTCACTAAAAGCGAGTTCAACCCTGCAGGCAGATCGGGTGGCATGACCAAGGATGATTTCTCTTACAAGGAGTCTGAGGCGAAGCTTCTTCAGTCTCTTAGATTCTGCATCTCGAAGCTCCTGAAGCTAGAAGGATCAGGGTGGCTGTTCAAGCAAAATGGTGGCAGCGATGAAGATCTGATTGATCAAGTTGCTGCGGTAGAGAAGCTATTGCAACAAGGAACCAGTGACAACCAACTGCTGCTTGGTGATACTCAGCAACCACCATGTGATAAGGCAGACATCCAGTACATGCGTGTACTGCCTAACTGCGGAGACGACTGCATCTGGCGCGCCTCCCTTGTTGTCAGCTTCGGTGTCTGGTGCATCCGCCGGGTCTAAAAACACAATGAAACAACAATTCTCTTTGTTACTTAACAAGCCCAGCCCACAAAAAAAGGAAAAAATATCGAGTTTGCTGCCAAGAAAGAACACCAGAAATATTGGGAGTGAGGAAATGCTGAGGTGCAAACTTGAGATCGACCAACAAAGGAACGCCAGAACGAGTGTGGAGATGGACCAAGAAGAAAATTGAGGAATGGATTCAGACCAAGGTATGTAGTTTGATTCAGTTGCAAAATCAATCCCCAACTAGCTTGAAATTAACTTAGTGGCGATAGCATATAGCAGGTGTCTGCAGTCTTTGATACCTTAAGACCTAGATGAAAAAGAAAATGTGATTTCATTAGCAAAATTCTTACAGCTAAAAAAAACTTGACTGATCCTGAGCATAATAGATTGATTCAAATTGATATTACCCCTCTGTCATCCAGATGGTAGCAGAAAGCTTGATGCATGCAACAGAGTTAAATTTTTAGGGTAACTATAAATTAACTTAGATAAACTGGACCTAGTGCTTCGATTATGTATGCTGCCCAATACAACATAACTATTTAGGACAATCCATATGCCATGAAATACAAAGGTCAAATTATTTCTCAGACTTACATTTTAGAAGTATTGGTATACATGCGTTCAAAGACAAAAAAGGAACAGCATATATATCTTTGACAAAAAGACATGTAGTTTGAAGAAAGTATACTAAGTTCCGAATTTCAGATAAAACTACTTGGGTTTACACATTAAAAACAACAATCATGCTATACATACGACCTTAGTGTACGACTCCATTCCGACACATACATCCAATGCACCCCGTACTACCATTTGGGCATAGGGCCATGGGTACGGATTAATCTACGGTGGAGATGCATCGTCGTACGTCTCGGTCGGACGAGGTAGTTGTATGTGTAGCATTATTCTAAAAACAAATCCTGGGTTTGATGACTTATGAGTTCTGCATTAAAAATCTTCGTAGTAGTATATCTCCTGAAAATAGAACATATAGGAACAAAAAGAGAGTAAGTACCTTGGCATATTAGAAGAAATAGCCCCCGCCATGCACTACACAAAAGAGAATATGGCCATATGGGTAGAATTAAACCGGTGCATAGTTCTTTCTTCCAAAAACTGCAATTGTTTAGCTGCAGTACGAAACACAGTCACAGACTACCAAAAAAGTACTCAGTCACTCAGTTACAATGGTTACCCTTCAATGGTGATAAAATCCATGAACACAGTGATTACATGTCCTGCAGTGCTTGCCAAGTGGCCATGCAGTTTCACACTTAATTAGTTTGCCAAATCAGCCTAATTCTAGACCCTAAAATTTTCAGAAACCAAAATCTGTATACTAGTGTCCTAAACAAAAATCTGCCTAAATGTGTTCTGTCTGGGTGTATCAAGCCAGAAATTTATAGCATAACTAACAGAACATAAAGAAACTGCCAACCTCTAGGAGTCATCAAACCCAGCCATCACTATAACTAATTAAATTTAGAGAGCATACTAGTTTGATGATGCAAACACTGAGACATTTAAGCTTACGAGTTCTGCATCAAGTGAAATTATTAGTCTCCTAAATACTATTAGTAAACATACAAATCTAGGTAGTAAATAAGCAAACTTGGTATTATTGATAGCTGATAAATCTTAGTATTATTAGTACCTAACGAAACTAAGAAATGTCAGTGGCAAACAAAACTACTAAGAAATGTCAGTGGCAAACAAAACTACTAAGAAATGTCAGTGGCAAACAAAACTACTAAGAAATGTCAGTGGCAAACAAAACTACTAAGAAATGTCAGTGGCAAACAAAACTACTAAGAAATGTCAGTGGCAAACAAAACTAAGTGTTATTAGTACCATAATAACATATCATCTTGTCAAGCTTGCGTGCTATTACTGTAAGTGCTTCAAGTGCACAGGAAAAGGCAATTAAAGTTTAGCCTAATCTCTGTTGCCATGTACAGAACTCAGCAATCTCAATACAGAATACTGTTTCTTTGCTTCCCTCAAAAGAAACAAACAGAGGAAAAAAAAATTAACAGAACAGAACCTTGCAAAAGTGAATTTTCTAGTAGCTTAATTAACAAAAAAAAAGAAGCTATAGTTGTAATGGAAAAAATGAGGTACTGCTAGTAGCAAACAGAACATAGCTATGACAGTTGAAAACAAAACCTTATGTGTTTTTTAAAACCTAACAAAACTACCCCCTCCGTTCCATAAAAAACCAACCTAGTACTGGATGTGACATCTCCTAGTACTACGAATCTAGACATACCTCTGTCCAGATTCGTTGTACTAGAATATGTCACATCCAATCCTAGATTCGTTTTTTTTTTGGACGGATGGAGTAAGTGTTATTAGAGCCTAACAAAAGTAAGAAATGCCCAGCTGCTAACAAAACAAACATATAAAACCTTATGCGTAAAAACCATATAAAAATCCATTAATTACCATCAAACAAAACCTTCCATTAATTCCTTTAATACAAAACCTTATATAGTTCAATGCCTGAATAGAACTTCACATAATGCATATTGCAGACTTGGACTTGCAGTATAATCAGTAACTATGCTAAATCAGGCTCCTTTCCAAACAAAAATGTCAATATGAAAATCCAACTGCTGTAATCTAACAAAAGTAACTCTAATAAACTTCAGGAATCCCTGAGCGCACCTCCTAAAACCACCAAACAAAACTAGGTACTGTCTGACAAACAAAATTGGCTATTACCTTGAACAAAGAAATAGCAAGCTTAACTGAAAAACGCCAGCAGAATGAAATGCAAAAGACAAACAAGCACCAATTGAACAACTAAAGTAGGCAACTTTCAGGCAAGATCGACTACTATTTAAGAAGGAATAGAACAAGCAAGGGTGTGTGCGTGCATGAACTAAGAACAGCAAGGCAGCTCACCTGCTTGGCCTGGTGATGATGAGATGGAGAAGTATCCATGGAGGCCAAGGCTCAGCTCAAGGCCCCTCTCTTCTCTCCTCCCCAAAGCCATTCCAAACCATCTCTCTCCCTCCCTCAGAGAAGGGGTTCCAAAATGGGCGCTAGCTGCTAAAGATTACCTCCAATGTCTCAGGCAGAAGTAACAGCATTCATTGCCAGTAGACGGTTCGTTCAGTGCTGTCGCACTAATGCCTGTCACCACAGAACTGGTGCAAGACTAGTCTTTCCTACAAAAGAGATTTCACTGATCTCATTATAATTATCAGGGAGATAATTGACTACAGAGAACCAAGCATCATAAGTGCTCCTCTAAGTAATTAAAAAAAACAAGTAATCTAAATAGCAGACTACTAGGCTTGAATCTTGTATGTGCCCCTGTAGGAAGCTAATAAGAATTCACCACACTAACAAAACAAAGTAATCAAACTGGTAAAGCATTTTTTAACAACATATTTAACTATACCAAGCAGTTCCATTACATGATCATATTGTTTAGTCTTTATTTATTGTTTTTGTTTTTTTTTTTTTTTTTGACGGGGGCTCCGTCCGTTGTTGCGACATGGATGGCTGGGATGTGTCACGAGTGTCGAGACTCACGACGCGTGGAGGGCAAATAGCTGGCATGGAGTGTTGATGGTTTAATTCTCACTGAGTGGTTTAATTAGTATTCTGGGGTTTTAGGGTTTGTTTGGTTTGCATTCATGCCAAACTATTGGCAATGCTAAATCATAGGTAAATTTTTGCCAATGTCAATATTTTGATAACATTTATGTGGTATTGGTAAGTATTAGTAGCAAACCAAACATTGCCAAAATTACTGTTCAAAATGCTAATATTTTGGTATGTCAAGTTTTGGCTTCAAACCAGATCAGCCCTTACTAGCAATGAATGTTATCAATATCATTTAAATAGAGTATACTACTCTATCTATCTTAAAATATAAGCATTTATACCTATAAATCTAAACAACTACGTAATTAGACGGAGATAGTAGCTGTTAAGACTGTTATACTAATCAGGGTACTAGATGTAGCGTACTTTTTAAGTTTTTAGGAAACACGCACATTTCTAAATATAAGAAATAAACTTTATTTCAAGCATTTACCTTGACCAGAAAAAATGTCCGTGCGTTACAATGGGTGAAGTCTATTTTATGGTTTAGTTAAGATGAAATTCACTGTGGGAGTTCGCTAGGATATATATCTATATCTATAACTAATATAAATATTCGTATTTTTCCGTTCGTCACATCTAATTTTCGTCCGTGTTTTCGTCCATACACAATCCGATTCGGTTAGCAATAGCCACGGAAAAAAAATGCAGAAAAATAAAATCGGTGGCCACCGAACCGCCGTCGCCGCCGCAGGGACGCCTGGCTGCCGGCGGCTCCCCTCCTGCTGGATCCAGCGGAGGGAAGAGTCCGACTTCGACCGCGAGGTCGCCGCCATGGAGGCGTGCAGGGGCCACCCCTACATCGTGCAGCTGCGCGCGCACGGCCGATGCGACGACGGCGAGGCCGTCCTCGTCATGGAGTTCGTGGGGCCAACGCTTCGTCACGTCCAGAGGCGCTCGACGCGGCGGTCGGAGCTCGAGGTCCGCGTCGCCATGCGGCAGCTGCTCTCCGGCGCCAAGCGCATGCACGACGCCGGCCTCATGCACCGGGACCTCAAGCCGGACAACGTCCTCGTCGACGCGCGGCGGCAACCTCAGATCTGCGACCTCGGCCTGTCGCAGAGCACCGCCTCGCCGCCGCCCTACTCCAACCCGATCGGTACGCGGTGGTACTGCGCGCCGGAGATCCTCCTCGGGTCGACGGACTACGACGAGCGCGTCGACGCGTGGTCGCTCGGCTGCATCATGGCGGAGCTCCTCGCCAGGAAGCCGCTGTTCCGCGGAGCTCGGACAGGGAGCAGCTCGGCGAGATCGTCGACGTCCTCGGCGTGAACGACATCAAGCGGTGGCGAGGCTACAAGGGGCAGCGGCTGCTGGGAGGATGCGGCGGACAGCTTTCTTCGTGGCTTCTTCCCATCTCCGGCCGACGCCAGGATGCTCCGCCGGCCACCATTGTCGGAGGCTGGGTTCGAGGTGTTGAGTGGACTTCTGACGTGCAACCCGGAGAAGAGGATGACGGTGGCGCAAGCACTCCGGCACCGGTGGTTCAAGGAGGCCGACAGTGCCAGCCTGAGACATCGCCGGTAGGAAAGAGACAGAGCTAGGGCAAGCTTGAGTGCAAACTTCGTTGCACGGACATGAACGATGAGGGTTCAAAGGCTGGCTGCATTGTGCCATTGTCACCTTGCTTGTTGTACACAACTGTGTATGTATGTACATACTATATATATATATATATAGCATTATTTGTCAAGAAAAGAAATTAATCGCATTGCTCTCCTACAAATATGGCATTAGATGTACACAGGAAATTATGACACCCTAAGAAACTAGCTAGAAA
>CM020183.1:3760780-3806181 GCA_009805545.1 Oryza longistaminata
AAAAGAGCTGTTAAGACTCAATCATTTCGAGCGATTCTCCGAGGTCGCCCAACTAGACTCTGTTACGTACGCTTCCATATCCACTACACTCCATGAGAAGTTATGTTTTGTCTGACTGACCTATTTTACCCGATATTGCTCTGCACCTCCCTTATTTTATCTTCTGAGTGAATTAAGTTAGGCTTAAATGTATCTAAAATCTTGTATAGTTTTAGTTAGTAAAAGCCATGATTTTCATCGACACATCATAAGATTGCTGTTTTGACCTTTGTCTAAGTATTTTATCTATAGAATTCAATTATCTTTCCTCTCGATAACAGCTTTCGAACATTTTGATCTTGGTTTATAGGCATGTCTCAGTTTTATTACAAATATATAGGTTTTATTCAAAGAACTGCTGTAACTGTTTAAGATATGTCTATGTTTTGTATAAATATTATATATTCATTTGATATGACATCTCATGCTCCATCTAAATTAGTGTATTAATATGTTAGCAGTCCAATCGTATAAGGCTTCGAAAGTTTACCACACCTATGAATCTTAATTGCATAAATTATTATTATTCTCGGGACCACATCCAATACGTAAATCCAAAGATACCCTCCAGAATGTTTTGTTCATATTATGTACACCTATAGATCAATATAATATCTAACTACTACTTTTATGTTTTTTTAAACTGGAAGATTCAGAGTGAGGGGACCAATAGTTATCCCTACAAACCGTTCATCTATAGTTATAGTACTAGGCGATCCATGGTATCCTGATTGCAACTCTCAATCACACTTAATTAATATCTATCCAAAAATACCTATATCACATGATATGGGAATTGCTATCTCACGTTGCTCAAATCCAACTAATTAACCCGAAGCCGACAGACATGCGTCTTAAAAGAGCGTCTGCGCTGGGGCCTCCAGCTGTCCGACTTTGCGCTGTGCTGCTCCAAACACTTGCACGCCGCCGAACAAAGTGCATTCGAGGCAAAGAAGCTGGACGACAAGACTAACGTAGGGTGGATGCAATGCAAATGATAGCCAACACATTGAACACTGACTTGCACGAACTTAATGGAAGGGCGTGCCCGCCTGCACGCCCCCGGGCAAGGCTACAGTTCGGGGTGGCGAAGAAAAGAACCATTTCGTGTCAGATGCTGTCCAGTACGACAGACATACACTGCTCCAATAATTAAAACTCTGATTCCTTGACGATCCCTGATATTTAGTAGCGTTATAAAATTATCAAATCACTAGACCAAGAGAATCTATCAGAAGGAGGTGAAAACTCCTGAGAGGCTAGCCGGTGGAGTCCGCCGTTGTGTAATGCAGGCTAGGTATAGATTATATCATTTCCATCTTAGTATGAAGAGGAGTGCCCAATAGAATAGTATACCATCATCTATTCATCATGATATAGGTAGAATAATAGGTGCATTCTTCCTTGTTCGACGTCGATTACTTCTAAAGGATTGGCTTGTATTACTGTTGATGGTCTGATTGTACAAACCGCAGTGCAGCAGAACAACGAGGAATTAAGTAAGCATGTGCCTCCATGACATACCGGCGCCTGCCTGTACACGTGTCCCTGCGGAGGTCTAGTATAAAATATATTTATTGGGTTCGAGTTGGAATATACCTCAAGTATTCCCGTGAAGGTTTAGAAATAATTATCGGTATCTCACCCTAATATACTTAAGTAAAAAATACAATACAGATAGTGAGTTATGTCCTGAGCGGCACACATCATTCTTTGTTTCTATTGTTCCCAACTTACAATATCTATCTTACGCTACTAAATTTGTTTGTTCTGAAACATTCTCACCTCTACTGATTACTTGGAACAACCAACTATGTTTAAGTCAATAACCATTTAGGTATCACTGTATGAGAGGAACCGCCTTAATCCACTGAGCGCAGATCATGAACCTATATTCACAGTATGCGTTCTGGAGTAACTTATTTGAAAGAAATAATAACATATTAATTAATTCAATTGTGTTTAGCGACTAATTAAATCTGTACTTAGCCAACCGAGTGCAAAATATAATTATGTATTCTCCAATGTTTTCAAATTATAGGTTTTTCCATTGATTCCTTTCGTTAGTATTGCATGACGATTTAATTGTTATATATAAAAATTAGCCTCTGGAGATTGGTGGTGGCAGCTTGTATGCCCTAAGAACCCATAGACCCTCTGAATTCAAAGGGAAGACGAGAACTCACTAAATATGGGAAAACACCAATTAATATTAATTACCATCGTGTACTTGCGTTACCAGATTTGTATGTAGAAAAAATGATAATTAATTATATTTGATAAGAGAAATTCGAGTTGGTCATTAGCCTAAATGGTTATCCAATATGGATTAATGGAATGTGGTCAAGGAACATAAGATATGGAGTGAAAAAAATGTGTGTTTAACTCTTTTATTTGTATTTTTTGCTTTTTCTGTCTTTATTCTGTTTGTTTTGTTATTTGTTTTGTTTCTCGCACGCCCGTCCCTCTTTTTATGGCAGCCGTCTGTGACGTCTGTGACGACGGCGTCTTGCGGCCGCTCGACGTCATTGTAGAGCCGCCCCTGCATGACGGAATCCACCCGCCGGTCTTGCCGCCAGCGGTCGACGAGCTCCCCGCAGTCATCTCGGTACGAGCGGATGCACTTCATGGCGACGATCTCGCCGGAGCGGCGGTCGCGTGCGCGGTAGACGACGCCGCAGCCTCCTGAGGCGAGCTCGTCGAGCTTGACGAAGCGGCTGATCACGACGGAGGAGCTGGTCGTCGCCATCGCCATGGCCACCGATCGAGATAGGTAGCTAGCTAGGGTTTTCTTTTCCGTCCTCTTCTTTCGTGGCAGTCGAGGACCGAGTCGATATGACGCAAATGCAAACGGGTTTAGGAGGAGAGCGGTAGCAAATATATATATAGTTGGCTGGCTACGTACGCAGTACGCACGCGCGTGGCAACGTGAGTCGGAGTCCGATGCGGTCTTTGGCGCGAACGCAGTCACGCGCACGCATGCATGCGTATTAAATCGGAGTCGGTCTTTTGCTTTCCTATAAGCGTTTCCTTTTTTATTCTAGACGCGTTGATGTTAGCTAATATACGTGTCGTCGTCCACTGTTCCAATAGTACGATGGTTCATGGTGGCATTGCTTAAAGAAAATCATTTTAGGCAACTCCTACGTAGTACTCCCTCTGTTCCAAATTATAAGACCTATATTTTTACACGATCTTTAATAACATATTTTAACTATTAATTTATTACATGTTATGTTCCAACAAATATAAAATTAGAATCACGTAAAATCAGTGGCGGATCCAGAAAATCGATTCATTGGTGTCATAACGTGTCTATTGGTGTCATAGTATGTTAATTATGCTTAGATCATAGTGTTATAACATGTGGATAAGCAGTTTCGCTATAGGTTTTGCCGAAAGTCGTCGGTGGTCGCCTGACACCGCTCATACTACTGTAGATCCGCCCATGCGTAAAATTACTTTAAAATATGAATTTAGTGATATAATACGCATAATACTATGGATAATTAAACCTTAGCATCCTTTAAATAATCTACATAACACTTTCCTCAGTAGTATATACCTCTATCATATCGTTCTCTTCATGTAAGCACGATTCCGTACATAATCCTTTAGAATAGATATGTAGTGCTCGTATACCACGAAAAATTTGAATCTAAAATACTGAAAAAAAATTAGGATAATCAAAAACCATTTTCGGATTTGCATCATGCTGAAATTTATTAGATTCTCATTTCTTTTCTTCGTGCCAATGCAAAAATTAAATCAAATTCAAATACAACTAAATATAAATTAAAGAACCAGGATTCGTGCAGCCAAGCAGTGGACCCGTGACGATGCCGTCCAGCCACTCCTGTCATGCCACCTCGCCTGCCTTCCTGCGCAAGCTAGAGTGAGGTGTGCACCTATAAAGTGCGCCGTCTTGGCACTCCTTCACCACTCACCATTCGCCACATCACATCTGCACTCCTTCACGCTACACTCACACCACCACCCCGCCTTGGCTACATTCGTAGCCAAACAGCTTGTGGGCAACCAGAACGACCGCGGCGACGGCAAGGGTGCAGGACGGCATGAGCGGCGGCGGCTAGGGTTTTGCTGGCGATCCCTTTTTTTCTTTTTTTTTTGTTATATAAAGAGACAAAAGGAGATCTAACGGCCCATATCGATTCGATCCCCGGGACTTCGTTCGGACTCCGATTACTATAAATTTATATTCTATTTTGCACAACTCGGCGAGCTCTACGCATCCACGATTCTTGATCGCCTATTCGAATAACGGTTTAAAAGTTGAACTTTTACGTGTTTACTAATTCGAAATTCGGGGCATTACATATCATCTCCAAGGTTTATAAGTACATCACTGATTGCATGATACACAGCAATAATATTGACAATGGTTTTGTAGTGAGACCCTCATCGAGTCTCACCGGGTCTAGATAACCCCATCTCTTGATTTTGTCTACTACCAGTTTCTAATACACAACATTCAATTGCATTGACAACATCTTGAAGTCTAGCATTTCAAAGCATGTCATGCCGCTTACTAGAAACCCCAACAATATTTAGCAAGAGAGATACTTGGGTCAAAAACGACACACAATCATCATTCCCCTTGGCAACGGCAACCAGAACAAGTTGGAGTTGATGTGCAAAATAGTAGATATAATAAGCAAAAGGTGCATCTTGCATTATCAGTGTTTTCAGCCCTTTAGTCTCTCCTTTCATGTTGTTAACCCCATCATAACCTTGGCCATGAATTTTACTTAAAGTCAAATGGTGACAAACTAGTAATTTCTGAATTGCTTCCTTAAGTGATGACGAAGTGGTACTTTATACATGGACAACCCCTAGAAAGCGTTCGCATGGCCTTCCCAAATTATCAACATAACGCAAGCAAAGAGCTAGTTGTTCTTTATGATATACATCAATAGACTTATCCCCTATAATTGCACAGTGCTCATCACCAAGTTTATCAATATTTTTTACCTAGTTTCTATGGCACAACAATGAATAATTTGCTTATGTATTTCTAGTCATGTCAAGTTGCAATTACCCGGGGTATTCTTCAATACAAACTTATTCACTTTTGTACTATTTGATGCAAGCCATTTCAAAAGTTCAATGAAGTTTCCTCTATTGCTAGACTGTTCACTTTCATCTTGTCCACGAAATGCCAACCCTTGATGCAAAAGAAACTTTAAACATCTAAGTGAACAAGTCAATCTGATCTTGTAGAGACGTAATTCCTCACTACTCCAATTCTCAATTATATCATCAATTGCTGCAGTAGGATTCAAATATAAATTGTACCTCTTTTGAGTTATGTTGTGCAAACTTCCTACTCCACCGACATGTTTATTAAGTGCATCGTCTCTCTTCCAATTTCTCCAACATCAATAGTAAACGCATTAGTTCTCTTGTCCTTGCCTTGTTCTACTTTAAACAAGTAGCATACAAAGAAAAATGCAGTTTCATTCTTGATACTATATTCGAGCCAATAATATTTATGAAACCATAAAACTTTGAACTTCCTATCTCTATTTCCATTTTTTCTTTTCTTAAAATCATGCGCTTAAAGTTGAAATGGGCCTTTAAGAATATATCCTCTCCGAACCGCATCTTGATCATTGGCAGGATAACTTATAAATGGGTAGTGTTTCCCCTGGATCACGTGGAAGATGGTCAATGTCATAAACCGGCGGCGGCGGTGGTGGTGAGGCATCTTCCTCAACATCTTGTTCTTGAGTGTGCTCCTTTACTACAACCAGGGAAGAAGGCAATTTAGAAGCATTCTTCTTTCCTGGGTGTTTTCGAAAAAAATATGCAATATCTCCATCTTTCTTCATGTTTCAACAATCAACAATCTACAATATAGTACTATAATTTAATATCACAATGCACTAGAGTTAAAAATTTTAAAACTGAAATTGAACAGGTACACAAGTAGAAAACCTAAAATTGTCATACTGTAGCACAATGCAGGCTATAGGTTGCTCCGTCGCTAGCTGGCACAGGTGGCTGGGCCTCAGGTGGCGACCAGTGCTGCGGCGCCCGGCGAGGCGTCATGCGCTGGCGCCACGGCAGTGGTCGGCACTCCCTCTCCTCGCCTCGTCTTGTCTCCTCGGTAACGACGACAAGACTTGGTTTTCCAATTTTCCTCGTGGCGGCAACACACTGTGGCAGTGGGGAGGACTAGTGCGCACGCAGTGTGGGCGTGGCAGCGTTGTTTGTAGGTGGTAGGGCGAGCGAGTTGGCGAAGCAAAAAACAAGGAGACAAGGAGTTGATCGCGTCATCGCGAGGAGGAGAGGCGTGTGCGACACTTCAATTTCCATTCACACGCGTGCAGACACCGTGATTGCCATTTTTTATATTTATATATATGGTAGGGTCAGTCGTCACCTTTTTGGGTGGTCCGGGGACCATCCTGTTGATTCGCCCCTATTCCAATGAGGTGACACAGCAAGAGCCACAAGGGACCGCGAACCTAGATTGATCTGCATGCGAACCTCGCCTAGCCGTGGAGCTAGGACGAACAGTGAGCCCTACCTCCACCGATCGGTACCTCGTCTCCCGTCATTATCGCTCCTGACACCCAAGTGTGTCACTTCCAGCTACAGCACAATGAGGGTACGAGCTTCTGTCCCTCTATAATAGCCCTCCCTCCAAAACCGAAAAGCCCAACGCATCTAATAGACAAGCCCCACTTACACATACCACCGCACTTACACTTTGCCCTCACTTCGCTTCAATCCTAGCTTCGTATAAAAGGGTTAACCCGGGAGTAATATGATTGGAAGTTCAAGCCTTTGTAGTTTGTCCTACCCTTACTAAATTAGCTATGCGCACTAGTAGGAAATCGTCCATCTATGACGTTTTGCTCATGACGTTGTATAATTTCGTCATTGAACAGAGCATATCTATGACGAAAATTCATGTTTCGTCACGGATCACTCATGCGCGGGGTAGACATTGAAACTCCATGACAAAATTTAAAATGGCGTCAAAAAACAATAGATAATTTCGTCACAAATGTTGCGCACCATTCATGTAACCCACTTATGATGCTCCTATATTAATAGAATTTATGCTGAAATATATTTCGTCATATGTATGTCAATATCTATTCTCCTGTTGGTCCCACCTTGTATATGTGGCTGTCCAGATTGTCCCTGGACCTCACATTGTATATGTGGCTATCTGGATTGACCCCACATTGTATACGTGGCTAACCAGGTTGTCACTGGACCCACATATAATTAAGATACAGTGGGTCCCAACATTCGTTTTAGTTATTTGGCCCACGGATGCAGCCCAGGTGTGTTTTCGGGCCAGGAGATGGCAAATGCTAGTGTCTACTTGCAGCCCATGAGTGAATCTGTTGCAGCCCATATGAAATACTTTTTTAGCCGGAAAAAGTACACCGAAGGTCCCTCAACTTGTTATCGAGTTACAAAATCGTCCCCCAACCACAAAACCAGATATCGGCCGTCCCTTAGCTAATCAAAATCGGTCACAATAGGTCCTTTAGTGGTTCTGACCCCGGTTTTAGCCTACGTGGCACATCCACGTGTGCCAGCTAGCGCGCGAGCCACACTCTACATAAGCCGCACGCAACCTTGAATGGTCGGCTGCCGCGTCCCAAGCACTTCCGGACGAATGCCTCCACCAGCATATAGCTCTAACCGCTCCTAAGCCCACCCGAACCCCCGCGCCATTGATTAGGACCTAGCACCAGCGTCTTGCTCACACCAACGTGTCCAAGATCAGCCAACCAAATGAGGACTAGTTCCAATCTTCCTTTATGTGCTGGATAAGACTATTGTGAAGATCGATGTTGATGATCCAAAGGCTCCGATCAGGTTGACTAAAACCCCTTGCAATCACTACACCACCCGTTTGTTGGTTATCACCCGAGCCGAAACATGGATGACCTCGCCCATAAGGCTATCTCCTGCAAGTGAATTGAGAACACAAGCAAAAGAGTGGAAGATGCAATATGAATATATTGCAAATATATGAGATGAATCTCACAAGTTGGGGTTCCACAAACCGATGAACGGTGAAACTGCAATGATAGAATAATCTATTTTGATGACGGCTACTAATTAAATAGGTTCTAGGGTCAACCTAGTACCCCTGGACACGACCCTAATGGACTCCAACACAATACATGGCCCAACGGGCTAAGGACGGTGACACAACACCCAACCAGATTCTGGACACTCTCTTATTTCAATGATTCTCGTGGACTCAGAAGGAATTTTGACGCAAGACCAGACCCATTGGAAAGGTGGTCTCGTTAGCTTTCCATACATATGTAGAACATCAAAAACAACCTCCGAATGAGGTCTAGGCAGCGATTTTAGTGTGGGCTGCTCCTAGACGATGAGGTGGGCTCAAACTTGATATGAATTGGGCCTCCATCTCCTAGCCTCGTACATATCCAAAGGAGTGATAGTCCTCATCACCACCGAGGACCTCGTCCCTAGCCACCATCTTTGGTCGTGTTAACTGAGGGAAAGCACTCCCTTACCCACTGAAGTTGTTATATTTTGGGACAAACCTTGAGGGCTAGAAGTTATTATATTTAGGGAGTAGATTATATATGCGGTTAATTATTATGTTATGATCTCATCAATACTTAAACGATTGAACCAAGGAGATGAAAGAAGTGCATATGTATGTATGCACAAGTGGTCATATCAAAGGAGAAGCATGAGGTTATATATGTACTCCATCCGTCCCATAAAAGACCAACCTAGGATGAGATGAGTTGTTTCCTAGTACAATGAATCTGGACAAGTTTTTGTCCAGTACCATGAAACATCACATCCTATCCTAGGTTACCTTTCTATGGGACTGAGAGAGTATGCACCAAGAGCATCTCCAAGAGAAGCCTAAGGCATTAGATTGTGTTCTTCCCCCTTCTTTCCAAACTCAACTCCCTCTTTTTCCCAATCACACGAATCGCGCATTCCCGCGCCCATTTTTTTCCTCCTCACGCTTTCCCCCAACCGTGCTAGTCTATTTTCCCTTTCACGAACAAATCACTCTCTTCCTTCGCTGCCCACTAGATCAGGAGGACACCGTGCCCACGCTAGTCTTCTCCTCCTCGTGTCAGCTCTGCCGTTAGCCCAGGCGGACCACCGCCGGCCCTTAGTCTAGGGCACCGACGACCGTCCATCCAGGTCTCCGCCGACCCTCCGTTTAGGTCACCGCCAGCCCACCATTCAGGTAGCTGCCAGTCCTCTGTCCAGGGTGCCACCGTCCGTTGATCCAGGGCACCGTCGGTCGTCCATCCAGGTCACCGCTGGGGCCATCGGCGGCAGAACTGTCACCAGTCTCTGCCCCTTCGTCCACCTCTCTGCCTCGACGACGTTGCTGCTACTGAATTTGTTTGAGGTAATTTCAGAGTAATTAGTTGACAACTCATTTCTTTCCCCCTTTTCTCCATGGATCATCTCTTTGAGTTCAATTTGTGCATCATGTTGGAATATGTTCAATTTGGTTCTTGTTGAAAGATGCAGTACAACTATTGCTGTGATGGTCTAGGCAGGTGATAAAGTAATGAGAAATCATTTGTTCTTAATCTGCACCCTAAAGTTTTATTCAAGCCCACTGAATTTTACTGAAACTATTTTATCCAAGAAGACAAATGTCACATGCTAGTTTCCTACTGTACTGGAGATTTTATTTTTGCACCCCTATCTCCCCCACTCCTCTCAGGGCAGGCCGGCCGGCGGTGGGGAGGAGGTCACCGGGGTGAGGAGCTCCAACGGCCGGCCGGCGATGCGGCAGAGGCGCGGCGACGCAGCTGCTATGGGACGCTACCTCTCCACCTTTAACGAACCCTTCCTGCTCGGATAACGGGCCGCAAGGTGCTGCAGGCGCTGCCGCCCAGCGGCCACGCCACCGACTCGTCGCTGGAGTGGGAGCCCGTCAAGGACGACACTCTCGTCTGCGTCCGCGTCGAGCTCACCGCCTGGAACGTCGCGCCGCTGCAGTGCGCAGCGGAGTACCTGGAGATGACGGAGGAGCACGCCGAGGACAACCTGACCGTGCGCGTGGAGGCCTACCTGGAGCAGGCAATGCTCCGGCACCCCTGCGAGGCCACCAAGGCGCTCAAGTCCCGCGAGGAGCTGCTGCCGCACGCCGAGGAGCTCGGCATTGTCGGTCGCTGCGTGGAGGCCATCAGCACATTTACAAGCGGGTGATGAAAGTCGACAAATACGAAGCAACACAGACACAGAGAGATAGAGGCCTCTGCAAGTCTGAAGCTATACACAAACTGATAAATTCGTACGCATAAAAACACATCCTTACTGGCAAACACTGTTGGTTTCTGAAGCACGAGAACAACAGGAGAAACGGAAGAGAGGATGACTGCCATTTCTATGTACCACTGCCGTAACCCATAAGAGTGAATTTAAATGAAGAACAAAACATGGATCACTTAACAAGTCCCTTTGCCACCACTGCGCGCTCGTCGGCTGCGTCGCGCTCCTGGTTCGACGACCTCGCCGTCCTCGGGCTGGACATGTACAAAAGGGTAATGGCTGCCATGGCGGCGCGCGCCGATGTGAGGACGGAGGCTAGGGAGAGTTGTCTCGTGTCGTACGCCAGGGGCACCATCCCCGCCCTATCGATGTCGATGCGCCGGCGGCTTGTGTCGGCGCCGGCGTCGTCAGAGGTGGAGCAGAGGGACCTCCTAGAGGCGGTGGTCACCAGCGTCCCCACCGACAAGTGCTCGGGGCGCGTCGTCACTGCCAAGTTCCTATTCGTGCTGCTGTGGACGGCGCACATCTTGCTAGCGTTGGACGCGGCGCTCGGGCGGAAGGCCGCGACGCAGCTGGAGAAATGAAGCATGCATAGGAAGTCACCCGTATCATAACTTTAGTTTCTAAATTTTAGTGCTATACTCCTATGCATTCTAGTTCGGTTGCTTGTTTGCTTGGCCAATGAAATGAGGTGGGTTGGGGATGGGGACATTGAGATATGTTAGTGCAATATATTATGGGGACATCAGATTGGAGTTGCAAAGTAGCCCTATCATTGAAAAACTAATATCGTATCTATAGATTGTTTCTTGTTGTTTATCTAGCGCATAAAAAAATAATCTAACATATGGTTGTGTACTATCAGGTTGCTAGGCTCCTCCCCATCACCCTCGGGCAGGTTAGAAAAACAATTGATCCTGAATTATTATTCAGCTGAATCTGATTTGGAGAATCAGAAATTTGGTGTTGATATAATCTGAAACTTGGTTTCGTTTGATTATCAGGTGTTTCAGAGGATCGATGTCGAGCTCGGCGGGCCATGGCCGCTGCTGCCGGTGGAGCTGATGGCAACGCTGGCTCACAAGTTTGGGATCATCGGTGAAGTTGGTATCTATGTTCAATGTTAATGTTGATGTTGGGCCTATTTGTAATGAAGTTGGTATCTGTGTTCAATGTTGATGTTGGGCCTATTTGTAATGTGTGCGAAGTTCTAATTGTTGCTCCAAATGGGCCAATGCTAAAAATTTTCCAGAACTAATAGTGGACTGGGCCACAACTAGATGTAAAATGTGTGGCCAAATGGGTTGGGCCAGAACAAATGAGTGGGCCTAAATCCCTAATGTGTTTGACACGTGTCATCAAAACATATTAACACGTGGCTGTATCAGGTAAGGACACGTCATAAATCAGATACAGACACGTGGCGCCTCAAAATAAGAACACGTGGTGTTGGCACCTTTGGCCACGTGGCGTTAGCGTGCAACGCCATGTGGACATATGAAATGCCAACACGTGGGGTTAAATACGACTGCCATGTGGCTCTAGCATACTGGAGTACACGTCATCTGCCACATGGAGTACACGTCATCTGCCACGTCACATCCAATGTGGATTCCACATATGGCAGCCACGTAGCTTGGACCAACGTGGAGAACACGTCATCTGCCATGTCACATCCAACGTGGATTCCACGTATGATAGCCACGTGGCTTGGATGATGCTTGTCACTAGCCAGCTGGAAAGCAATGCTGTGACGAGCACCTTTGTCATGGATAGAAGAATTTCTATGACGAAATCTACCTTTGTCATAGAGAAACAAATGTGACGCGACTTCTATGACGAATCCTATTTCGTCATAAGTTCGTCATAGATGTTACTTTATGACGATTATCGCATCTTCCATGACAAAAGCGGATCGTCATAGATGTGTCGATCTCTACTAGTGGTGGTACTAAACATGCGCACATAGCTCTCATGGGCCACACATGTCAAATCCTAATCAGGCATCACACCCCCTTCCCTCCCTCCTTCAAAGGACCTGACGTCCCCGTCGGTCGAACTTACTGCTACAGCCACACAAGCATATAGGCAAATGTCTAGGAGCGCACCCCTCTTAGTGCACATTTGTACATTCAGTTGGCTCTGATACCATTTGTAATAGCCCTCTCTCCAGAACCACGTATCCAACCCATCTGACGAGTGGACCCACTTACACATACCACCCCACGTACACTTATGTCATCGCTTCATATAAAAGGGTTAATCCGGGAGTGATATGATTGGAGGGACAAGCCCTTATAAGATTGTTTCACCCTTGCTAAACTAGCAAAGTGATAGTAAACATACACACACAGCTCTTATGGATTAAACATGCCATGTCCTAATTGGGCCAGGATGTCACACCCTATCCTCCCTCCCGAGCTGCTTTCTTGTCATGTTGTAGCCCGCTTGATCACTGGAGCCCCGGTGCGTGCAACCACACACATCCACGTGTGCCAGCTAGCGCGCGAGCCACACTCTACATAAGCCGCACGCAACCTTGAATGGTCGGCTGCCGCGTCCCAAGCACTTCCGGACGAATGCCTCCACCAGCATATAGCTCTAACCGCTCCTAAGCCCACCCGAACCCCCGCGCCATTGATTAGGACCTAGCACCAGCGTCTTGCTCACACCAACGTGTCCAAGATCAGCCAACCAAATGAGGACTAGTTCCAATCTTCCTTTATGTGCTGGATAAGACTATTGTGAAGATCGATGTTGATGATCCAAAGGCTCCGATCAGGTTGACTAAAACCCCTTGCAATCACTACACCACCCGTTTGTTGGTTATCACCCGAGCCGAAACACGGATGACCTCGCCCATAAGGCTATCTCCTGCAAGTGAATTGAGAACACAAGCAAAAGAGTGGAAGATGCAATATGAATATATTGCAAATATATGAGATGAATCTCACAAGTTGGGGTTCCACAAACCGATGAACGGTGAAACTGCAATGATAGAATAATCTATTTTGATGACGGCTACTAATTAAATAGGTTCTAGGGTCAACCTAGTACCCCTGGACACGACCCTAATGGACTCCAACACAATACATGGCCCAACGGGCTAAGGACGGTGACACAACACCCAACCAGATTCTGGACACTCTCTTATTTCAATGATTCTCGTGGACTCAGAAGGAATTTTGACGCAAGACCAGACCCATTGGAAAGGTGGTCTCGTTAGCTTTCCATACATATGTAGAACATCAAAAACAACCTCCGAATGAGGTCTAGGCAGCGATTTTAGTGTGGGCTGCTCCTAGACGATGAGGTGGGCTCAAACTTGATATGAATTGGGCCTCCATCTCCTAGCCTCGTACATATCCAAAGGAGTGATAGTCCTCATCACCACCGAGGACCTCGTCCCTAGCCACCATCTTTGGTCGTGTTAACTGAGGGAAAGCACTCCCTTACCCACTGAAGTTGTTATATTTTGGGACAAACCTTGAGGGCTAGAAGTTATTATATTTAGGGAGTAGATTATATATGCGGTTAATTATTATGTTATGATCTCATCAATACTTAAACGATTGAACCAAGGAGATGAAAGAAGTGCATATGTATGTATGCACAAGTGGTCATATCAAAGGAGAAGCATGAGGTTATATATGTACTCCATCCGTCCCATAAAAGACCAACCTAGGATGAGATGAGTTGTTTCCTAGTACAATGAATCTGGACAAGTTTTTGTCCAGTACCATGAAACATCACATCCTATCCTAGGTTACCTTTCTATGGGACTGAGAGAGTATGCACCAAGAGCATCTCCAAGAGAAGCCTAAGGCATTAGATTGTGTTCTTCCCCCTTCTTTCCAAACTCAACTCCCTCTTTTTCCCAATCACACGAATCGCGCATTCCCGCGCCCATTTTTTTCCTCCTCACGCTTTCCCCCAACCGTGCTAGTCTATTTTCCCTTTCACGAACAAATCACTCTCTTCCTTCGCTGCCCACTAGATCAGGAGGACACCGTGCCCACGCTAGTCTTCTCCTCCTCGTGTCAGCTCTGCCGTTAGCCCAGGCGGACCACCGCCGGCCCTTAGTCTAGGGCACCGACGACCGTCCATCCAGGTCTCCGCCGACCCTCCGTTTAGGTCACCGCCAGCCCACCATTCAGGTAGCTGCCAGTCCTCTGTCCAGGGTGCCACCGTCCGTTGATCCAGGGCACCGTCGGTCGTCCATCCAGGTCACCGCTGGGGCCATCGGCGGCAGAACTGTCACCAGTCTCTGCCCCTTCGTCCACCTCTCTGCCTCGACGACGTTGCTGCTACTGAATTTGTTTGAGGTAATTTCAGAGTAATTAGTTGACAACTCATTTCTTTCCCCCTTTTCTCCATGGATCATCTCTTTGAGTTCAATTTGTGCATCATGTTGGAATATGTTCAATTTGGTTCTTGTTGAAAGATGCAGTACAACTATTGCTGTGATGGTCTAGGCAGGTGATAAAGTAATGAGAAATCATTTGTTCTTAATCTGCACCCTAAAGTTTTATTCAAGCCCACTGAATTTTACTGAAACTATTTTATCCAAGAAGACAAATGTCACATGCTAGTTTCCTACTGTACTGGAGATTTTATTTTTGCACCGGTATATTAGATTATTTTCATGAACTGGTATACATGAGTTTTTTTCCCTGAACTGCTATAGTTAGGTGACTTCGCAAATCATAATAATTGGTACATTCTAGTTAAGACTTTTTTTTTGAACTGCTATAGTTGAGATTAAACCTTCAAAACAATGAGTTGTGTTAGTTCATACTGTTTATTCTCTAATGTTTATTTTCGTCACATTGCAATGTCATTTTTTGTTGTGCTGTCATGATGGGAAGAGTTGTTTGTAATGGAAGGAAAAGGATACTTTACTAATTTGATGAATAGGGGCAACAATTCCTTGTATTGGGATGATTTGAGTAGCTATATGGTGGATGATGTTATGAGTAGCCTATGGAGCATAACATGGCGGGGATCATATGTTCTCCCCAAGAGTAAGTAATCGAGTTGTATCGTTCTCATTGGGTGAACTCATGTTCAGAAACTTCAATAACTGTTTTTACAAACCTTCTCAGACTCTCTATATATAGTGGTACTTTCTCCAAGACCAATATATTCATCCAAAGCATCTCCTACTATACCATAAGCTAGCTGGCAGATTGTTGCAGTGACCTTTTGATAACAACTTAACCCAAGTATACCAATTGTATTTCTCTTATGCACAAAATAGTTGTCATGATTGTCTACTACATTCGTTATGCCGAGAAACAGAGACCTACTCACTTTATTCCTACACAGTCATAACAAATAAGACATACATAACTATGCATTTAACAAAGATAAATCAAATAAAATTGGCTTAATACAAACCTGCATCTGAATAAAACTCGGCCATAGGTAGGATTATCATAAAAGTAGTCTTCGAATAATCTTAAGTGTCGTGCTTCACGATCAACCACTTCATGTCTCATGACAGACCCACCATGTTTTGGTGCATTCACAGAGTGCAGATAGCTATGCACGATTTGTGTTGCAACAAAAAAAATCATCGTCGTCGTTGGATGATGATTCATCCAGAGGCCATAGAAACGAGGAGCGAGGATGACTCATCATGGATCAAATCAACTGCCAAAAAAAATATAATGTGATTGACATGAGAAAATCTTAACATGAGTGTCCCCTAGGATGTTAGCTGCAGATTGATGACACGGTTGTGTAGAGAATCAACTAGGTCTTCTCTTTTTCAACATATTAGAGGCGAAATCTTCATGTAATACCACCGTGACCAGTGAGGGATTCTCGCGTCATCCGAAAGCCAGCATTGTTGCAACGATCTGATCAGGAGCGATCTGATACGTGCATATGTTAAAAGAAAATCGGTGACAACCATGGGCCCATCCAATTCAACGTGTCCCAACCAACTAATTTTTAGGATTCTGTTTTAGGCATCTCTTGGAAATGCAAGATATATTTGGGTCTAATTTTTTTTAGAATGCTCTTAATTCATAGGTTTTAGTAGCTAACTTTTGGATCTCGATGCTCTAAGGTGGATACATTCATAACGAGCTCGGCACATATGTACGTGTTTTTTTTAAACACATACGTATGTGTTTGACCCCCAACAAGGTTGTATCAATGGATCATGGGGCCAGACCCCGTTCATGGCATGCCAACGTGCAGGCTGGCCCACATGCCCAGTGAAGGACAACGTCCTACTACGCGATGGCACTCTCCAATCACCATACGTCGCCGCATAGAACAGAAAAACAATACCTGTCCTACTCAACAGGCAGCACGTGATGATCTGAACATAGCTAGCACACATGTAAATGTGGTAGTGGATTTTTTTTATTCAGCTTATTCTTCATTCGGATAGAAGGCGGTCAAACCTAAGCATTGACCGATACCGAGACTAAAGAAACCGATACCGAAGGCCATGACTTTGGTTTCTTTAGTCTCAGTATTGGTTAATTCTTTCAGGCTCGATTTAAATCGTTCTCATTTTTTTCCACCCAAGATATGATGGCATATTAAGTATAACAAAGTGGCCACTGAGCCACAAATTAATTGAGCCTAAAAGAATTAACCGATACCGAGACTAAAGAAACCAAAGTCATGGCCTTCGGTATCGGTTTCTTTAGTCTCGGTATCGGTCAATGCTTAGGTTTGACCGCCTTCTATCCGAATGAAGAATAAGCTGAATAAAAAAAATCCACTACCACATTTACATGTGTGCTAGCTATGTTCAGATCATCACGTGCTGCCTGTTGAGTAGGACATGTATTGTTTTTCTGTTCTATGCGGCGACGTATGGTGATTGGAGAGTGCCATCGCGTAGTAGGACGTTGTCCTTCACTGGGCATGTGGGCCAGCCTGCACGTTGGCATGCCATGAACGGGGTCTGGCCCCATGATCCATTGATACAACCTTGTTGGGGGTCAAACACATACGTATGTGTTTAAAAAAAACACGTACATATGTGCCGAGCTCGTTATGAATGTATCCACCTTAGAGCATCGAGATCCAAAAGTTAGCTACTAAAACCTATGAATTAAGAGCATTCTAAAAAAAATTAGACCCAAATATATCTTGCATTTCCAAGAGATGCCTAAAACAGAATCCTAAAAATTAGTTGGTTGGGACACGTTGAATTGGATGGGCCCATGGTTGTCACCGATTTTCTTTTAACATACGCACGTATCAGATCGCTCCTGATCAGATCGTTGCAACAATGCTGGCTTTCGGATGACGCGAGAATCCCTCACTGGTCACGGTGGTATTACATGAAGATTTCGCCTCTAATATGTTGAAAAAGAGAAGACCTAGTTGATTCTCTACACAACCGTGTCATCAATCTGCAGCTAACATCCTAGGGGACACTCATGTTAAGATTTTCTCATGTCAATCACATTATATTTTTTTTGGCAGTTGATTTGATCCATGATGAGTCATCCTCGCTCCTCGTTTCGGCTGGCGGGCGGCGGCTGTGGAGGATGTCGTCCCCTCACGGCGGCGGCGACTGGCTGGCGCGGACTGCTGAGGCCCGAGGCGGCTGGGAGCCTAGGAGGAGGAGATGCGAAAGAAAATCGAAAGAAAGAGGCGGCTAGGACTGGGAGGAGGAGAGGCGGCTAGGAGGAGGAAAATTTTAGATGGTGGTTTTTATATTAAGTTGACTGAGGGCCCACATGTTAGTTGGTTTCGCGGGTAAACAGGTGAAGCGGGCATGGGTAGTGACTACCCATGCCCATGCCCGTGTGCTCGTTGGGTATAGGTTGTAACCAAATAAAAAACCTATGGATACTAAATGGAAAACACAGGTAAATGGGCAAAACTGCCATCCCTAGGCAAGAAGCACCAAAGTAGAAGCAGGTCAGTAGTCATTTTTGGCCGAAGGGTTGCGACAAGCACCAAGGTAGAGGCCTTCTGCTGTGCTGACTGCATTCGCCTTCGCGCTGTAGCCCACAGCCACGGCTCTGCTGCTCCTTCCCCTGCAGCATGGACCACCATCTGCGCATCTGGAAAGGCAGAGATTCTGCTAAAGACACATTTAACATCTTTAAACTAAATACTTTTAAAGTTATTGATAATCAAAGTTATAAAAGTTTGACTTTAACCTTATTCAAAACGTTATGAAATAAGAGGGAACAATTTGCTTGTCATTGAAGGTTTACCTTCAACGTTCAACCGTAGATAAGCAGCAGATTAGATTGGAGAAACGAGTTTTTGCAATGTACTGTCTGGTAGACTAGCTTAGCTTACACGGCAAACTGAACTAAAACTTCTTCCTTTTTTTTTTGTTTGGAAGATTAAGCATGTGGCTAGACATCCTTGAAGTACTGAATACTGATCAGACTTCACAAGGAGCTGCACATTAGACAGGAGTGCGTATGGTTGATGCGACATAATGGTTGTCTCTCGAAGATCCATGGTCCATGGTGCCTAACTAGCTTATGATGTCATGCATTTACACCACTCTACACATCCTGATATGATATGTGAAAGTATCAATCTATTTCTCGCTTTTCTAATTGCTAGTAAAATATTGGGTCATGATGAGTGATAGTATAACCCTGATAAAAAAATAATGGAAAAATTGGAACCATGCCATTATAATTTTACAAAATTTGAGATATACCATCCTGACCCACATGTCATTGACTCATGTGGGTCCTACATGTCATTGAGATACCGATGGCATATCTCAAACTTTACAAAATTATAATGGCATGGTTCCAAATTACCCTAAAATAAATGACTTAACATGTATGAGTCATCGTCATTATACGTCTGTCATTGTATTACCCTTTATCCTTCACTTATTTTCTATTGGTGCGTACCCTTTGTGTCTCATGGTCTTTTTTTTAGGTTTTTAAGGAATTAGTTTAAATTTTGTTTTTAAATTTATGTGAAAATCATTAAACATATATTCAGATGACCATGACTCATTATTGGTAGGAATGTGCATGTCTTTGTAGCAATTTTTTTTCTAAAATACATTAACAACTAATTGCTAGAAACAAAATTAATCACATGGATATACATTTTGAATATGGCCTAAATAGCTCAACTTAGCGAAAGGAACAAAGGGTTTTTTTTCTTCCTTTTTTTCCACTTCCACTTCTAGTAGCTTCATCTCCGCGAACCTTTTGAATTTGTTCTTTTACCATCCATCTATTTCAATGGTCCAAGATTCATTCTCTCTTTTGTAAATCCAACCGTTAATATTTACCAAATGATGTGGCTCATTATCGGTCCACTTTGAATTTCACTTTTCACTGGTTAAGATGTGGCATACGCTACCTACTTCGCTCATCTGTAAGCTAGAAATACCACATCCATCATGGTGCCAAACTAGTACACATAATGGTTGTCTCTCGAATATATATATATATACGTCGCATTAGGCAGAGACTAATAGATAGTTTAGAGATGTACTAGTACGCATGACTAGATAACTAGTTTCGCCAGTAGTAGCTAATCTACCTACTTCGCACATCTGTATGCTAGATATACCACATCCAACGCCTTAAGGCTAACGGATTTGATCTTAATTACTGAATGTGGCGGCAGCGGCGGCACACCCGCCCTCCCCTCGCCACCACTGCCTCCGCCGGCCCAAGTAGGAGGAGGAGGTAGGGAGTACCGGCGACGGCTCCGACAGGCACCGTATTCGTCCTCTCCCCGCCACCGCCGTCCCCACAAGTAAAGGAAGGATGAGGATGGGAGCACCGGCGGCGGCTCCGACGGACGGCCCTCACCTGTGGTGGCGCAGTAGCGCCGACGGGTGCGCGGAGGCGCATTGGGACAGCAGCCGCGGAGAGCGGGGGAGGAGGTGGGAGGTAGATGGATAAGGTTTGGGAGAAGAATATATATGTGGTCGTATTTTGAAAAAAACCTCGTATTTTTTATGTTTACAGCGTTACCTCTATAAGTGGAATTTTCTCTTCTTTGCGTTATATTTTTTCTAAATACGAGGGTCTTTTTAAAAGAAACATATCAGCATGTTAGGCGGTGCAGGGACATGCGAATTATACACAAATCAGAGGACTTTTTTGAAAATTTCAAAAGGGCAGAAGACTGTGCATCAGGCGGTGCAGGGACATGTGCATCCTGCCGGCGATAGGTGCAAAGTAAGAAGACAAAGCAAACATGCGTGCTAACACGTTAGCAATGGAAAAGAGCATGCTGCATGCTGACAGGTATATCAAACAAGTAGAAAAAAAAAAGTAAAACACATCTGCCAAAGGAACCGGGGAACCGGCTACTCGAGGAGCTATAGCACTGAACACCCACGTGACAAATCATGGAAGCAGCAAAAAACATTTACAAAAAACGGTGCAGTATGGAGCCCTACGAGGCTTGATTATGTTATTATGTAGCGGAAGGATTTGATCTTAATTACTGAATGTGGCGGCAGCGGCGGCACACCCGCCCTCCCCTCGCCACCACTGCCTCCGCCGGCCCAAGTAGGAGGAGGAGGTAGGGAGTACCGGCGACGGCTCCGACAGGCACCGTATTCGTCCTCTCCCCGCCACCGCCGTCCCCACAAGTAAAGGAAGGATGAGGATGGGAGCACCGGCGGCGGCTCCGACGGACGGCCCTCACCTGTGGTGGCGCAGTAGCGCCGACGGGTGCGCGGAGGCGCATTGGGACAGCAGCCGCGGAGAGCGGGGGAGGAGGTGGGAGGTAGATGGATAAGGTTTGGGAGAAGAATATATATGTGGTCGTATTTTGAAAAAAACCTCGTATTTTTTATGTTTACAGCGTTACCTCTATAAGTGGAATTTTCTCTTCTTTGCGTTATATTTTTTCTAAATACGAGGGTCTTTTTAAAAGAAACATATCAGCATGTTAGGCGGTGCAGGGACATGCGAATTATACACAAATCAGAGGACTTTTTTGAAAATTTCAAAAGGGGAGAAAACTGTGCATCAGGTGGTGCAGGGACATGTGCATCCTGCCGGCGATAGGTGCAAAGTAAGAAGACAAAGCAAACATGCGTGCTAACACGTTAGCAATGGAAAAGACTGAGATAGCATGCTGCATGCTGACAGGTATATCAAACAAGTAGAAAAAAAAAAGTAAAACACATCTGCCAAAGGAACCGGGGAACCGGCTACTCGAGGAGCTATAGCACTGAACACCCACGTGACAAATCATGGAAGCAGCGAAAAAAATTTACAAAAAACGGTGCAGTATGGAGCCCTACGAGGCTTGATTATGTTATTATGTAGCGGAAGGATTTGATCTTAATTACTGAATGTAGCGTACTATGTAGCGGAAATCGAATATTAGATGGTGTTGGCCTAACATATAGTGGTGAACTGGTGGTACGGCACTATTATGCCAACTTTAGGGTCCAAGCCAAGTTTCACATCTCAAAACAGACACACATAACCGTACGAACAAGTCACCGACGAACACACATCACCTTAGGAGTAAAATTTATAGCCGCAGCCCGTGGCTCCAGACACTTTTAGTCAATGTGCATTGAATATGCAATAGCGATGGAAAACTTGCATTCTACTTAATGTTGCATTCCACCGGTCTATGCCCCCCAAAAACAAACTTGAATAAAAAAGGAAAAAAATTCCATACAGGTCCAATGTATAGAGAAGGTGAAATCTATTAACGGGGCAATGGCCAAAAAAGACCCAAAAGGGAAAGAAAAAAAATATTATGAACACCAAATAGTTGCTGTCTTCTAGCACTTCCTGCTACACCTCCCTGCACATCCTTCGCAGCAACCAGTCCTATAAAGCATCGTGGGCAGGCCGGTACTTTGTCAACAAATCTCATCAGTCTTCAGGGACCAACGCCGATGGTTGATGCAGGCAACAAATGAATCTAGTAGCAGGTTATGTAAGAGTCCGTGCACATTCCCCTCGCCTATTGCAACTCCGACGGTATCTGTACATTACTCCCTGAATTTTTTTGCACAGAGGTGCAGGAGTGACTGATTAACCAAATCCGAAACCTTCATTCGCCTCATGAATAGCCAGTAGCAATCTCTCCTGGAGCTGCTCTTTCGATGTGTACTCAGGAAGGTCTAGTTGGTTAAAGCTGCAGTGAGCAAGGGCAGTAGAGTTGTCAGGACTGATCTCAAGTAAATAAAATAAAACAACATTATAGCTGGACCAAAAGGGTAACCACCAGCAGGATTTTGAACCCTTAATTGTGCCAAATGATTTTTTTTTCTAGTGTCAAAAGTGAGTGCAGTGAAGATGGATTACCAAGTATGAGCTGAAGGCAGATGGTTGGTGCTTCCGTAGGCCTTGTGTATCTGGAATCGTTGTGGTCCAGATATTCCTTGGAGTGCACTGAAACCTTCCAGAGGTACCTACAGTAGTTTAACACAAAAGAATAAGAAACCAAATATAATACGCAAAAGATTATCATTAAAGAATTGAATGTGCCAGCCAATACTCAAATCATGCTGAATAAATCAGCTTATCACATGTGCGGGGTAAAAAAATTAGTGAGCTTTGAGGGAGAACACCAGACTAATCCTATCTTACTATAAAGTTATAGCCCACTAAGTCATTCAACATGCAACTATGCCACATCATCACCCACGAGCAATAATTACATATTTAACTTCAACATTATCTACAATTTATTTAATTCTACAAATCAACATGCAAGCATATCCAATCATCACCCCTCACATTATTTGCACAATATTTTTACAAATCTATCATTTTTATAATATTAAACATATACTTATCAATATGTTTCACATCAAAGCGCAAATACCATTTGTTTGTTTCATGATAAGTATGGATAAACCCTAATGTTTCATTATTATTTTTTCCCTTTCACTTCTAGCTTGATTGTTGAAAAAAATATATTGAGAAATGTTTAGTAATTCCCGTAGCAAAGCGCGGGGAATCACCAAGTAAGATAGAGTCATGTGGGCTAACGCTTCTAAATAAAAAATACTTCACAAGGCATCATCAGCAAAGTACCTTTGAGGTGCCAGTAACAAACTGAAGGAACCGGGCTTTGTCCTCCTTGCTGAACCCTTGGACAATCTCCCAGAACCACTGAATGACTGGAGAAGCTATGCTGTACCCAGAATATTCTGTATTTGCTTTTAGATCGTCCACTGAAAGCGAGAGATACAAAACAAGTTAATTAACTGTAAGATAAAAAAACAGATAATTCAACAGTCCTAAATCATGGGTGATACTCACAGTCAATGTCTGGGAGTCCACTGATTAGCAGTTCAAGTTCTTTGTCATTAAAGATTGATATCAGCTCCTCAGGAATGAGCTCATTAAATCCCTCCATAAAAGAGGTGATTTGAGGCCTAATAGCAGTGGTTAAACGATGTTCTGCAACCCGGTTCACATATTCATGCTTGTTCTCCTCGGTGACCTTGATGTTTCGGCCTCCAGGAATCAACTCATAATCAGTCACCTGCATAGATGGGTTCAGGACTAAGTTTCAAGCAAAGACAAGCAACAGCGAAAAGACAGACAAACACAGAGATAGGCTTATACCTCTGCCTTCTCATACAATATCCGCTTCTCTTCATCTGCATCCATGCTGAAGGAGAGGTCCAGAACATCGCTTATGTCATTCTGTACACAGAAATGAGAATACATTATTACACATCTAAAAAGACAACTGAAAATTACCACCTAATAATCAAGAAGCTGAATCAACCATTGTACTGGGGAAAAAATATTTACCTCAAGCATCCATTTCAAATTTTTATAGTATGCAGGATCAATAGCTTCAATGTCATGGTATGTAACCTTGACACCTAGTATGTGCTTGTAGAAAGATCTCGTAAAATGGACATCCAAAAGTTGGCCATCAAATAGAGCTTTACCAACCTGGAGGGACAACTTTTAGAACCAACAACAATTGCACAAAGCTGAAAGTGAAAAACAAGGAGCAATATCACTCACCACTCGCCCAACAAATTTGAAATATGAGAGGTGTTCAGTCTGATACACCGAGTTAGGGTTTGGTTGAAATGTCAAGTCATTTCCAACAGTTGTGAATAGAAGGGCACCCTTATCAAAAATCACTCGTGATAGCAGCTGATACCATTCCCTTGTTAGTCCACCAGCATCAATGCCTTCTTCACCTTGGAAATGAACAGTCAGTCTACCCTTCAAATCCTGTGGTGAACGCATCCTAAGCTGGTTATATGAATCCTCCAAAATATATGCCCGGCGCACAGAAATTCTAACAGGGCTATGATGATGATCATGCTGATGCTTAATTTTAGACCGGAAATATGCACGCTTGTTGTCAAATTCAATCAAGCGAGGGATTTTCAACATCAGAGAGAATGACTTCTCCAATAGCCCAGGGTTTTGGCGGATAAATGCGTTCAACAATCTTCTGTGTTTCTCTGAGAATTTAACAAACGCATTGTGCTTCTCATCAAGATTTGCATGGCTTCCAGATGATTTCTGCCCACCACTAGAAGTTGATGCATCCTCCATGTCAGATGTTGAAGCTTCTTGAATAGCATCAGGTTGCCCAGGGCGTAACTTCTCACATGTCACGAAAAATGATTCTATGTATGGTAATATGTTCTGAGTTCCGGCAGGCAATGGAGGTGCTACACCTGTTGTTAATGTGGCTGCATTTGCAGAAGCAGGACTTAGATTCGATGCGTATTCTGAAGAGCTCTCTATTTTGCTTATGCAATTACTCAGCTCCAACCATAATGCATCCAATGCAGTGTTAATTTCAGAAATCTGGGACAATGCATCAGAATGATCTTTTTCAGCAGGATGATCTGGATCCTTTTTCTCTTGCAGAGTGGTGACAAGAGAACTCAAAGCCTGCACAACTCTAAGAATTGCAGTGCCATTGGCTGATGATGTGCTAAGAAGAGCCTTTTCAGAATCCTCATACAAGTGAAGCTCCTTCATTGCACAAAGCGTCAAATTTTGCATTGAATGTGCAAGTTCATTTATGAAATGGCAACAGAAAAAAGGAGCAAGAGCTACAATCTTTTTCAGAACTTCTGCTACCAGGAGATACGCATTGTCTGACAACCTGAAAGACAAACACAAGCATTTCTTTTATTAGTCGTAACAGAAATAATAGCAGAAACAAATATATGAAAAAGTTACAGCTCTGCCATCTATGTTTCTAAAAGGAAACACAGATCACAAAGAACGAAACCAAGGACAAGAAAATGCTGATGCAACTAGCAGCCTAGTTTCTTATCATCTATTTGATGAAGACCTAAACAACATAACCAGAGAATAATCAAACTTAATCAAATCTGCAATGTAAGTTGAAACCCACCATATGCACAAGTACTAAAGAGAAGAGAAGTAATGTTGCAATAGCTGCATTTATGATTTCCTCAATGTGCTTACACTATGAAAGTAATAGAATTAAATAGGAGAAAAAAATGAATTATAAGCAATTCACCAAAATTGGGAAAGTTTATACCCATCATGTGCAAGCAGTGAACATAGCAGTCGAAGCTCTGCTTGGGGAAGACTCTGCAGAACTTTTTGCAGGCTACTTTCACCATCAACAGGAGGGAGTTTGCTGCTATCCTCAGCATTGGACTTCGATCCAGATGATCCAGCAGCATTCGCACCCTCTTGGGCATCTTGCGTTGCATTCTCAGGTCCAGATGGTTTTTCAGATGCTGCTTCCAGCTTAGCTTGTGAAATTTCATTCTCGGCATTGAGCATAACAACTTCGAGAAGGTTTAGTAGCTACACAAGTTCCAATGGTTAGGATAAAAATATGACTGGAAATTTTAATAAAGAGCCACAACAGAAAATAAAAAACAAGAAAGAATGTTAACCTGTTCAAGATGAGCTACGCTCCTCATATAAAGTGGCTGATTCAACAAGGTTAAAAGTAGGACAAGTGCATAAGCGTTCTGTTCACTGTCACCTTCCATAAGAACAGCCTTGCCACGCCTCTGATCAGATGTTTCAGCATGGCAAGTTGGGGGGCAAGGGAACTCAAGAAATAGCAAGAGTTTAGCCACATTTGGATGATTTCTTGCCAAGTATGTCAAAGTTTCAAGAACACGACGAGAAACTAATGGAGGCACGCCTATTAACCACAATAAAGAAAATCAATCAATATCAACTATAATTCTCAACAGGCAAATGTTAACCTAGATACCAAGAGCACCATTCAGCTAATTAAAAACACAGAAACAAGGGTAGTTAGGTTACCATCTGTTGATTGAGGGCGTGAGTACGTAATATTTGCATGGCACCCATATAGCCTAAATGGTGGCTCAGTTGCATCAATTGATTTCTTAGAAGAGCCCTGCAGATCAAGCATAAGCATGTCCACTAGAATTTGAACCAAGGACTTTCTGCTTTCCCTATGAGCACAAAGGTTCAAGAGAAGCCTCTGCAATTGACCTTTGTATAGAGGCTGTAAACAATGGGTAAAGTTAGTAGAAGATTTTTTTTCCAGAGAACTTTACACAGTTGAACACACAGAAGTTAATGGTATATTACCTGAACAACCCGGAGTAGCCTAATAAGAGCTTTAAGAGCATCCTTGTCAACAAGAGGAGATCCTTCCGTTTCAATTGGCTTGCTAGTTGGTTGTCGAGAAGAATCACCAGCATTTCTATCAAGACCTGAACCAATTATGTCACCACGTCGAGAGGACTCACCTCTCCTGCCCCTGGAGTTCATGCCAAAAAGGGAGCCACTGTGATACCGATGAGCAAATCTCTCCCTTAACATGTTTGCTTCAGCAACTAGTGCAGGCGTAAGTGTAGCCAGTAATGTATCTGGAGATGTTAAAAGCACCTGCAAAATAACTCAACCATAAGATCACATTATGACAAAGAAATGAAAAATGGGACTGGTACAGAACAAACTATATACCTCCTCCCGAATTTCTGAAGGGAATGTTGCGATAATTGAAACAGCATCCATTTCAACTGGTTGTCCTTCTAATTCCTGTGACTGCTGCAACCTTTGCGCACGTTGTTGAGCTAGAACTTCTTCACGTATATCAGGAGGAAGTGCAGCAAGGAATTCAGGATCAATATCCCCATCATTCTGAGGTTGTTCATTAGAAGTCTGGGTCACTTGATTTTGACGTGAAGAAAGAACTTCAGCCCGTAAATCCTCTGGAAGAGCCTCCAAAAATGTAGGATCAATTGAGTCAGTGTCAGCAGCTCTGTTAGGCTCCTGATCCCCTTCATCAGCATTCTGATCAGATTCTTGATTTTGATTTTGAGGAACCTCGCTGACACTCTCCAGAGATATATCTCTGCTGCTACCTAGCACAACACTTCCAGGTGGCCTCCTTGATCTTGAAGCTGCCTGCAAATCACCCAAAGGAAGCCTGTCTGAAGCTCCGTGGCGATCACCATCATCATGCCCTTCAACACTTCCTATCTCCACCTCTAAACTTCTAAGGCTTTCCCCTAAAGTAGCACCGCTACCACTGCTTGCCTGGCTGACTGCTTCCACATCACGTACTACAGCATCACCACGTTCATATTGCATCTCTGTGGCATGCTCACTTGCACCAGACACTTCTCTTTGAAGTGCATTGCTGGGAGGTGCAGGATCAGCACTTTCAGAACCATCTAACTCAGACCTTGCTGCCGGAGTAACTGCATTATCATTGTTTTCATTTTGTTCTGTTGGTGCATCTCCTCCTGCCTCAGTTTCTGATTGATGCAAATGTTGCTGATTAGATTGGTCATTTTCTTCAGCGCCACCAGAAGGTGTACTCTGCTCATCAGGTTGTTCAGGAGTGGGCCGTCTCAACTGAGAGACCAGCAGCTCCTCAATGCCTTCAGGTACTGCAGGAGCAGCTGATCCAGTGCGTTGGGGACTGTCATCTAGCCACATATTAAAACGGTGTCCACTCCGGCCACTTCGCAGGCTCCGGAAAATTGCATCCAAGCGGGAAGAACTATTATCATGATTCCGATCAGAGAAGGCCATCTCAACTAAATTTTCTGAAACAAACGGTAATTTGAATTAGTGATGTATGCCAGAATTGGTACCATCTAGGTATATCAGTAACATATTAGAAAGTCAAAAAAAAATTATCAGACAGTTGCTTACTAGTTTGCCAATGGATGATTACATGGAACAGAATCAACATGAACAGGGAAGGAAAGAAGGCATACCTTGTTGTCTTTGCTGTGGAAGGTGTAGCACCGAAGAAGGCTCCTCCAAGAGCGGGTGGTCAAAAACACCATGATCGCCTGCTCTCCCAAGAAGGTTATATATAGATGTACTACGACCTTGCCGTCTTGTTCCAAAAATGTCCAACGGCATTACACGCAGTGTATCCCCAGACAAATTGTTGCTTCCCCCAAACACCTCGATATGGTCAAACACATTAATTCCATTGATACCCTCTTCGAGGCGAAGAATGACTCCTTCCTCATCCTCATCCTCATCATCATCTTCTTCTAGCAGATCCTCGTCAAACTCCTCTTCATCCATCTCACGGTCCTCCTGATCTGTGTCAGGATGAGACATTTGATGGGCATCATCCTCCTCCAGGTTGTTGTTCTCTTCATCCTCATCCTCGTCTTCATCTTCATCAACCTCCTCACCATCATCGGCTGACATGTCCTCATCACTGTCCTCGTCATCATCAGCCATATCATCCTCTCTATTTCGTGGAATTTCAAATCTGATTTCCATTGTGGACTCATTTGGAGTTCCATCTTCAGCAATCTCGTGCATAAAGTCATCTTCACCATCACGAGCAAATCCTCCATCCAGATCACGGTCATGGTCCATCTCATCAGCCACTGAATCTGAACTTTGTGAAGTTTGAACAGCATTGAAAGCTTCCCTATGATCAGTAACCATCTCAGTGGGTTGAGTTGTGTCAAGAGCTTGGAATCTATTTGAAGACGGGTCTAGATTGCTCTGGTCAGACACAACCTTTGATGAGTTCTCCCCTTTGGCATTCAAATCTGCCGAATGAACATGTTCCTTTGTGACAACCTCAAGGGCCTTAACAATAGCAGTTACAATCTTTGCTGAATCAAGATGATCCAAATCTATAACTTGCAGTGTTTTTGATAAATACTGAACAAGACCAACTTCAACAAAAGTAACTGCAGATTCTGCTGACAAGGAGGAACCAGTTGGCGAACGGGCTGACAGAATATCATTAAGCAAATCAACATATGCATTCATCCTTAATATTGGGGGTTTGCAACCAGCAGGGGAGTCTGTGAAGTCAACAAATATGCTGCAGATTTCAGAAAAGATCCTTTTTCTACCTTCTGCAGACCGAATAGATGAAGCCACCAAGAATTGATTAGCCCTTGTTGCCAATTTGTACCTCCAATCTCCATCAGCTTTCCTCTCTTTCTTTTGCTTTGTAGAATGCGGAAGGAAATGCTGCAGTATATGACTGAAAACCCCACCACTGCTAATACCAATCCGGTTAGGACCACGTGAATTGCTCAAATCAGCATCATGTCGAAGAACAACTTGAATAGATGATGCATAAGTCAGAAGAACATCTGTTAGCAGCTTCAGAACAAATGCACTTTTAGCGAGAGATGCAGTAGCCTCTTGAATTGCATGCTTGGACTCTTCAGGTGTGACAGCAACAGCTTTACCTTTGCCTTTTGCTGAGCTGTCAATATCCATGTCTGTAGATGATGCAGTACTAGATTCACCATCAGGTCGATCTTCTGCTCTAGGAGGTGGGATGAAGGACATAACCAGATCTAGCAGATACTCAATAACAGTGACAAAGCTTTGTGGTGGTTTGCGATTAGATTTCACATTCTTTGTATTCAGATCAGTCTGCTTCCCTTGAGAACTTACAGGAGATCCTAAAGCCATGTCCCCTGATGTCATCTTTGTGGCTGCACCAGATGTTTTATCCTTATCAGCAGGCTTGTCCTTCTCTTTTTCCTTGTTCTTTTCTTTTTCACGATCCTTCAACAGAACAACATATGGTCTATCACCAACCATCTCAATCTGGCACACAGCTTGGGCAGCTTTCATAAATATCACTGGGTCTCTATATACAACAAACGCCAAGTTCTGGACAAAATTGCGCGGTGTAACCCTTGGATTTGCATGACGATTTGCAGCGGTGACAAGACTGTGGCGTATCTCTAATTCCATTGCTTGCTGAAGAGTGTGGGGATCTTCCAAAATATGACGAATGATTGTAGAAGCCACACTGTTGAATCCAGAAAACAAGCTACTTGTGGGCAAACTTAGCAATGCATGCAGACCACCAGACTCAAGAAAACAAATAGCAGCAGCATGAAGTTTAGTCAACGTGGCACATAACTGAAGAATAGCATGCATGGTAGCAGAAGGCAACTGCTTCTGAATGCATTTACAGCAAATCTTCAAAAGTTGCTTCTGGTCCTCCAAGTCCAATAACCCTGTGCTCGATGAAGCTTCTGAGTCCTTTTTCTTGCTATCATCAATCACCACTGATGTTTGTGTATTTGAATTATCCTTTTTAAGGACATCGAGTTCAGTAACATCTGGCAACTTTGGGTCCAACTGGAGCATCCTATCAATAGAAAGAAAGCATGAAGTAACCCAATTTGGAACATCACTTATCTCGCCTTGCCTCGGCTCCAACTCCCAGCTGCACAGCAGGTTCAAAGCAACCTTGACAAGACCAGCCTTTGAAGCAACTTCCCGAGCAGCAGTATCTCCATGGAGAATCAAAGCAAGGACATGAAAAAGAGCTGATAATGCAGTGCTCTTTAAAGGATCAGATGACATCAGACAATTTTTCAGGTGATCAATCAAATACGTAAGAACCTTTACTCGGTTTTGACCATCATTCTGTGAGCTCATAGTCAAAAGCATGTCCCGAACAGGGAAAGCTAATGATTCCTTTGTCTGAAGCAACCTAAGACATGAAGACAATACTTCATCTATGGGAGGCAGCTGAACAGTTTCTTCTTCAAGTTCAAGATCATTCGATTTGCCATCTTCCTCTTGTGCAGACGTATCAGAATTGCCTAAAGACATTGCAAGAGCTCGAGCAAGTTCGTCATCCTCTTGTGGTTCCTCTGGGTGTGAGAATAACCAATCAGTTGCAATTTCAACACTGTTCGTTCCAACTTGCCTGAGTGCTTCCTCAGCTCTGGCGCGAGAAAAGCCCATCTCTACAATCAGAGAAATTGCATTCTCATCAGGGGGTGGACCAGCCAAACGAGCACCAGTGTTGATAGCAGTGTTTTTCACTTCAACCCCAGAGTAAACATGCCTCATGATAGATGTGACTGAACTAATTAACTCAACATTACATTCTGGAAACTGAGGATGGGTCCAGATGGGAAGAACAGTCTTCAGAACTCTTGACTGAAGCAGCTTCATGAACTTCTCTGCATCTTGGGGAAACCTGATATTTCCACTAAAAATAGGCTGCTCAAGTAATTGTCTTGTTGAGGAAGAAAGAATAAACGATGATGTTACTAGATGGTCCAGAATTGCACCATAGCTGGAGAGTGGACCATATATCCATGACGAATCTGTCTCCCTGTCTTCCTTAACACTTTTACTGTCTGTCTCCATAGGCGATGACGGAAGCCTGTTCATAGAAAAGAGCAACTCACTGGTAGCTTCAAATGTGGTTAAAATAGCCTGAATAACACCACGGCAATAAAATGAATTCAGCATGATTGGGTTGCACGATTCCGGCCTGTCCAACAATATACCATCAATGAACTCAACCACCTTCCCAAGGTATCGGCATTTTGTGGAAACAGTAGTCTCTCTTTCAGAACTGATTGTGTGCCCCTCAAAATTGAGGTGCTCCAACACAATAGAAGCAATATTGCTAGCAACAGATACAATAGATGCAGATAAATTCACAGGGCTGTTCTCCCGACGAGATGTAAGAAGCATTGCTTTCCCAAGCTCCATGAAAAGATGATTGATATGGTAAGACAGTGACCTCATCATGTCACAGCAGGAAGAATGCTCAGATCTTTTCTTGTCCTCTTCTGATTTTGTGCTAGCACTTGCATCAGATGAACTGGGAGGCTGGTCTTGAGAAGAACTTGAGGGCAACCCTGCACTAGGATACCTCTGAGAGTCACCAGCTGCACGGCCAATATCACGGTAGATATTAATGAGGTCAGACACCTGTGATTCAATATTCCACCCAGAGCCCCTTCGCCTCAAAAGAGGATCAAGATATTGCCTAAAGGATGTGTATCTGCTATCATCAACATCCCCCACAGCTGCGTCTTGCTGGGAGTCATTTGCTAAAGGAGAACTTGTTTCAGGCTCAACTTTCTTTTCTTCAAAAAGTGAAATTTGCCAAAGCACTTCTCGGTGTACTCGTCCAATATCTTCCAGGACATCCCTACTGCTATCTCCAAATTCTGAGAGTAGAGCATTCATCCAGCGATTATCTTTGGATGCCGCAAGGAAGAGTAAGAACTCAACAACAAAAAGAGATGGAATTGCTCCTTTTTCTAACTTTGCCACTTCACCAGAGCTTGCAACTGTATCAAGTTCCTGCAAGGCATTCTTTAAATGCTCCTTTAAGGAAGAGCAAAATGCACGTGCAAGTGGAGTAGAGTGATGCTGAGTAAAGCCCTTGAATACCATGGTGCTATGCAAAGCAATCGGCATTCCTCCAGATGATTGGGTAATGCTAGGTCGCAACAGGAGTGTCAAAAGTGCTTGCAGGCCTCCTTTCTCCACAAATAACCGGCAGGTTTCGGAGTTCTCCATTGTCCGATGAACCAATACCATCACATGGAAAATGCTCAAATGAGAAAACTGTTCATCATTAGTGCCATCCTCACTGGAATCCATAGCACTTACCAAATCACGTCCTTCCGCGTCAGTTTCCATTTCTGTTCTTTCATCAGAACTGGCCGCTGGTTCATTGCTCTTATCTTCACGAGGTGAAGAAAGTTTATTAATTATTTCAATAATGATGTCAACCCCAGTGCTTCTTAGGGACTGCACGTGACGTAGAAGCTCTTCCACTGCATTAGCTAATAGGACAACACCTTCATTCATTGGTATCAAGTACTTCCTGCTGGTGAATGTGTCAACAAGAAAACGCAGAGCTGAAGTTTCCCTGACAGCCTCAAGTCCTTGGTTATTAAGGCATATTGCACCCAGACCATTAGGCACACAGATGAGAGCTTTACAAGATGGTATTACCCCAGCACTCACTGACGATAGAAAAGCATCTGGAAGACCAAGTTCCTTCAAAGAAGGAAAGCATGTTGGATCCTTGTGAATTATCTCACTCATAACAGTAACTGCTGAGAAATAAATGTCACCACCAAACTTGTCAACATTCTGAAATATAAGGGAAAGCGAGATGGGCAAAGAATTATCATTTGAGCTTTGTGAACGAGCAGGATTTGCAGGAGAATATGTAGCAGACCCCAATGCCTTTAGCAGCGCCTTAATCAATCGCTTCTGAGAGTAGAGATGATCCTCTTCTGATTTCAATGCATCACTTGTAACCATTGAATTATGACTGTCAACACCAATAACACGCTGCACCTCCACGTGCAACCTCTGAGACAAAAGTTCTACACCACCCAAATCTTTAAATAGAGAAACAGCAGGGCTGCTGTACTCCATCAACTTTTGAAGAGTTTTCACTGCCAGACAGACAAGATGCATGTGTGAAGGATCATTATCTTGCAAAAGGGGCAAGAGCGGGGGAACCATCCCTGAACCTCTAACAGTGGTCCCAGAACTCGAAGAAGATAGCACATGGAGCAGAAAAAACTGCAGAAGGGCATCAACAATTAATGGAGATGATGTATCATTAGGGCTACTGAGTGATGATATAGCTTTTTGCAAAACACTGAGCAAGACCATGCGGTTTCCACCAGCAGATATGATACTTGAGCCACTAAGTATCCGAGCTCGTTCATGAGATGATGCATACGCTGCTAACTGTGCTCCCAGTGCAAGCATAGCCAGCGCTCGTATGGGTCCAGGAACAAATTCCTCTGATCGGACAAGTCTGATTAACTCATTTATGTACTCTGGCTCATTTGTAAAGAAAGATGTGAGTTCATCATGGGCATCGCTGGATTGCACAAGAACAATGAAAGCAAGAAGACTTATGCGGCTATATAGCCTACATGTCCGTGGCGAATTAAAGGCATGGGCATATCTTATCCTTGTAAACAAGGAAAATCTGTGCTCTGAAGGCACATTAAACTTATCAACACATTGCTTCAATATGCTCAAGTCATCCTCCTTCTGAAGGTGCAAGTCTGGGATATGTATCACACACAGATTAGATGGCTTAGCCTTGTCACTGGATTGGTCAGGATCTTGGGCAGGTGCCAAATTATATTCAAAATGAAGAGTTGAACCGAGACGGTGCTGCGTGCCATCGTATTTGTTCTCCATGTCTGCTGGGAATAAGCACAAACCCTCCTGCTGGTTTCTTTCATTTGCCACAACACAAGAATATAAGCCCAAACCTTCCTCCTTGCTACCCCATCCTTGTGCCAATGATAGAAGATGACTGTTTATAGCTCCACAATTTATGAGCTTTCCGTTCATATGCAACTTCGAAGGATTTATTTTAACCAATGCAGCAAGTGTCTCTAAAGCAGCCACAACTATCTCAGGATCTGATGATGCCAGCAGAAGCCTAAAATGCTGATAGAAGGAGATAGCAAATTAAAACATATAAATAAGCATGGGCTCTTGCATCTAATATTTGGAAAATCAAGTTAAAGAACATTAAAACCAGATTACCTCAAGACCAGCAAACGATGTTTTGTTCTGGCAATTTTCCAAAACAATCTGCATTACTCTCAAAATCTGCAGGATGGTATTTTTAGGCAAAGGATCACCCTCAGCCATATCATCAGATAAAAGAAGATCCTTCCTCGAAGAAATTTGTGTCTTGAAATATGTATCAAAATGCATAAAAAGAGGCTTCCAATGGTGGAAATTTCCCTGTGGCCACGTATTTGAAGTAAGAAACTACAGGAAAGTAAGGATGTGAAAAAGTCATGTAAGAGCTTCTCTAATAAAGAAGTCACCTTATTGAACTCCCAACGGAAGCCTGACAATGGTATAGCAATGTCATGTAGTGGAATACTGATTACACGATCAATAAATGCTTTAACTTTTGCTGGCTGCAAACACAAAAAAAATGATTGATCAATCATGTTGGCTGGTGTTGCAAGAAACAGAATAAACTTTCAGAGAACAGCAAGCATACTAAAATGGTACAAATGATTGCCCTTATGCAACATGTAACCACTTTATCTTTAAATACAATGCACTTATTTATTCAAAGAATATGATTGTCTACTAAATGCAACACAACCCGTACATTGATAATCCAATCAACATAGTTAGCTGTATGCCATATCTCCTTGAAAAGGTGAACAGACCAATAGTTTGTCTAAGTAGTTACCAAACAAGTCATCAGAGATAAAGCATCCAAATCCACTTCATATTCTACCTGGTGCAAGGTTCCTAACACTCGTCTATCTTCCTTAAAATCTCAAAAGCAAATACTATTATTGTTAAGAGATTAAAATTCAAAGCTCATGAATGAATCTGTGAATTATAAATATATCTTCCAATTAAATTCTCATTGTTATATATTTAGACCCACAGATCAGGCAAAACGTTGAGACATTCAACCAGTATTGTGCAAAACAAACTTAGATGTAATTAAAATAACTGTAAAGACCAAATGTATATCATCCACAAAACCACATGTCTCAACTCTTGAGCTGTAATATCAAGTGAACTAAATCAATGCATCAATCTTGAGGCTACTATCCAACGTCATATATTTATGTAGTAAGCCATTATCCAAAACATGATACAGGATTGGTCAACATAAGTGCAGTTGTGCACAGAAATAAAAATACGTAAAAAAGGATTAAAAAGCTATAGCAATAACAGAATGAAAAAATAACATTATAAAATGGCCAGTACAAGTCCATAAGTACTGATCATGGGCACCTAAGCATCAATGATAACATAGTAATTTGCTAGATGTGGCATTCTGTATTGACTCGTATGTTTTGCAGAAGGAATTACAAGTGCAAGAAAGTCTGAACTAATAAATGTCCAATGGGACACCGTAGTAATAACAAGATAATACAAATGTAATGGGGATACCTAACAGACACATCGGCCGCCGGGGAAGACGGGCGCGCGGCGCGGCGGGACTCGGAGGCGGCGGAGAGGAGAGAAGTCGAGAGGGGAGAGAGAGAGAGAGAGAGAAGGGTTGCGGTGTGGGGAGGAAACTTGGGGAGGGAGGAGGGGTCGCTGCTTTTGTGAAGGGAGGTGGGAGGGAGGAGGCGGCGCAGCGCACGGTAGGTCACGGGCGCGGCGCGTGACGGGCTCGGGTCGGTTTGGGTTTCTTGCTAGCTAATTAAGCCCTTTGCTTTCGTCAGGGAAGGGCCTTCTCGGCGTCCCGTTTGGGTTCAAGACCTTTCTGTTCCAGGGCCGGGCCGGTTAACAATTGGGTAAGCCAATCCTTTATGCGTACTACTTCCGTTAAAAAAAACTTAACCTACAAATAAATGTGTGATCCTAACAAATCTGATAGCTCTTTATCCAAATTTATTGTATTAGAAGGAGTCACATCCCCTCCTAGATTGAGTATTTTTGGGACGAATGGAGTAACTAATGGATAGTGATTTCATCAGCAAGTATGATGTGACTTAAAGAACAAATATAAGGGTTTTGTTCCAGGAAGTTTCTAGCAGCTACTCTCCAAAACAGTCCAGATTCGATTTTGAGAATATGTAGCTATATATTCTAGATTCTCAAAATTTAGCTACCAAAAGGCTACTTCTCATAATTTTAGCTTCCTAGAATGGGCCAAGAACACAATCAAGCTAAAATGGTAGTTTTCATTTGTGTAAAGATGAACATTTGCTATTCTTTTGATTGCTTGGGAAGTTTAGAAATAAAGGAATATGAGGATCATCTAAAATCAAGTAAAAGATACATGTCAAGCAGGCTTATGGAAAAAAAAAAAAAGGCTAGAGCTTCGATCTAGCAGCGAAAATCATTAGTTTTGGTGGCCCAATTACTCTACTTTTTCTTTTATCTTTTAAATTAGTCGTGCACTCTTTGTTATGTTTTTTACTATATATACTGATGATTTAATACACCATAACAATAAATACATCGCATATAGGACAGTTAATGTGGATGGGGTTAATTTAAATAAACACGTATAAGTTAGTGACAAACTTTTAATATGGCAACAATTTGTCGTTGTCCCAACATTTATTCCATATGCATAGTTATTAAACAACTCTTTGTTGCATAACACATCCCTGCCCCTCCCTCCTCGGCCTATAAGGTGCATAATTAAGCTTGGTGGACATATTCATTGGTATGCAGTAGATCATTTATTATTACACCAAATGAACCCTATCAAAAAAATCGTATCAATACAATTACTTTGCTTTTTTTTACGTATTCTCTTTGCCTTTTACTCTTCCAAGCCCTATTTTATGTCCTTCCTTCATGTCTACAACGATTGAAGGTGCTCTAGGTAGCATATCGACCCTAGAGCAACCCTAGGAATGATTGTCTTGAAGGGGTCCCTCCCGGGTAGGCGTTCGTAGGTTTTCATGATGAATTTGTGAAATCCGGACAGTTCATTTTCTAAAACCAGGTATCCTGGTTTCGCGGGGATCACCACAAGTCGATCCAATTGTGATCTGCACAGCCTAGCGCTTTGGTGTTTGGCCAATCTTTGCTCCAATAAGGGTATACTCTTGCAAACTCACCATTAGACAGCACAAGTGTCTCATGGTTATGGATACCTGAATACCACATACCTAATAGTAGTTGACTAAACTCAGTAGGGCCCACCATGTACCATGTCTTCTACAAAATCATATCTCGTATATAGAAGGAGTTCCAGATAAGGTATGACAAATAGAGTTCTATATGGAAACGACAAGGACTACTCAAATCGTATCTATAATCTCCTTAGTTCTACTTGGACAAGGGGGCACCTATGGGTATAAATACAAGCCCCTCTAGGAGGAGAGGAGGCACGCCACAAAGCCACAAGACACGAGCCAACACACGCCACCAAATATCGGCGTCAGAGATAAGCCTAGACAGATCCCACCTGGTACCTACAGGGACCGGCAAGAGGAATCTAGCGCTATCTCTGATCTCGACGAGTTCATAATCAAGGAGGAAGACTACCCTGTCATCGACTACGAGTTGGTTATCTAGCCGCCAAGTCGACGACAGCTAGATAGGTTATCCCAAATATTGTATTTGTGTGATTCAGATGAATAAAGGAGCAACATTGGCTTTGGCCAACAGGATGTAGGGCTATTACCTGTCAGATAAGGGGCCCGAACCTGTATAAAATCTTTGTCTCCATCTCTTTTACCTCAATCTCGCATATACCCTGGTACCTATGATCCCCATACCATTCAAATATCGTAGTCGCGATCTCAAATGTCGACAAAGTGGAACCATCTATTAGACACATTAGCCTCTCCAAATTCCTAATAACAATAAATTTACTACCAAAACTATTGAAAACTACAGTTGTTTATTTGCATGCAAAAAAAATTCAAAAAAAATTATGGTTCATCATGCTCCCTTGTCATCACACACAAGTATTATTCCTTCATTCTCTTTTGTAATTGACACCATGTAAATTAGCATGCAACATCCCCTAACGGAAACCATGTTAGCATGTGCATGTGGTAAATAAATTTGACTCGTCGGTGAAAAATGGTTCTTGAGGCCAAATCAAGCGTGGAATAAGTAGACGAGTGTAGGGATGGTAAATGGTTGTGGAATATAACCCAATTGCAATGCCTCAAGTGGTAGTAATGGTACCGTGTACGAAGTTAAGTTGAGCCATGTCATAGTAGCCGTAGGAATTTGCTGGAGTGGTTTTTGATGATTAGAAGCTCTAAGTAGGCTATGGCAAAATCTTTAAGGCAAAGATGAGGTTTGTGTTAGTGAATCTCTTGGGAAATGTAGAGATGAATAAATATCCTAATGCTACATTAGGCTATATAGGGTTTACATTACTAGAGCATAAAAGATAATGTGGCAATAATCATACATCACATCAAAACCCACAATTAGCACCGGTTGAAAACCGTCTATCAATGAAATCTCTCTCACACACACATATGCAAGGCTATGGCCGTATATATACGGTTGGATGTAGAGGCCGGGTAAAAAATACCCTTCTCTAAAAAAACACACATATGCAAGGTTGTTAAAATCGCAATCCTGAATTGGAATAGAAAGTTCCAAGTAAGATCACAATCATAGAATTGTATACATTAAAATTATAAAATTGTAGATTCTACCTATATAAAATCGTAGAATCAGACATCTTAATTTGGAAAGTAAAGTAATATAAAATCATATGAGAAAGTAAGGATGTGAAAAAGTCATGTAAGAGCTTCTCTAATAAAGAAGTCACCTTATTGAACTCCCAACGGAAGCCTGACAATGGTATAGCAATGTCATGTAGTGGAATACTGATTACACGATCAATAAATGCTTTAACTTTTGCTGGCTGCAAACACAAAAAAAATGATTGATCAATCATGTTGGCTGGTGTTGCAAGAAACAGAATAAACTTTCAGAGAACAGCAAGCATACTAAAATGGTACAAATGATTGCCCTTATGCAACATGTAACCACTTTATCTTTAAATACAATGCACTTATTTATTCAAAGAATATGATTGTCTACTAAATGCAACACAACCCGTACATTGATAATCCAATCAACATAGTTAGCTGTATGCCATATCTCCTTGAAAAGGTGAACAGACCAATAGTTTGTCTAAGTAGTTACCAAACAAGTCATCAGAGATAAAGCATCCAAATCCACTTCATATTCTACCTGGTGCAAGGTTCCTAACACTCGTCTATCTTCCTTAAAATCTCAAAAGCAAATACTATTATTGTTAAGAGATTAAAATTCAAAGCTCATGAATGAATCTGTGAATTATAAATATATCTTCCAATTAAATTCTCATTGTTATATATTTAGACCCACAGATCAGGCAAAACGTTGAGACATTCAACCAGTATTGTGCAAAACAAACTTAGATGTAATTAAAATAACTGTAAAGACCAAATGTATATCATCCACAAAACCACATGTCTCAACTCTTGAGCTGTAATATCAAGTGAACTAAATCAATGCATCAATCTTGAGGCTACTATCCAACGTCATATATTTATGTAGTAAGCCATTATCCAAAACATGATACAGGATTGGTCAACATAAGTGCAGTTGTGCACAGAAATAAAAATACGTAAAAAAGGATTAAAAAGCTATAGCAATAACAGAATGAAAAAATAACATTATAAAATGGCCAGTACAAGTCCATAAGTACTGATCATGGGCACCTAAGCATCAATGATAACATAGTAATTTGCTAGATGTGGCATTCTGTATTGACTCGTATGTTTTGCAGAAGGAATTACAAGTGCAAGAAAGTCTGAACTAATAAATGTCCAATGGGACACCGTAGTAATAACAAGATAATACAAATGTAATGGGGATACCTAAGCGGCTAAGCCTAAAAGATTACGGCTGCAGCGGCAACTAAGCATTGAGGGGCATAGACATGCTTAAACAAGGTAACAGAATAACACGAGCATGTATCCCTACTACAATATAGTACAATAACAGCACAAGCAAGATAACCAGAAACTTCAAACCGGTGTCTCTTCTACCCCTGACCAAGGAAACCCAAATTTGAGATGGCCTAAAGCAGTAACAACTACCCTGCACACCACACCACTGGTCCCCATGCTCAACACCGATCATAAACGGAGCAAACTCCTTACGGCCTAACTACCTCACCCCAACAGCACGCCACATCAACACAGGCAGCCGATCAAAACCCTAGAGGAAGCACCTAGGGAGGATTCGATCCTACATACCATCTCAACTTCGCATCTACAACCCCTCAACCCCGACGATCAAAACCCTAGGGCGAGGAAACAGGGGGACGGCGCGAGGGACTCACCGGCTCGGACTCCACCTTGATCGACGGCGACACGGCGCGGCTCCCGGACAGGATCTGCTGCAGCCGGAGCGGGAAGCTGGCCCGGTGCGCCGCCATGGCCGCCGCCGCCGCCATCTCCGATCGGGACCCCTCAACTGCACCGCACCTGCACCAGAAACCACAAACAGGTTAGACCGCCCCCAAAGCCCCCCACACCCCCAAATCATCCACCCCCAAAAGTCCCCCGAAAACCCTAGGGGGGAGGGCCCCCGATCGCGGCGGGAAGCGGCGGGGAGCGGCGCGGAGGGTTACCTCTAGGGTTTCGTGCCGACGAGGCAGACACATCGGCCGCCGGGGAAGACGGGCGCGCGGCGCGGCGGGACTCGGAGGCGGCGGAGAGGAGAGAAGTCGAGAGGGGAGAGAGAGAGAGAGAGAGAAGGGTTGCGGTGTGGGGAGGAAACTTGGGGAGGGAGGAGGGGTCGCTGCTTTTGTGAAGGGAGGTGGGAGGGAGGAGGCGGCGCAGCGCACGGTAGGTCACGGTCGCGGCGCGTGACGGGCTCGGGTCGGTTTGGGTTTCTTGCTAGCTAATTAAGCCCTTTGCTTTCGTCAGGGAAGGGCCTTCTCGGCGTCCCGTTTGGGTTCAAGACCTTTCTGTTCCAGGGCCGGGCCGGTTAACAATTGGGTAAGCCAATCCTTTATGCGTACTACTTCCGTTAAAAAAAACTTAACCTACAAATAAATGTGTGATCCTAACAAATCTGATAGCTCTTTATCCAAATTTATTGTATTAGAAGGAGTCACATCCCCTCCTAGATTGAGTATTTTTGGGACGAATGGAGTAACTAATGGATAGTGATTTCATCAGCAAGTATGATGTGACTTAAAGAACAAATATAAGGGTTTTGTTCCAGGAAGTTTCTAGCAGCTACTCTCCAAAACAGTCCAGATTCGATTTTGAGAATATGTAGCTATATATTCTAGATTCTCAAAATTTAGCTACCAAAAGGCTACTTCTCATAATTTTAGCTTCCTAGAATGGGCCAAGAACACAATCAAGCTAAAATGGTAGTTTTCATTTGTGTAAAGATGAACATTTGCTATTCTTTTGATTGCTTGGGAAGTTTAGAAATAAAGGAATATGAGGATCATCTAAAATCAAGTAAAAGATACATGTCAAGCAGGCTTATGGCAAAAAAAAAATATAAGGCTAGAGCTTCGATCTAGCAGCGAAAATCATTAGTTTTGGTGGCCCAATTACTCTACTTTTTCTTTTATCTTTTAAATTAGTCGTGCACTCTTTGTTATGTTTTTTACTATATATACTGATGATTTAATACACCATAACAATAAATACATCGCATATAGGACAGTTAATGTGGATGGGGTTAATTTAAATAAACACGTATAAGTTAGTGACAAACTTTTAATATGGCAACAATTTGTCGTTGTCCCAACATTTATTCCATATGCATAGTTATTAAACAACTCTTTGTTGCATAACACATCCCTGCCCCTCCCTCCTCGGCCTATAAGGTGCATAATTAAGCTTGGTGGACATATTCATTGGTACGCAGTAAATCATTTATTATTACACCAAATGAACCCTATCAAAAAAATCGTATCAATACAATTACTTTGCTTTTTTTTTACGTATTCTCTTTGCCTTTTACTCTTCCAAGCCCTATTTTATGTCCTTCCTTCATGTCTACAACGATTGAAGGTGCTCTAGGTAGCATACCGACCCTAGAGCAACCCTAGGAATGATTGTCTTGAAGGGGTCCCTCCCGGGTAGGCGTTCGTAGGTTTTCATGATGAATTTGTGAAATCCGGACAGTTCATTTTCTAAAACCAGGTATCCTGGTTTCGCGGGGATCACCACAAGTCGATCCAATTGTGATCTGCACAGCCTAGCGCTTTGGTGTTTGGCCAATCTTTGCTCCAACAAGGGTATACTCTTGCAAACTCACCATTAGACAGCACAAGTGTCTCATGGTTATGGATACCACATACCTAATAGTAGTTGACTAAACTTGGTAGGGCCCACCATGTACCATGTCTTCTACAAAATCATATCTCGTATATAGAAGGAGTTCCAGATAAGGTATGACAAATAGAGTTCTATATGGAAACGACAAGGACTACTCAAATCGTATCTATAATCTCCTTAGTTCTACTTGGACAAGGGGGCACCTATGGGTATAAATACAAACCCCTCTAGGAGGAGAGAAGGCACGCCACAAAGCCACAAGACATGAGCCAACACACGCCACCAAATATCGACGTCAGAGATAAGCCTAGACAGATCCCACCTGGTACCTACAGGGACCGGCAAGAGGAATCTAGCGCTATCTCTGATCTCGACGAGTTCATAATCAAGGAGGAAGACTACCCTGTCATCGACTACGAGTTGGTTATCTAGCCGCCAAGTCGACGACAGCTAGATAGGTTATCCCAAATATTGTATTTGTGTGATTCAGATGAATAAAGTAGCAACATTGGCTTTGGCCAACAGGATGTAGGGCTATACCTGTCAGAAAAGGGGCCCGAACCTGTATAAAATCTTTGTCTCCATCTCGTTTACCTCAATCTCGCATATACCCTGGTACCGATGATCCCCATACCATTCAAATATCGTAGTCGCAATCTCAAATGTCGACAAAGTGGAACCATCTATTAGACACATTAGCCTCTCCAAATTCCTAATAACAATAAATTTACTACCAAAACTATTGAAAACTACAGTTGTTTATTTGCATGCAAAAAAAATTATGGTTCATCATGCTCCCTTGTCATCACACACAAGTATTATTCCTTCATTCTCTTTTGTAATTGACACCATGTAAATTAGCATGCAACATCCCCTAACGGAAACCATGTTAGCATGTGCATGTGGTAAATAAATTTGACTCGTCGGTGAAAAATGGTTCTTGAGGCCAAATCAAGCGTGGAATAAGTAGACGAGTGTAGGGATGGTAAATGGTTGTGGAATATAACCCAATTGCAATGCCTCAAGTGGTAGTAATGGTACCGTGTACGAAGTTAAGTTGAGCCATGTCATAGTAGCCGTAGGAATTTGCTGGAGTGGTTTTTGATGATTAGAAGCTCTAAGTAGGCTATGGCAAAATCTTTAAGGCAAAGATGAGGTTCGTGTTAGTGAATCTCTTGGGAAATGTACAGATGAATAAATATCCTAATGCTACATTAGGCTATATAGGGTTTACATTACTGGAGCATAAAAGATAATGTGGCAATAATCATACATCACATCAAAACCCACAATTAGCACCGGTTGAAAACCGTCTATCAATGAAATCTCTCTCACACACACATATGCAAGGCTATGGCCGTATATATACGGTTGGATGTAGAGGCCGGGTAAAAAATACCCTTCTCTAAAAAAACACACATATGCAAGGTTGTTAAAATCGCAATCCTGAATTGGAATAGAAAGTTCCAAGTAAGATCACAATCATAGAATTGTATACATTAAAATTATAAAATTGTAGATTCTACCTATATAAAATCGTAGAATCAGACATCTTAATTTGGAAAGTAAAGTAATATAAAATCATATGATTGAATTGAGATTTTGACAACCTTGCTTATATGCACTTTGATGTCACATTTCCTTACTTTGTTCACTGCTAGCATCTAGATTTGCATACCATGGCGGACGCGTGAAGAACATGAATTGCCTGATCTCTTTATGCCAATGTGAAACATGTAAACTTTTTGGTTTTCGCATAAAATGAACACTTCCTTACTATCTCGGCCCGTTTGGTTGGAGGGAGTTTTTAAGTAGGGATTGGGAGTCTAGAGCGATGAGGCTATTAAGTGTTTTGTTTGGTTGGGAGACATGGGAATTTTGGTGGGATGGAGATGGGGAATTGAGGAAGGAACTCCCTCCTTTTCAATACCTGGGTAGGGGCAGGTAATTGGGAGGGAATTCCTCCTTTACTTTATCTAAGCAAATTTCAGCCATCCGTTTTTATTAATGACCTAATCTCCAACTAAACTCCCTATCAATTCCATCACCTCTACCAAACAAGATATTGGGATTAAAAATCAAATTCCCATCTTAATCTCATCATCAATTCCCTCGT